>PYUH01000018.1:2072417-2189639 GCA_016808085.1 Suaeda aralocaspica | reverse complement strand
TGGTCTTCTTAGCTCCACCTGCAACATCAGAATTAACATCATCAGTAGGCATTTTCGGGCCCTCATAAGCAGTTCCACTCCTCAAAGTAATGGCCGGCATTGACATGGTCCCTCAGGGGATTTCGTGATGCCTGTGATACTGGAGGTGCAGGTTGTGATGGAAGGCGGCCTGGTTGCCTTTAAGCAGTTGATTGTGCAATCTGAGCTATCTGAGTCTCCAGGTGCTTGTTATGAGCCTGCATTGCCTCCATATTTTTCTGCATCTGCAACATCATACTTTTCAGCTCTGAAATTTCACCACTAGGTTGAACTAGCAATGGTGGTGCTGATAGTGGTGGTACATATCACTGCATCTGTTGTGGTGCCTGCTGAGATGATATAGCTTGTTGAGGATTATGTACATTGCTATTGTTCTTGTAGGAAAAGTATGGGTGATCCTTCCAGCCTGGATTATGTGTATTTGAAAATGGGTTGTTCTTGAAGGCTTGAAAGGCACACACTTGCTCCACTGAACCGGTACATGACTGGGAACTATGAACGAATGAACCACAGGAATCACAAAAAGGGTCAGTGCATCCCGAAAGTGCAGCTACAGGTGATGGTGGAGGAGCTGTAGTACCAATCTTATCAAGCTTCTGACTTATGGCATTGATCTGTGCAGCTAAACTCTCATACTTATCATCAACTACATGTTTTCCACCCTTCTTGGAATGCCCTCTAAGGTTACCAAACTGTGAATTATGAGTAGCGATTTCATCAATCAGTTCATGTGCAGCATTGACCTCCTGGTTCATGAATCGACCATTAGCAGCAGAATCTAACAAAGCTCTACTCTCATTACCCAAACCATTGTAGAATGACTGAACCAAAAACCACTCCTCAAGCCCATGATGAGGACATATTATCAATAACTCCTTAAACCGTTCACAAGCATCATAAAGTGACTCATTTGTTTCCTAGTTGAAATTAGTAATTTGACTCCTCAATAAAGCAGTTCTCTGTGGTGGATAGTACTTCCTCTGAAAAGCAAGAGCTAAGTCTTCCCAACAAGTAATTGTAGCCATATTAAGATCATTCAACCAGGTTCTAGCCTTGTCCTTCAATGAAAATGGGAACATTCTCCTCCTAATGTAATCCTTAGAAACGTTCATTTGCTTGATAGTATCACAATATTGAAGAAAATTCTGCAAATGTAAATTCGGATCCTCCTTCAATGTCCCTGAAAACTGATTTCGTTCAACCATATTCACAAGGGCCGGTTTCAGTTCAAAATTAGCAGCATCGGTATCGGGTACTGAATAACCTCCACCATAGACTCCGTACTAGGCAAGGAATAGTCTATCAACGAACGGGCCACAGGTGGTGGTGGTGGAGGTGGTGGTCCTCTACCCTGTCCTTCTCCTTCGGCAGCCATTTCGACCTCTAAATACCCTTCAAACAACGGGTTGAAGGTGAACTCGAAAAACTGAGACAAATCAGAAACGGTTTCCTCCACGGATCGAGGAAGAAAAATTCAGCGTCTACTACGTCTCAACCGCTTCAAAAATACTTGCTCGGGCTCAGGGAAAATGAAAATGTCAGTCTCGTGGTCGGTTTGCATAAACCTATAGACCTGCACAATATGTAACTCAGAGCAATAATGAGAAACTGTTTCAAAGAACCAAAAAGTTCTTTGAGACTAAGGAAAATAAAAAGAAAACAATATAAACCCGACTAATAGAATTAAAAATTGCCTCCCCGGCAACGGTGCCAAAATTTGATGAGGCTATCGCACACCTATCAAAAATAAACCTAACTACTCTAACTAATATAGCTAGAGAAGTAGGGATCGAATCCACAGGGAAGCAATTAAACCTATTAGTTTTAAAAAGTTCAAACTGTGAAAAGGGCCTTTGAGTGGCAATTGTGATCAAGAAATTAACTAGAATTAGAGCTAAATTGATTAAGGAATGAAATTAATGGCTAAACTTAGGACATCGGTTCACCACAGATTAACCAACGAATTGCACACAAATAATTAATTAGATTATCAATTTCCTTGAATTAAGGTCCACTAATTCTCTCGAATCTAGTCCCCTTCAAAACTCCTCTAATGGCTCTCGCTCACTTAGACTCGTTTTGCCTATTGTCCTTATGATCTAATTATGGTAATTTTGCCTCTCGGCATCAAATTCAACAATATCAAACTAAGAGCTAAACCTGGCCAGCATTTAATTAAAAACAATAACAATTGACAATAGGAATTCAAGCACATTAATAGTTAAACTAATATTTAAGAGCAAAACATCACCGATTAATCCATGGATCCCCTAGTCCTAGAAAAGGAACTACTCACTCATAATTGAAAGAACAAAAACTAAATCGATAAAAACAATTAAAGTCCTAAACATGATTAAACTAAACAAAACCAACAATAATCAAGAAATTGAATCTAAACATAAAACTATTAAAACTAAGAACATAAATTGAAAATAATAATAAACATTAATTAAGAAAAAGAATTGAGATTGAAATAGAACCTGAATATTATTGATTGAAAGATTGATAAGAATTCTACACTTTGAGAGAATTTTAGAGTAAAACTAGGGTTCTCAAGTAAAAGAGGCGTAAATGACATTTTAGGAATACAAAGCCTTAAGTACTTAGGCTAATTACGCTCAAAAACGTGCAAAACCTCCTTCAGAGCCACCCGCCCGGAGGGGTCCGGGCGTGCAGCCCTCACCCGGGCGCACACCCTCGGTCCGGGCGGGCAGCTAGTTTGGCTTCGTTTCTCAGTTTTTGCTCGTTCTTCCTTAATTACTTCTTTAATTCTTCATTTTAGCACTTCTAATCTTCAGTTAAGCTCCCCAAATGACTTCAAGTCTTACTAACTTCTTCATGTGCTTCAAAAGGCTCGGAAAACAACGATAAATCATCGATTCCTGTAAAATCTAATAAAAAGCACAACAAACACTCGAAATAGCAAAAGTTAGTAAAAATGGCTCAAAAGAGCCGTCTTAGAGCTAAAAATCAATCGAGATCGGGGGTAAAATACATATAAAATATCAACTTATTAGGCGACTCCACTGGGGACTAAAAGGGTGAGACTTGAAAATTTTCTCAGAAATTACACATTTGTTATATTTAGAACATTTGCATTTTTGTTAGTCATATTGCATACATGTAACATACACGTGGCCTTCATGTATTTGAAACATGCCTTAGGATTACCGTGATACTTCTACCTTTCATGGAGGAACTATTGACTTGGAGGGGCCCACGGTCTCTAAGCAACCGAGCAAGATAGAACCTTATCCCAACTACATCAATTTCTAAGCCGCCCATGGTACTTAGATGGGGAGAAACTTCATATGTAACGGTTATTATACCGCAAAGTGTTGGAGCACACTCCTTAGATGTAAAACCTTTTTGACTGACCATGACTGACCGTAGTTTGACTGCATTATTGCTTCCTTTTTGTTTTGTATAGTTTCTTGTTTTGCTTTTTTATATTTTGTGCATATTTAGATCTTCTGAGATTTTCAAATCTTTTCAATCAAAATATTTTATTAGCTAACTAAATTAAATGATTACATAAAATATTTTCCATAATTTTAAATTATATTCTTTGATATCATTTGATTACTTGGAAGATTTTTTTATACAGCAATATATTTGATTTAGTTGATAAAATATTGTAAAACATATTATTAATCAAATCCTTGATCTTCTTAAGACTTGATTAACAGAATCTTTGATTAAATAGAAACTAGCTTATACACTTGACATTTATTAGAAAATTCAAATAATATTAACGATTTCAAAATTACTTTACCTTTTTGAGATTTTTAATATAATTCGAATCTTTTGGAAGTTTACTAATTAATTTCTTTCATTTATAATTTTATTAGTTTAATTCCAAATTTCTAATAAATCTAACTATCTCACTTTCCCTTGTATTATTTTCAAAAAATCAAACATTTAGAATTAAATGTTTAAAAAAAAAATCCATCACGATTAATCATGATATTTATATATTTTTATTTTATTAATTTTTATTTATTTTATGAGCTTCCCATCAATGAACCTTGATTGTTATAACTCTAAGTGTTGAGTCTTGTTTCTTTTTTCTTCTATTTTTCTTCTATCTTTTTTTGTTTTCCCTCATCATCTCTTTGTAAGGATTCAATAATGATAATCTGAAGTTTACTAATTGCTTGAGAATGCACGATTTTGATCAATGTTTTTAATGACTCACATACAAATAACATCATCACCAATCGTTCAAAATTTCATTAATCTAATAATAGGCCCATTTAGGCCTAGATAATGTATATATGGGCAACATAGACATGAATCCAAACCCATTAAATATAAATTTAATGATAACTTAGCAAAAATCAATAGAAACTTGCAGCGTAACTAAATTTACAATGCTACACAAAAAGCACAACTCTTTTAATCGCGCTACACTGTTAGCGTCACAAGTTTAATAACGCTACCTTGCTAGCACTACTTCTTTTGTCACGCTACGAACCTAGCGCTATAACTTTTTGTGCACTAAAAAGTCATGTATTTGAATAATTTTGATGAATATGTAGTATTTATTTGAAATTACTTATATACAATTAAATTATAATTAACTCCAACTAAAAGGGTTTTAATTTATTTTAGAGCCCGTTATGGTTCAATAAAAAACCCCACTTTGGTTTATATCAACATTTTATCTATTAGCACATAGTAAATAGACACATTCACTTAAGTGCAATCATTATAATATGAAATTGCAAGGGTGGCTACATATTATTGGCATACAAAATGATGCAAAAATGCCTAATATAAACAAAGGAAAATTTGTTTGCTTTAGAAAGTGATAATATGTGCTATATTAGCTACTACTATTTTCTAAACACTCCATCCCACCTTCGCATCAAACACATCATTTTAAGTGTTTCAATTATGAGCCCATGGTTTAACGAACTCCTAAATGTTTGATTTAGAATCTATTGATCAATAGACCCAAGGTCAATAGTTTGGACTAAATTATATTGAAGTTTCAATCAATTATGGTTATTATTTAAAATTCTTCAAATGCAAGCTCAAGAAAATACGAAGAACATTATTCAATTCGATGTAGATGCATACTTACAAGAAACATGTTTTTCTTCAAACTAGAACTCCATTCACTTCCCTAGTTTAATTTCTCTCTTTTAATTTCTTTTCTTCTTCTTTCATGGTAGAGATTGAAACTTATGCTGCCAAGTATCATTTATGCATTAATCTCAACTATCAATAAAATGAAATTCATTTCATTTCCAAATTGTACATTCTCTCTCGACTCATCATGTCTTCCTTAAACAGTTACAAGTGAATGAACTCATCAAGTTGAGTTAATCAACATGGCAATGAAGAACAAATTAAAGCATAATTGGCATAATATAGACAACGTTGTTCATATTAAATGCATCCTTAATTTGACGCATCCTTAATTAACCATAGGCCCAGTCATTACGAGCCTAAAAGTTCAATTGAGGCTCAATTTAAGTCTCAAAAATTGGGGGCTCACTCCAAGTCAACTTACTGTTTATTTAAAGATGCAATACACCAACATAAGAGGCACCTTTGAAACCCTGAATATGACTCTCTTATCTTAAATAACCTACATTATGATCCACTTTCTTGGTAGCCCGTTTGTGCCTAAACACATACCTAGTTTCTTTCAACCTAAATCAAACTTAGCCTGGGGATGGGAATGCTACGAGGACATAAATTATAATGCAACTCTGATATACGTGTTTTATATTATGTTTTTCCCTCATTTTTGGTTGATTCTTGTGCTAAATAGTTAAGTTTGTGGCTTTGTTTTGATTAAATATCGTATTTCGATGTTAAGTTATATTTTGGAACGATTTTAGCATCTTTAGTTGACTTTTAGAACCTTTTACGGTTATTTTATATTTTTTCGGTTATTAGGCGTGGTTTTCGATTTTGTTTATATGTTACAGGAGCGTAATAGAGAGTTATGAAGTCATTTGAAGATGAAACGAGACAAAAATTACTTGCCTCGGGATGCGTGCCAAGTTACGAGAAGCAACGAATGAGATTCGAAGAATCGGGCGAAGAAACAAGAAGGATCGTCAAAATATAGGCAGGCAAGTAAGATGCGGGCGCAGCCCTAGTTACTATTTTGATCTATGCGCCCGCATCATAGATCAGCAGCTCAAGAACTTGCAAACCACAGAGGCTGCGGGCGCAGGGAACAAAGCCAGATTGGCTTATGCGGGCACTGGTGAAGTATTTCTCGCCCCGATTGACTTTTCCGCGCGGTTTTGCTTCGTGGGTTTTATTTTAATAAAACCCAAATCCTGTATATACTCTATGTAAAGGGGGCACGAACCTAACTAGTTTTTATCATATTTTTAGACTTAGGATTCCAAAATTACTTTTTCTCTCTAGAATTTTAGGATTAATTACTTTGTTCATAAATTCAAGCTTTCAATCAATGTAATTCAATCTTTATTTTGGTAATCTCTTTCCTTATGCTTTTTAATTCTTTTAGCTTTATGATTCTCTTTAATTTCTTAGTTTTTAGTTTAGATTAATTAGTCTTGTTATTTTTGTTCTTAATTTAGTTTTATTAGTAATTAATTTAGTTTTAATTAATTCCTTGTTCTTGATCATGTTGTTTAAATTCAATTTTGCTTTTGTTCCCTTAATTATGAGTGAGTAGTCGTTTTCTCTAGGGTTAGGGGATCTATGATCATGACTTGAATTTAAATTAAGTTTTCTAATTAGTTCTTGGCTTCTAATTGAATTCCTATTATTGATTTCTAGCGATTGCAATTAAATTGTGGCCAGATTTAGTTGTAAGTTAGGTTATTGTTGAAATCGAGGCCGAGAAGTAAGATTACCACAATTAGACCACCGAATAATAGGCAAAAACGAATTTATGCGAGCGAGAGCCGGTAAAGGAGTTTTGAGGGAGTCTAAGTTCGAGAGAATTAGTGAGCCCTAGTTCAATGAATGCCAATGAATTGATTAGTGAGCGTTAATTGAGTTTGTTGATTGATCATAGTGAACCGATAGCCCTAGGTTTCTATTAATAGAGTTTAATTGATAATTTCCCGTCATTTTCCTTAGTTTCAATTCTTAGTCTTCTTAGTTTTAGAAACCATTTACCGAAATTTCCACCAAGGCCCCTTACACGCTTTAGGCTTTTTAGAACTAGTAGAATTTAATAGCTTGCCTGAGGATTCGATCCCTACTTCCCTAGCTATATTAGTTAGAGTTGTTCGGTTATTTTTTTGAGTGGTGTGCGATAGCCTGTTCAAACTCCATAAAGCAAATAATGTTAAAGTAGCTCTGATTTTCAATTCAAGCAAATGGAAATGCATGAAAGTAAAGTATTAAGTAATAGAGTTGCTCAAGTCTAAGAACAAGTTTGTAGCATAGTTTGGGTTAATTATGGGTATTTGAGCCTTCTTTTCTATTTCTTTCATTACACCCTAAGCTTAGCCACGATACGAACCTGAAAAAGCCCTCCTTGAGGTGTAACAAAAATGCCAAAAACTTATGTCTTTACCTTTAACACATCAATAACTCAGAAGCAAGAGCTACGTAAGACCTGATTCCAACTCGAATTGGATACATATGCAACCTTTCATAAGGTGCGGTCTTAATAGTCCTACATCTTAAGGACATGTAACATGAGTAAAATTTTAAGGGCCCATGAAAAAAAGGTCCTTTGAACACAAGACCCACCTAAGGTCTTGGATACTGTTTAATTTTAGGACTCACAACCGTCCATAAAAGAAAATTACCTTAATATCACATAAAGCAAGTCATTTTCTTCTACACATATCATCCTTCTTTCCTTTTTTTCACACATACTCTTCTCTATCAAGCTTCTTTCCTTTCTCATGCTCATCATCATCAACTCTTGTAGTGTCATCTTGTAACTCAAACACTCACATACTTCCTTTACTCGTTCCTTTTTATTCCGCAAAATCATCCAACTTCTTCCTTTTCTCTTAAACAATGAATTTTCATAGCTACCTTATACCTATCCATGGACGCATGAGGCATCACTTTGACTCCATATTATCCTCTCATCACCAAAACCTTTACTATCTCTTCTAGTTTTGGTCTTCATAAACTTGGCAACTTGTCTACTTCAAGCATTATTATCTTCAAAACTTGAGCAAGCATTTATAATATTGATCTCTTATTTCTCTAAAGAGATTCACATTACTAGTAGCCAATAGTTGAATTTGAAACAAACTTCTCAAACAAGACAATCACGAAAGTATAAGACGATGGCTCATAATCTAAGATCAAATGAGCAAGCTAAAATAACTCCCCTTTGAATCATAAGCGTTGTAAAGCACATTATACAACAACTATAATCAATTTTGAATCCTTAACTTCTACTATTCTTTCTTCTTCATTTCCGACGTACAAAAAATAATCACTGTTTTTTTTTTTAAAAAATCGATTTAGGGAAAGTTGAGATACCCCCATCCCTTGCTTCCTGCTAACTCATGCTATGGCACCTCCGTGTCATTTGTGCATATTTTTGGTTGTTTTCCTCATGCTTAATTTTAGCTAATTTGAGCATACTTACATTATAACTAGATTGTACATACTCTTCTAGCTAGCTTTGCTTAGATATTTGTGACGCTACCACGCTAGCGCGACTGAAATTCTTACGCTCCTATTTTTTTGCAAAATACTTCTAAAAAAGTCCATTTCACTTTTCCTTAAGCCAATTTTTTAGGTCTAACTCAACCTATGAATAGTTTGGGGATGGTGACCAAAAAATTTGGGAACTTAAAATTCGGGGCTCCTACAGTGGCAACTCCACTGTACTGCGGTTTGTGACCTTTCTTGTTGCTACAAGTCTCCACACTTACACCACCTTATACACCCTGGGGGCTACATTCTTTTCAAAATTAATTATGATGCCACTTGCTTCAAAATCTCATTAAGCTTATGACATTTGTTTGTTGCCCCTTATAAAAAAAAATAAAAAAAAAAGATGAAAGTTGTCTCACTTGAAACTTCATTTTGGCGATTATTTTTTGGGAGTAATTTCGATAACCCTCCACAAAATATTGCCATTTTTCCCCTACTCGGACACTCGGTCTCAAAATATAGCTCATTAGTTATATGTCAAAAATAAAAGTCACAAGGTCTAGTCAATAATACAAGGACAATTAATGAAGTAAAACTTGAAAATCTTTTACAAAAAAAAAAAAAAAAAAAAAAAAAAAAAAAAAAAAAAAAACAAACAAAAACAAAAACAAAAACAAAAAAAAACAAAAAAAAAATAGAGCCAGAAAATTAAAAAAGTGTAGCATCACAGACATTGTAGCGCTAAATGAGAAGCGCCACAACATTTTCAACGCTACTTAACAAGCGCAACAAGTTTGTCACGCCACAGCAGCAGCGCTACTAATTTTCTTGCGCTATGTCATTTGAGGTAAAATTAAGAGCATTTTTAACTTTTATCATACTAAATAATGGGATAATTGATTTCTTATTCTTGGAGCACATTGCCTCATTACTCTTATAATAAACTAATCAAGAGAACTATCACTTTTGTTTATTAAATTAGGAACCTACCACTCTTAAAAATGTCAAAATATATTAATCATGACATTTAAACGCTAACGAGTCATACTAATCAAGAGCACTTCTCAATAGTTCATGGAGCATTATACTTCATTTTATAACTTCATTTAGAGAATCATTTGTCAAAGCATTTTTGTTTAATAAAATAAAAGCATACTACTCTTACACCGCTTGGAGCATTCTTCAATAATCATTATAAAACAAATTAATTTCATATGCTTGAACATTTGGATGACTACATTTGAATAAGTTATAACAAATAATTCTCTAAATCAATATATAAGAACAAATTCATCTCATATTTCTCAAAATTAACTTAATTAAAGAATATTTGACATAGAAGCACTTACATTACAAAAGAAGAAGCACTTAAAGGAAAGAGCAGAGTAGCGCAAGACAATGTACTATGCTAACACCTCAGCGTCACAAACCCAAACACGCTGCCTCAGTAGCACGACTAACTCTACCACACTACAACATGTAGCGCGACTAATTCTGCAGCGCCATCACTTAAGCCCGGCAAAGAAACCACACCAATGTCCCTACACAACACTACCATGTTACCCATGTATTATCAATTGAACATCAACTTTTATAATTTGAGCAACATTTCAAACACATCAAGTGAAAAAAATGTTCACTTGGGAGCGTGATAGCAGCAACCGCGCCGAAGGTCTGAGCGCTTTTTCTACTGTCGCGGTGACGCATCCGTGTGGTTGGCTTTGCCCCGAAGGTCTGTGCTTTGTTGTATTTTCAAGTGCTTTGAGTTTGTTTTTGATGTTAATCCCTTTTCTCACTCCTTTATCCAAAATACTCAAAAGAAAAAATACATTGAGTTAAGGTTTGTGATATTTGACAATATCATTAGCTTTTGTCAACCATTCTAGTAAATAAGCAAATTTACTCAAAATAGTAATAAATAAGGGATTTATTACCCTTTTCAATAATTTCGGTAAATAAGCGAATTTACCCAACATAGTAAAAAATAAGCAAATTTATTACATTTTTCAATAATTTCGGTAAATAAGCGAATTCACCCAGAATAGTAATAAATAAGGGAATTTATTACCTCTTTTCAATAATTTCGGTAAATAAGTGAATTTACTCAAAATAGTAATAAATAAGTGAATTTATTACATTTTTTCAATAATTTCAGTAAATAGGCAAATTTACTCAAAATAGTAATAAATAACTAAATTTATTACATTTTATAAATAATTCCGATAATTAAGCGAATTTACTCAAAATAGTAATAAATAAGCGGATTTATTACAATAATTTTGATAAATAAGTGAATTTACTCAAAATAGTAATAAATAAGCGAATTCATTACATTTTTTAAACAATTTCAGTAAATAAGATAATTTATTCCAAATAGTAATAAATAAGCGAATTTATTCCCTTTTTCAATAATTCCGGTAAATGAGTGAATTTACTCAAAATAGTAATAAATAAGAGGATTTATTACATTTTTTTCAATAATTTCAATAAATATTTACTCAAAATAATGATAAATGAGCAAATTTATTACATGTCTTCCATAATTTTTGTAAATAAGCGAATTTACCCAAAATGGTGATCAATGAATATTTTTTTTTTTCAAACAATTTTAGTAAATGAGCGAGTTTACTCAAAACGGAGTTTATTACCTTTCTTTCTAAAATTCCAGTAAGAAGCAAATTTATTCAAAATACTAAATAAATAAATTTATCTGCTAAGTGTTATGTTTTGATAAATAAGTGAATTTATTAAAATCTGTTTCTATAAAGGAAAGTCGATTTCGGTTTCGAAAACCATTACTTTCTAAAATTTGATAAACTCATTAGTTAATGAGGAGCTCATGGCTCTGAATATGGAAGTCTCGAAAAACGATTCGAGCATACTTTGATTTTCGTCTTACTCAGACTCAATCAAAGTGGGGGCAAACTGTAGACACCTAATTTAGTCCCCCTGTTCCGCGGTAGGACTCTGTGATGATTAAAAAACTCATTTCTATAGAAGATTGGATAATCGAGTATATTTGAGCATAAAAATAAGTTACGGATATTATAAAAGGTCCATTCTTATTTAACGGACTTTTTTGAATTATCCCAACACTTTTTTATTATTTAAAAATAAATAAATAAATAAATAAATATAATAATAATAAATAAATAAAATAAAATATAAATAAAAAAATAAATAAGAATAAAAATCTTTCAAAAATGCAGCGCGGTTAATTTAGTCACACTGACAGCTCAGCGTGACTAAGTTAACAGTGCTATGCTAGCAGCGTTGTAGGGTTTCTAGCGCTAATGCGCCAATGCGATTCGGCGTACCACGCTAGCAAGTCAGCACAATTAGGGTTCCCACGCTACTACAAATACCTTCATTTTCTTCATTTCTAAACAACCTTTTTTACTCACTTTCTCCCTTACGCTAACATAATCCGAAATATTGCTTTTCTATCATCTTCATTTTTATAAATAGTTACTTATTATTATTATTATTTTAATATTTATTTTATTTAAAAGTGGCTACAAACTTTGATAATATTGAAACAATAATTCGAATCTGCCCAAATTAACACTCGACGACTCCAATCTTCATACGAGAAGTGGTACGTTTCCTGAGAGCCCTAAAAATCAAACTTGTGGATTTATTGTTGTTGTTTTTCCGAATCATTTACCGCTTTTATCATTATATTTTTGTTAAGGGACTTAATTTGAATTAATGTTTCACATCAAATCAAGATAATTGTTTTGGACAAATTGTATCATGCCAGGAACCTTAAATTAATCTTGACGATGTTTTGACTAAATTAATTAGTTTCATTTGATTTCACCTTAATAATAGTAATTTTGTATTAGCTAGGCTGTAAATCAATTACTTGGTTCTTTGTATAACTTGTCTATGATTGAGAGAAAACTAATAATGGCCGCCTACGGACTAATATGACGCGCTCCACCATATTAGTACCCTCACCCCCGAATCCAACCTTTGGTTCATAAGATCATAACTTGGAGTCATCCCCATGGGATCGAAAGGATTATTCGTGCAATTTAGATTATCGTCCCGTATTCGTGTCCCATTCGTAATCAATCTAAATACACGGTTTATGAGTATGATTCCTAAAACTCATTGGCGACTCCTTACTAGCATCGTCCGTATTCATTGATCTTATCTCACCAAAAAAAAGATGATTAAAAATCAAAAAAAAAAAAAAAACTAAAATAGCGTCGCTCGACAGACTTTGTCACGCTAACGTCGCAGCGTCACAAAGTTTGCTGCGCGACACCTGCAGCGTGACAAACTTTGTTGCGCTGCACAGTCAGCGTGACAAACTTTGTCACGCTACATTGCCAGCACGACTGAAATTCCTCACTCCTCTTTTGTTGCAAAATACTTCTAAAAAAGCCCGTTTCACCTTTCCTTAAGCCAATTTTTTAGGTTTAACTTGACCTATGGACGGTTTGGGGAAGGTGACCAAAAAAATTTGGGACCCTAAAAGCCGGGGCCCCTACAGTGGCGACTCCACTGGGACTAACAGAGGGTGAGACTTGAAAATATTCTCTCAAATTATACACTCGTTATATTTAGAACATTTATATTTTTTAGTCATATTGCATAAATGTAACATACACTTGGCCTCCATGCATTTGAAGCATGCCTTAGGATTATCGTGATACTTTTACATTTCGGGAAGGAACTATTGACTTGGTGGGGCCCATGGTCTCTAAGCAACCAAGCAAGATAGAACCTTATCCCAACTACATCAATTTCTAAGCCGCCCATGGTACTTAGATGGGAGAAACTTCATATCTAATGGTTATTATACCGCGAAGTGTTGGAGCACACTCCTTAGATGTAGGACCTTTTTGACCGACCATGACTGACCGTAGTTTGACTACATTATTTTGTAATTGTTGCTTCCTTTTTGTTTTGTATAGTTGCTTGTTTTGCTTTTTTATATTTTGTGCATATTTAGATTTTTAGAGATTTTCAAATCTTTTCAATCACAATATTTTATTAGCTACCTTAATTACATGATTACATAAAATATTTTCCATAATTTAAATTATATTCTTTGATATCATTTGATTACTTGGAAGATTTTTTTTATATATACGAATATATTTGATTTAGTTAATAAAATATTGCAAAAGATATTATTAATCAAATCCTTGATCTTCTTAGGATTTGATTAAATAGAATCTTTGATTAAATAGAAACTAGCTTATACACTTAACATTTATTAAAAAATTCAAATAATATTAACGATTTAAAAAATACTTTAATTTTTTGAGATTTTTAATATAATTCGAATCTTTTGGAAGTTTATTAATCAATTCCTTTCATTTAAAATTTTATTAGTTTAATTCCAAATTTCTAATAAATCTAACTATCTCACTTTCCCTTGTATTATTTTCAAAAAATCAAACACTTAGAATAATTTTTAAAAAAAAAAAAACAACTCAAAAAAAAATTTAAAAAAAAATCCATCAAGGTTAATCATGATATTTATATTTTTTATTAATTTTTATTTTTCCTATGAGCTTCCCATCAATTAACCTTGATTGTTATAACTCTAATTGTTGAGTCTCGTTTCTTTTTTCTTCTTTTTTTCTTCTATTTTTTTTTTTTTGTCTTCCCTCATCATCTCTTTGTAAGGATCCAATAATGATAATCTGAAGATTACTAATTGCTTGAGAATGCATGATTTTGATCAATGTTTTTAATGACTCACATACAAATAACATCATCACCAATCTTTCAAAAGTTTGGTCTAATAATAGGCCCATTTAGACCTAAATAACGTATTTATGGGCAACATGGACATGAATCCAAACCCATTAAATGTAAATTTAATGATAACTTAGCAAATATCAATAGAAACTTACAGCGTAACTAACTCTACAACGCTACACAAACAGCGCAACTCTTCTAATTGTGCTACACTGTTAGCGTCACAAGTTTAATAACGCTACCTTGCTAGCGCTACTTCTTTTGTCACGCTACAAAGCTAGCGCTAGAACTTTTTTTTTTTGCGCTAAAAAGTCATGTATTTGAATAGTTTTGATGAATATGTAGTATTTATTTGAAATTACTTATACACAATTAAATCATAATTAACCCCAACTAAAAGGGTTTTAAGTTACTTTAGAGCCCGTTATGGTTCAATAAAAAACCCCACTTTGGTTTTTTTTCAACATTTTATCTATTAACACATACTGAATGGACACATTCTTGTAAGTGCAATCATTATAATATGAAATTGCAAGGGTTGCTACATATTATTGGCATACAAAATGATGAAAAAATGCCTAATGTAAACAAAAGAAAATTTGTTTGATTTATAAATTGATAATATGTGCTATATTACTACTTTTTTCTAAACACCCCATCCCACCTTTGTATCAAACGCATCATTCTAAGTGTTTCAATTATGAGCCCATGGTTCGACCTACTCCTAAATGTTTGATTTAGAATCTATTGATCAATAGACCCAAGGTCTATAGTTTGGACTGAAATATAATGAAGTTTCAATCAATTATGGTCATTATTTAAAATTCTTCAAATGCAAGCTCAAGAAAATCCGAAAAACATTATTCAAGACGATGTAGACGCATACATACAATAGACATGATTTGGACCAAAACTAGAACTCCATTCACTTTCCTAGTTTAATTTCTCTCTTTTATTTTCTTCTTCTTTCATGGTAGAGTTTGAGACTTATGCTGTCAAGTATCATTTATGTACTAATCTCAACTATCAATAAAATGAAATTCATTTCATCTTCAAATTGTACATTCTCTCTCTACTCATCATGTCTTGCTTAAACAATTACAAGTGAATGATCTCAACAAGTTGAGTTAATCAACATGGGAATCAAGAACAAGTTAAAGCATAATTGGCATAATATAGACTACGTTGTTCATATCAAATGCATCATCAATTTGACGCATCCACACCTTGAACAACTTACTCTATATTTTACATCCTTTAAATTAAATGTATCAATTATTTAATTAAGTTATTAAAGCAAAGTGGTTCAAATAAATTCTCTTTTGGGCAACAAACTTTACTTTATTAGCCATAGGCTCAGTCATCACGAGCCTAAAAGTTTAATTCAGGTTCAATTTAAGTCTCAAAAATTGGGGGCTCACTCCAAGTCCACTTAGTATTTATTTAAAGATGTAATACACCAACATAAGAGGCACCTTTGAAACACTAAAAATGTCCCCCTTATCTTGAATAACCTACATTATGATCCACTTTCTTGGTAGCACGTTTGTGCCTAAACACATATCTTGTTTCTTTCAACCTACATCAAACTTAGCCTGGGGATGGGAATGCTACGAGGACATAGATTAAAATGCAACTCCATAAAGCAAATCATGTTAAAGTAGCTCTGATTTTCAATTCAAGTAAATGGAAATGCATGAAAAGTTGTCAACAAGTAAAGTTTTAAGTAATAGAGTTGCTCAAGTCTAAGAACAAGTCTGTAGCATAGTTTGGGTTAATTATGGGTATTTGAGTCTTCTTTCAATTTCTTTCTTACACCCTAAGCTTAGCCACGATACAACCCTGAAAAAGCCCTCCTTGAGGTATAACAAAAAAAAAAAAACTTGCGTCTTTACCTTTAACAGATCAATAACTCTGAAGCAAGAGCTACGTAAGACCTGATTCCAACTCGAATTGGATATGTATGCAATCTTTGATAAGGTGCGGTCTTAATAGTCCTACATCTTAAGGACATGTAACATGAGTAAAATTTTAACGGCCCATGAAAAAAAAGGTCCTTTGAACACAAGACCCACCTAAGGTCTTGGATACTATTTTATTTTAGGATGCACAATCGTCCTTAAAAGAAAATTGCCTTAATGTCACATAAAGCAAGTCATTTTCTTCTACACATATCATCCTTCTTTCCTTTTGTTCACACATACTCTTCTTCATCAAGCTTCTTTCCTTTCTCATGCTCATCATCATCAACTCTTGTCGTGTCATCTTGTAACTCAAACAGTCACATACTTCCTTTACTCGTTCCTTTTTATTCCGCAAAATCATCCAACTTCTTCCTTTTCTCTTAAACAATGAATTTTCATAGCTATCTTATACCTATCCATGGCAGCATGCGAGGCATCACTTTGACTCCATATCATCCTCTCATCACCAAAATCTTTCCTATCTCTTTTAGTTTTGGTCTTCAAAAACTTGGCAACTCGTCTACTTCAAGCATTATCATCTTCAACACTTCAAAACTTGAGCAAGCATTTATAATATTGATCTCTTATTTCTCTAAAGAGATTCATATTACTAGTAGCCAACAGTTGAATTTGAAACAAACTTCTTAAACAAGATAATCAAGAAAGTATAAGATGATGGCTCATAATCTAAGATCAAATGAGCAAGCTAAAATCACTCCCCTTTGAATCATAAGCGTTGTCAAGCACATTATACAACAATTGTAATCAATTTTGGATCCTTAACTTCTACTATTCTTTCTTCCTCATTCTCCTCGTACAAAAAAATAATCATTTAAAAAAAATCGATTTAGGGAAAGTTGAGATACCCCCATCCCTTGCTAACTCATGCTATGGCACCTCCGTGCTCATTTGTGCATTTTTTTGTTGTTTTCCTCGTGCTTATTTGTAGCTAATTTGAGCATACTTACAGTATAACTAGCTTGTACATACTCTTCTAGCTAGCTTTGCATACATATTTGTGACCTTTCTAGTTGCTAGAAGTCTCCATACTTACACCACCTTATACGCCCTAGGGGCTACATTTTTTTCAAAATTAGTTATGAAGCCACTTGCTTCAAAATCTCATTAATCTTATGACATTTGTTTGTTGCCCCTTATGAAAACAAAAAACATGGAAGTTGTCTCACTTGAAACTTCATTTTGGCGTTTATTTTTTGGGAGTAAGTCGGATAACCCTCAACAAAATAATGCCATTTTTCCCCTACTCAGACCCTCGGTCTCAAAATATAGCTCATTAGTTATATGTCAAAAATAAAAGGCCCAAGATCTAATCAATAATACAATAACAATTAATGAAGTTAAACTTGAAAAGCTTTTACAAAAAAAAAAAAAAANAAAAAAAAAAAAAAAAAAAAAAAAAAAAAAAAAAAAAACGAAGAGCCAGAAAATTAAAAGAAGCGCAGCATCACAGACTTTGTAGCGCTAAATGAGGAGCGCCACAACATTTTCAGCGCTACATAACAAGCGCAACAAATTATGCAGCGCTCCATAGTGTAGCGCAACAAAGTTTGTCACGCTAAAGCAGCCGCAGTACTAATTTTCTTACGCTATGTCATTTGAGGTAAAATTAAGAGCATTTTTACTTTTAACATACTAAATAATGGGATAATTGATTTCTTATTCTTGGAGCACGTTGCTTCATAAATATTAAGAGTATTTCCTTTTTTGGTTATAACTAAAGAGCTCATTACTCTTATAATTAAAATAAATTAATCAAGAGCAATTTCACTTTTTGATTATTAATTAAAAGCCCAGTACTCTTATAATAAACTAAACAAGAGCACTATCACTTTTGTTTATTAAATTAGGAACCTACCACTCTTAAAAATGTCAAAATATATAAATCATGACATTTAAAAGCTAACAAGTCATACTAGTCAAGAGCACTTCTCAATAGTTCATGTAGCTTTATACTTCATTCTATAACAACATTTAGAGAATTATTTGCCAAAACACTTTTGTTAAAATAAAAGCATACTACTCTTACAATGCTTAGAGCATTCTTCAATAATCATTATAAAACAAATTTATTTCATATGCTTGAACATTTGTATGACTACATTTGAATAAGTTATAACAAGTAATTCTCTAAATCAACATGTAAGCACAAATTCAAGTCATATTTCTCAAAATTAACTTAATTAAAGAATGTTTGAGATAGAAGCACTTGCATTACTAAAGAAGAAGAACTTGAAGGACAGAGCAGAGTAGCGCAAGACAATGTGCTACGCTAACACCTCAACGTCACAAACCCAAACACGCTGCCTCAGTAGCGCGACTAACTCTACCACGTTACAACATGTAGCGCGACTAACTCTACCACGTTACTGTCGTGCTAATGCATCAGCGTGGTTGGCTTTGTGACGCTACAAGGCTAGCGTTCTTGACTGGGCTTTGTTGTATTTTCAAGCGCTTTGAGTTTGTTTTTGATGTTAATCCCTTTTCTCACTCCTTTATCCAAAATACTCAAAAGGAAAAATACATTGAGTTAAGGTTTGTGATTTTATGACAACATCATTAGCTTTTGTCAACAATTCTGGTAAATAAGCGAATTTATTCAAAATAGTAATAAATGAGCGAATTTATTACATTTTTTCAATAATTTCGGTAAATAAGCGAATTTACTCAAAAAAGTAATAAATGAGCGAATTTATTACACTTTTTCAATAATTTCGGTAAATAAGCGAATTTACTCAAAATAGTAATAAATGAGCGAATTTATTACATTTTTTCAATAATTTCGGTAAATAAGTGAATTTACTTAAAACGTAATAAATGAGAGAATTTATTACCTTTTCTTCAAATAGTAAATAAGTGAAGTTACTAAAAATAGTAATAAATAAGTGAATTTATTACTTTTTCTCAAATATTATTAGTAAATAATAAGCAAATTTACTAGAAATAGTAATAAATAAGCGAATTTACTAAAATAGTAATAAATAAGCGAATTTATTACCTTTTCTTTCAAACACTTCTTTGGTAAATAAGTGAATTTACTAAAATAGTAATAAATAAGCAAATTTAACCTTTTGTTCAAATATTCTTAGTAAATAAACGAATTTACTAAAATAATAATAAATAAGCGAATTTATTACCCTTTTATGTTCAGATATCTTAGTAAATAAGCGAATTTACTAGATTAGTAATAAATAGATTAATCTATTACTTTTGCTTATAAAATTGAATTTAAAACGTTTTAATAAATAAACGAATTTATTAAATCTTATTTTCTATATGTCGATTTCAAAGTAAGAAAGTTGATTAATTAGAAAATAACTATTCCAATTTTCGAAAACAAAAAGGTTTTTTAAGTTATGGAATCCATTGCTTTCTAAAATCTTGATACATCCATTGGTTAATAAGGAGCCCTCGGTTCCGAATATGGAAATCTCGAAAAGCGATTCGAACATACTTTTATTGTCATCTTACTCAGACTCAATCAAAGTGGGGGCTAACTGTAGACACCTAATTTAGTCCCCCCTGTCCCGCGGTAGGACTATGTGATGATTAAAAAAAAAAAACTCATTTCTCTATAAGATTGGATAATCGAGTATACTTCGGCATAAAAAATAAGTTTCGGATATTATAAAAGGCACATTCATATTTAACGGACTTTTCTTAATTACCCCAACGCTTTTTTATTATTTAAAATAAATAAATAATAAATAAATAAAAAAATAAAAATAAAAATAAATAAAATCTTTTAAAAACGCAGCGCAATTAATTTAGTCACGCTGACAGCTCAGCGTGACTAAGTTAACAACGCTACCTTAGCAGCGTTGTAGGGTTTCTCGTGCTATTAGGCCAGCGCGATTCGATGTACCACGCTAGCAGGCCAGCGCAACTAGGGTTCCCACGCTGCTATAAAAATCTTCATTTTCTTCATTTCTGAAGAACTTTTCTTACTCACTTTCTCCCTTACACTAAAATAATCCGATATACTACTTTTCTATCATCTTCATTCTTATGAATAGTTAATTATTATTGTTTTACTATTTATTTTATTTAAAAAAGTTGCTACAAATTTTGATAATATTGAAACAATAATTCGACAGTGCCCAAATTAACACTCGACGACTCCAATCTTCATACGAGAAGTGGTACGTTTCCTGTGAGCCCTAAAAATCAAACTTGTGAATGTGTTGTTGTTGGTTTTCAGAATCATTTACCGCTTTTATCATTTTGTTTTTGTTAAATGGCTTAATTTGAATTAATTTATCACATTAAACTAAGATAATTTTTGGATAAATTGTATCATGCTAGGAACCTTGAATTAATCTTAACGACGATTTGACTAAATTATTAGGTTTAATTTTATGTGATTTCATCTTAATAATAGTAATTTTGTGTTATGTTGTAAATTATTATTTTGTGGTTCTTTATATAACTTGTGTATAATTGAGAGAAAACTAGTAATGGCCGCCTACGGGCTAATATGACGCACTCCGCCATATTAGTACCTTCAACCCCGAATCCAACCTTTGGTTCGTGAGATCATCATTTGGAGTCATCCCCATGGGATCGAAAGGGTTATTCGTGCAATTTAGATTATCGTCCCGTATTCGTGTCCCATTCGTAATCAATCTAAATACACGGTTTATGAGTTTGATTCCTAAAACTCATTGGCAACTCCTTACTAGCATCGTCCTTATTCGTTGATATTATCTCACTCGAAAAAAGATAATTAAAAATTAGAAAAACACTAAAATAGCGTAGCGCGACAGACTTTGTCACGCTAACGTCGCAGCGTCACAAAGTTTGCTGCGCTACACCTGCAGCGTGACAAGCTTTGTCATGCTACGTTGCCAGCGCGACTGAAATTCCTGCGCTCCTGTTTTGTTGCAAAATACTTCTAAAAAAGCCCGTTTCACCTTTCCTTAAGCCAATTTTTTAGGTTTAACTTGACCTATGGACGGTTTGAGGAAGGTGACCAAAAAAATTTGGGACCCTAAAAGCCATGGCCCCTACAAGCGCTGCACAGTCAACGTGACAAACTTTGTAACGCTACGTTTCCAGCGCGACTGAAATTTCTGCGCTCTTGTTTTGTTGCAAAATACTTAAAAAAAAGTCCATTTCACCTCTCCTTAAGCCAATTTTTTAGGCCTAACTCGACCTATGAACGGTTTAGGAAAGGTGACCAAAAAAATTTGGTACCCTAAAATCTGAGGCCCCTACAAAACCACATAAATGTTGTTCGATTTCCGGAATGTATGGTGTGGTAGGAGTTTCTTGTGATCTGTGTAGTATACAAGGCTAGAACAAGAAGCTAGCAATGACAAGCATGCAAATAACAAGAAAATAAGGTAGGAAATTCGGAACTGTGACAAAAATCTCACATATAGAAACTACTTAATGAAAAACCGTTTTATCCCTGGCAACGGCGCCATAAGTTGATAGGCTGTCGAAGTGGCTACAAAAGATAAACCATACAAGGCTCACTAGGCTTCTAGTAAGGGTAAGTAAGGATCGTATCCCACAAGATAAAGGTTTCTACATTAAGGTGTTCTAAGGAGTAAATTTAAGTCAAATTTTCTTTAGGAAGCAGGATTGTCACTAGCGTTGAATTTATTAACTTAAAGTCTAAGATTAAAGACGACTAAGGTAAGAAATCCACCGCTCACTTCCTACATGAAGGCGCAAATTCCTAGGTCAAACCAAACATAGAAGGAACGTCAAGGGGACGTCGTATATAATATGCATATTATTATTATTATTATTATTATTATTATTATTATTATTATTATTATTATTATTATTATTATTATTATTATTATTATTATTATTATTATTATTTATAATATGTAAGTAGAGCACACAATAAAGAAATCCGAAACATCTAGATTGGGCATGGTCGTATCAGTGTCATTAACAAAATTTGCTTCTGGCTCTTTTCTTTTATTTACTTATTGATGCTTGGTAAAGGTGTACTAGATATTTGGTCGTACGACAAGTACGTGTCTAATGACCACTCATGCCGCATCTGTCGTAGATGGTTCTTCCCTTTTGGAAAGATGGCTTTACAATTTCTTTTCCCTTTGATTTATCATAAATTCTAAAACTATGATTATCTCTTTCGACAAAGTTTAGCCATGCCCACGTCCACGTCCCCTTCCACGGAAATTAACGTGCCCTCGGTTGCGGTTATTGAACTTTCCACACCCTTTTTTCTATAATTCACTTGAGTGGCGTGAGATTTCGGTAGCGTTCACTTCTTGGAGTGCTTTGGACCCAGTTGGTCTCTATGGACCTAGGGCTTTCTTGATGGGGCCCATATGTCCTTTTTACGGACATCAAATGTCTCTTTGCACAGTGTGAGTATGCTTGGTTTAGGGGTGAGTATAAAAGCTCAAAACCTAAGTAGAGAAGTCGCCGTCGTGCTCTTTTTGGGAGCTCATGGAATCCCATTAGGTCAAGCCCGAAGGCAAATTGAATTCAAGGTTAGGATGGTCTCCAGGTCATAGATTCGAGGACGAGGGTAAGGACAAAGTAAGTCACAATGTCCCCCCTCGTATAGCGGCCTCTACTTGGTCTCATATGCAATTTCTGATTATAATATTGAATCACAACAACCATATTTCTGATTAAGTCCTAAAAGCACATAAAAATTTTCTAGGCGAGTTTATTTAGTGCAAACATATTTTTCTAATAACATGCATTGGGTGATCACTTTAGGATTAGTCAATATTAATGGGTTCCTAGCCGATTGTCCAATAATCAATCTTTACTTTAGTGTGAACATGCTTTTCTAGTTTTGTAATTAAATATGATTTTTAGCAATAAAGCAATTAGCATACAAGCACATAAAACAACCTAAAAATATGTTTTTACTTAAAGTTGATTTTAATTTAAAGTCAATCCATAATTAAATTGAACAATATTGCATGAATTTTATAATCATAGTTAAATTTTAAGAGAGACAAATAAAACACATTGATACGAATATCAATGAGCAAAACTTCGAGGGTTTGGGTTTGATTGAAGGTGGAAAACAAGAAGCAACCTCGGGGGAGTTAGTGGCTTATGGAGACACAAGGCTTCTTGGGTTGGCTAGGGTGGATTTCTACGTGTGCATGGTGACATGTACAAGCTTATTCACGTAAATGTAAAGCAAGTATAGTTAGTAGTTTAGAAGTGTTGAGCTATATGCGTTTTCTTCCCACGTCATTTGATAGGGTTTTACCATATGGTGTTTTGTTATTTTCTTGATTAGTTTATGAGTCAAGGTTGATGGAATCAAGCATGAGAAACACAAAAATGGAGGTTTCTTGAAATAAAGATTGAATCTTGAAGAGTTTCTTGAAGTTCTTGAAATCGCAAGTCCAACAAAAATCAACGAGAAATCAAGCAATGCATATGGCGGGATTTTTGGAAGATTTTTGAAGTTGTGGGCAACGTTGTCAACGCGGGATTTTGTGTTGTTTGACTTGGTCAACCTAGGGTTGTTATTCGGATATATGGTGGTTAGATTTGATTTGCAAAATATCTAAGATTTAGACTAGAAATCAGATTACAAAATATATGGTGCAAAGATATGTATCCGGTTTTGTTAGGATTTTCTTGTTATCCTAATCTTAGTTTGTTATACCATATATCTAAGGTAGTTAGGATATGTTTAGGTTTCTGAAATATTGTGTGATATGTTTAGCTATAAATAGGATGTAAAATACATCAATAAAATTCAGATTTGAGTGATTAAACACAAGTTGTTTCCGGTTTTCTTTTGTTTCACGAAGTAAACAAATTTTGAGAGTTTCTTGTGAGAAATTCGATTGAGTGAGTGGTGCTTTTGCTTTATCTCACGTGAGGATAGTTCTTAGGATTTGAGGGTGCTTTGCTTTAATCAAATTCTACCAATTATTCGCCTTAGAAGTTCAGATTTGTGGTGCGTGGCTTTATCAAATTTGAAGTCTAAGTTTCTTTGTGTGAGTGGCGTTTGTCTATAACAAAATTCACATCAACTTTTGGTGCTTTCGTTGAGAGATTCATTCAATCTCAAGTTTTCAATAACAATTATCATGGCTCAAGAAGGTGGAGACGAACATCCACAAGGATTCACGAAAGGTTTGAGCTTGGCTCAAGCAAAAGAGCTACGTATGCAAGGGGAGATTGACGAGTTAAAGGCTCGTTTAGATGAAGTCCTAACCATCATGGCTTCTACCAAGAAAACTCCTACTAAATCTAAACAAGAGGAGGGCTCATCATCAAGTGAAAGTGAGCAAGAAAGTGTGAGGAGTGTACGTAAACCAAAAAAGGGATACTCATCAAGTTCTAGTGACGATGAGGAACCAAGATCAAGGCACAAACATAAGGGAAAGATGAGGGATGATGATCGAAATCTTAAACTCGAAATTCCTGAGTTTAATGGAGGTATGGATCCTGAAAAATTTCTAGATTGGATTCGTAGGGTTGAGAGGATTTTTCGTTACAAAGAATATGATGATCATAAGTCCTATAAATTGGCGGAATTAAAACTCACTTCCTATGCAAGTTTATGGCTTGAGGGTTTACAAAGAAAGAGAAGGAAAGAAGGTAGATCAAAAATATCTTCATGGTCTAAATTAAAAAGGGAGATGAGGAAACGTTTTGTTCCTCAAGATTTCGAGCAAAACAATTTCATCAAGATGCATACATTAAAACAAGATAGAAAAACGGTTGATGAATACATTGTGGAGTTTGAAAAATTGATCATGATTTGTGATTTGGAAGAGAAGGAGGACCACAAAGTGGCTCGTTTTGTGGCTGGCCTAGATGAAAATATAAGGGAGAAGGTCGAATTACAACCTTATTGGACCTTTGATGAAGTTTGTAGAGTGGCAGCAAGGGTTGAGAAACAAGTTGCACGCAAAACAAAGACATACTTCAAAACCTATGATTCTAAAGAAAAGCGTGATACTTTTCCTCAAAAACCAAACTTTGATAAGGTTACTAAACCCCCTTTCATCAAGGATAAGAGTTCATCTTCAAAGCCCCAAAGTAGTGATTCACGCATTGTGTGTTTCAAGTGTAAAGGGCAAGGTCACATTCAAAGAGATTGTCCTCATGCTAGGGTCACAACAACTCGAAATTGGGTAGATGGGGAAGGCCTTGAAGAAGAGGAGGAGATGTATGGGGATGAGGGAGAGGAAGAGTATGGCAATGATGAAAATATGGAGGAAGACACGGAGGAAGTCCAACCAGAAACACAAGGCCAATCCTTAGTGTTACGTAGGGTATTACAATCTCAAAGTGCACAACCTTTGGAGAGTCAAAGGGATAAAATTTTTCTCACAAGGTGTAATGTTCAAGGCAAGCTTTGTGATGTAATCATAGATACTGGAAGTTGCACAAATGTAGTATCTACGTTGTTGGTGGAAAAGCTCGCAATTCCTACAAAGATACATCCTCAACCATACAAGCTACATTGGCTTAGCAACACAAGTGATGTTAAGGTAAACAAACAAGCCTTGATTGCGTTTAAAATTGGTAAATTTGAGGATCAAGTACTTTGTGATGTTTGTCCTATGGATGCTTGTCATATATTATTGGGTAGACCTTGGCAATATGACCGTTTTGTGAAGTTTAATGGGAGAACAAATGTCTATATTGTGCGCAAGAACCCTAATGAGAAATCATATGCATTAAAACCCTTGATGATTTCTAAACCTAAAACAAGCATGGGTAATTCTAAAGGTGTTTTGTTGGTGGGTGGAAAGGAGTTAGAAAGGGAGTTGAAAACAAGTTCTATGTCTTATATGTTGTTAGCCAAAGAGGTACAAGATGAAGCCCCAGAGATTCCTAGGGTTTTGCATCCTATGTTGAATGAGTTTTCAGATGTGTTTCCTAATGAGTTGCCACCAGGATTACCACCAATAAGAGGGATTGAACATCAAATTGATCTTATTCCTGGGTCTCAAATTCCTAACAAGCCTGCATATAGATGTAATCCAGAGGAGACAAAGGAGATACAAAGGCAAATTGAGGAATTAATGGAGAGGGGGTACGTGAGAGAGAGCATGAGTCCATGTGCTGTGCCTACATTAATAGTACCTAAGAAAGATGGGACTTGGAGAATGTGTATTGATTCAAGGGCAGTTAACAATATAACCGTCAAGTATAGGTTTCCTATACCTAGATTGGATGATTTGCTAGATGAATTACATGGTTCTCAATTATTTTCAAAGATTGATTTAAGGAGTGGATATCATCAGATTCGAATGAAGGAAGGTGATGAATGGAAAACAGGTTTTAAAACAAAGCTAGGGCTTTATGAATGGTTAGTCATGCCTTTTGGGTTAACTAATGCACCTAGTACGTTTATGAGGTTGATGAATGAGGTCTTAAAGCCATACATTGGTAAGTTTGTAGTGGTATATTTAGATGATATTTTGGTGTATAGCAAGAGTGTTAATGATCATCTAAGCCATCTAAGGAGTGTGTTTGGGACATTACGAGAACAAAAGCTCTATGCTAAGCTCGAAAAGTGTTATTTCATGGTACCAAGTGTGACGTTTTTGGGGTATATTGTGTCCAAAGATGGGGTTTCTGTTGATCCATCTAAAGTGGAAGCTATAAAATCATGGCCAACACCAAAAAACGTGACTGAAGTACGTGCTTTTCATGGGTTAGCCTCGTTCTATAGGAGGTTTGTGAAGAATTTTTCATCTGTTGTTGCTCCTATAACCGAATGCATTAAGAAGGATAAGCCTAAGTTTGAGTGGACTAAGGGGGCACAAGAAGCTTTTGAATTGATTAAGAAGTTGCTTTGTAACACACCCATACTAGCCTTACCAGATTTCTCTAAACCATTTGAAGTAGAGACGGATGCAAGTGGGGTTGGAATTGGTGCTGTTCTAGTCCAAGGGAAGAGGCCAATTGCTTACTTTAGTGAGAAGTTGAATGGTGCTAAACTGAACTATTCTACATATGACAAGGAGTTCTATGCCATTATTAGAGCTTTGGATCATTGGAGTCATTATTTAAGGCCTAATCACTTCATATTACATTCTGATCATGAAGCTTTGAAGCACATTAATGGTCAACAAAAATTGAATCCAAGACATGCTAAATGGGTTGAATTTTTGCAATCTTTTCACTTCTCTTCAAAGTACAAAACGGGGAAGTCTAATGTTGTTGCTGATGCTTTGTCAAGAAGGTATACTTTGCTTGGTGTTTTGAACTTTAAGTTGCTTGGGTTAGAGTTGATAACTCAATTTTACGAGCAAGATGGTGATTTTGGACCAATAATGGCGCAACTTTCAAAGGGGTCTATGAGTTCCTATGTGCTACATGATGGGTTTTTGTTTAAAGGTAATCTATTGTGCATACCTAAGTGTTCTATACGTGAGTTGCTAGTAAGGGAGGCTCATGGAGGAGGTATTGCTGGACATTTTGGCATTACAAAGACACTAACCATGTTGCAAGAACATTTTTATTGGCCAAAGATGATTGTTGATGTTGAGGCCATAATTGCTCAATGTGCTACTTGTCAAAAGGCAAAGGCAGCCTTTCATCAAGGTTTTTATACTCCATTGCCAGTGCCAGAGGGACCTTGGGAGGATGTTTCTATGGATTTCATTGTAGGGTTACCAAGGACAGCAAGGGGAAAAGATGCAATTATGGTAGTGGTTGATAGATTTTCAAAGATGGCTCATTTTACACCATGTCACAAGACAGATGATGCTATGAATGTGGCTGATTTATATTTTAAAGACATCATAAGGTTGCATGGGGTTCCAAAGACTATTGTAAGTGATAGAGACACAAAATTCATGAGCTACTTTTGGAAGTCACTTTGGAGGTTAATAGGCACGAAACTTTTGTTTAGCACATCTTATCATCCTCAAACAGATGGGCAAACAGAAGTCACTAATCGAACACTAGGGGTTTTGTTGCGTGGTTTGGTTAGTAAGACACAAAAAGATTGGGATTTGAAGCTTGCTCATGCTGAATTTGCTTATAATAGGTCACCTACTTATGCTACTAAGCACTCACCTTTCGAGATTGTCTATGGAGTTAATCCTAAGTTACCAATTGATTTTGTAAGTATTCCTAAAGGGGAGTTGGTACACAAAGATGCCAAGACTAAGGTTGAGTACATGCAAAAACTTCATGCAGAAGTAAGGGCTCGAATTGAGAAGGTTAATGATATTTACAAGGCACGAGCAAACAAACATAAATCACAACATGTCTACAAAGAAGGGGATTTGGTTTGGTTACACTTGAGGAAGGAAAGATTTCCAAATCAAAGGAAGAATAAACTTATGCCTCGTTGTGATGGACCGTTCAAGATCATAAGTAAAGTGGGGGATAATGCTTATAAATTGGAATTACCAGGAGAATATGGAGTCCATGCTACTTTCAACATTGGTGATTTAGCTCCTTATGTTCCTGATGACCAACTTCGAGGTTTGAGGACAAACTCTTTTGAAGAAGAGGAGGATGATACGCATATCAATGAGCAAAACTTCGAGGGTTTGGGTTTGATTGAAGGTGGAAAACAAGAAGCAACCTTGGGGGAGTTAGTGGCTTATGGAGACACAAGGCTTCTTGGGTTGGCTAGGGTGGATTTCTACGTGTGCATGGTGACATGCACAAGCTTATTCACGTAAATGTAAAGCAAGTATAGTTAGTAGTTTAGAAGTGTTGAGCTATATGGGTTTTCTTCCCACGTCATTTGATAGGGTTTTACCATATGGTGTTTTGTTATTTTCTTGATTAGTTTATGAGTCAAGGTTGATGGAATCAAGCATGAGAAACACAAAAATGGAGGTTTCTTGAAATAAAGATTGAATCTTGAAGAGTTTCTTGAAGTTCTTGAAATCGCAAGTCCAACAAAAATCAACGAGAAATCAAGCAATGCATATGGCGGGATTTTTGGAAGATTTTTGAAGTTTTGGGCAACGTTGTCAACGCGGGATTTTGTGTTGTTTGACTTTGTCAACCTAAGGTTGTTATTCGGATATATGGTGGTTAGATTTGATTTGCAAAATATCTAAGATTTAGACTAGAAATCAGATTACAAAATATATGGTGCAAGATATGTATCCGGTTTTGTTAAGATTTTCTTGTTATCCTAATCTTAGTTTGTTATACCATATATCTAAGGTAGTTAGGATATGTTTAGGATTCTGAAATATTGTGTGATATGTTTAGCTATAAATAGGATGTAAAATACATCAATAAAATTCAGATTAGAGTGATTAAACACAAAGTGTTTCCGGTTTTTATTGTTTCACGAAGAAAACAAAATTTTGAGAGTTTCTTGTGAGAAATTCGATTGAGTGAGTGGTGCTTTTGCTTTATCTCACGTGAGGATAGTTCTTAGGATTTGAGGGTGCTTTGCTTTAATCAAATTCTACCAATTATTCGCCTTAGAAGTTCAGATTTGTGGTGCGTGGCTTTATCAAATTTGAAGTCTAAGTTTCTTTGTGTGAGTGGCGTTTGTCTATAACAAAATTCACATCAACTTTTGGTGCTTTCGTTGAGAGATTCATTCAATCTCAAGTGTTCAATATCAATTATCATGGCTCAAGAAGGTGGAGACGAAAATCCACAAGGATTCACGAAGGGTTTGAGCTTGGCTCAAGCAAAAGAGCTACGTATGCAAGGAGAGATTGACGAGTTAAAGGCTCGTTTAGATGAAGTCCTAACCATCATGGCTTCTACCAAGAAAACTCCTACTAAATCTAAACAAGAGGAGGGCTCATCATCAAGTGAAAGTGAGCAAGAAAGTGTGAGGAGTGTACGTAAACCAAAAAAGGGATACTCATCAAGTTCTAGTGACGATGAGGAACCAAGATCAAGGCACAAACATAAGGGAAAGATGAGGGATGATGATCGAAATCTTAAACTCGAAATTCCTGAGTTTAATGGAGGTATGGATCCTGAAAAATTTCTAGATTGGATTCGTAGGGTTGAGAGGATTTTTCGTTACAAAGAATATGATGATCATAAGTCCTATAAATTGGCGGAATTAAAACTCACTTCCTATGCAAGTTTATGGCTTGAGGGTTTACAAAGAAAGAGAAGGAAAGAAGGTAGATCAAAAATATCTTCATGGTCTAAATTGAAAAGGGAGATGAGGAAACGTTTTGTTCCTCAAGATTTCGAACAAAACAATTTCATCAAGATGCATACATTAAAACAAGATAGAAAAACGGTTGATGAATACATTGTGGAGTTTGAAAAATTGATCATGATTTGTGATTTGGAAGAGAAGGAGGACCACAAAGTGGCTCGTTTTGTGGCTGGTCTAGATGAAAATATAAGGGAGAAGGTCGAATTACAACCTTATTGGACCTTTGATGAAGTTTGTAGAGTGGCAGCAAGGGTTGAGAAACAAGTTGCACGCAAAACAAAGACATACTTCAAAACCTATGATTCTAAAGAAAAGCGTGATACTTTTCCTCAAAAACCAAACTTTGATAAGGTTACTAAACCCCCTTTCATCAAGGATAAGAGTTCATCTTCAAAGCCCCAAAGTAGTGATTCACGCATTGTGTGTTTCAAGTGTAAAGGGCAAGGTCACATTCAAAGAGATTGTCCTCATGCTAGGGTCACAACAACTCGAAATTGGGTAGATGGGGAAGGCCTTGAAGAAGAGGAGGAGATGTATGGGGATGAGGGAGAGGAAGAGTATGGCAATGATGAAAATATGGAGGAAGACACGGAGGAAGTCCAACCAGAAACACAAGGCCAATCCTTGGTGTTACGTAGGGTATTACAATCTCAAAGTGCACAACCTTTGGAGAGTCAAAGGGATAAAATTTTTCTCACAAGGTGTAATGTTCAAGGCAAGCTTTGTGATGTAATCATAGATACTGGAAGTTGCACAAATGTAGTATCTACGTTGTTGGTGGAAAAGCTCGCAATTCCTACAAAGATACATCCTCAACCATACAAGCTACATTGGCTTAGCAACACAAGTGATGTTAAGGTAAACAAACAAGCCTTGATTGCGTTTAAAATTGGTAAATTTGAGGATCAAGTACTTTGTGATGTTTGTCCTATGGATGCTTGTCATATATTATTGGGTAGACCTTGGCAATATGACCGTTTTGTGAAGTTTAATGGGAGAACAAATGTTTATATTGTGCGCAAGAACCCTAATGAAAAATCATATGCATTAAAACCCTTGATGATTTCTAAACCTAAAACAAGCATGGGTAATTCTAAAGGTGTTTTGTTGGTGGGTGGAAAGGAGTTAGAAAGGGAGTTGAAAACAAGTTCTATGTCTTATATGTTGTTAGCCAAAGAGGTACAAGATGAAGCCCCAGAGATTCCTAGGGTTTTGCATCCTATGTTGAATGAGTTTTCAGATGTGTTTCCTAATGAGTTGCCACCAGGATTACCACCAATAAGAGGGATTGAACATCAAATTGATCTTATTCCTGGGTCTCAAATTCCTAACAAGCCTGCATATAGATGTAATCCAGAGGAGACAAAGGAGATACAAAGGCAGATTGAGGAATTAATGGAGAGGGGATACGTGAGAGAGAGCATGAGTCCATGTGCTGTGCCTACATTAATAGTACCTAAGAAGGATGGGACGTGGAGAATGTGTATTGATTCAAGGGCAGTTAACAATATAACCGTCAAGTATAGGTTTCCTATACCTAGATTGGATGATTTGCTAGATGAATTACATGGTTCTCAATTATTTTCAAAGATTGATTTAAGGAGTGGATATCATCAGATTCGAATGAAGGAAGGTGATGAATGGAAAACAGGTTTTAAAACAAAGCTAGGGCTTTATGAATGGTTAGTCATGCCTTTTGGGTTAACTAATGCACCTAGTACGTTTATGAGGTTGATGAATGAGGTCTTAAAGCCATACATTGGTAAGTTTGTAGTGGTATATTTAGATGATATTTTGGTGTATAGCAAGAGTGTTAATGATCATCTAAGCCATCTAAGGAGTGTGTTTGGGACATTACGAGAACAAAAGCTCTATGCTAAGCTCGAAAAGTGTTATTTCATGGTACCAAGTGTGACGTTTTTGGGGTATATTGTGTCCAAAGATGGGGTTTCTGTTGATCCATCTAAAGTGGAAGCTATAAAATCATGGCCAACACCAAAAAACGTGACTGAAGTACGTGCTTTTCATGGGTTAGCCTCGTTCTATAGGAGGTTTGTGAAGAATTTTTCATCTGTTGTTGCTCCTATAACCGAATGCATTAAGAAGGATAAGCCTAAGTTTGAGTGGACTAAGGGGGCACAAGAAGCTTTTGAATTGATTAAGAAGTTGCTTTGTAACACACCCATACTAGCCTTACCAGATTTCTCTAAACCATTTGAAGTAGAGACGGATGCAAGTGGGGTTGGAATTGGTGCTGTTCTAGTCCAAGGGAAGAGGCCAATTGCTTACTTTAGTGAGAAGTTGAATGGTGCTAAACTGAACTATTCTACATATGACAAGGAGTTCTATGCCATTATTAGAGCTTTGGATCATTGGAGTCATTATTTAAGGCCTAATCACTTCATATTACATTCTGATCATGAAGCTTTGAAGCACATTAATGGTCAACAAAAATTGAATCCAAGACATGCTAAATGGGTTGAATTTTTGCAATCTTTTCACTTCTCTTCAAAGTACAAAACGGGGAAGTCTAATGTTGTTGCTGATGCTTTGTCAAGAAGGTATACTTTGCTTGGTGTTTTGAACTTTAAGTTGCTTGGGTTAGAGTTGATAACACAATTTTACGAGCAAGATGGTGATTTTGGACCAATAATGGCGCAACTTTCAAAGGGGTCTATGAGTTCCTATGTGCTACATGATGGGTTTTTGTTTAAAGGTAATCTATTGTGCATACCTAAGTGTTCTATACGTGAGTTGCTAGTAAGGGAGGCTCATGGAGGAGGTATTGCTGGACATTTTGGCATTACAAAGACACTAACCATGTTGCAAGAACATTTTTATTGGCCAAAGATGATTGTTGATGTTGAGGCCATAATTGCTCAATGTGCTACTTGTCAAAAGGCAAAGGCAGCCTTTCATCAAGGTTTTTATACTCCATTGCCAGTGCCAGAGGGACCTTGGGAAGATGTTTCTATGGATTTCATTGTAGGGTTACCAAGGACAGCAAGGGGAAAAGATGCTATTATGGTAGTGGTTGATAGATTTTCAAAGATGGCTCATTTTACACCATGTCACAAGACAGATGATGCTATGAATGTGGCTGATTTATACTTTAAAGACATCATAAGGTTGCATGGGGTTCCAAAGACTATTGTAAGTGATAGAGACACAAAATTCATGAGCTACTTTTGGAAGTCACTTTGGAGGTTAATAGGCACGAAACTTTTGTTTAGCACATCTTATCATCCTCAAACAGATGGCCAAACAGAAGTCACTAATCGAACACTAGGGGTTTTGTTGCGTGGTTTGGTTAGCAAAACACAAAAAGATTGGGATTTGAAGCTTGCTCATGCTGAATTTGCTTATAATAGGTCACCTACTTATGCTACTAAGCACTCACCTTTCGAGATTGTCTATGGAGTTAATCCTAAGTTACCAATTGATTTTGTAAGTATTCCTAAAGGGGAGTTGGTACACAAAGATGCCAAGACTAAGGTTGAGTACATGCAAAAACTTCATGCAGAAGTAAGGGCTCGAATTGAGAAGGTTAATGATATTTACAAGGCACGAGCAAACAAACATAAATCACAACATGTCTACAAAGAAGGGGATTTGGTTTGGTTACACTTGAGGAAGGAAAGATTTCCAAATCAAAGGAAGAATAAACTTATGCCTCGTTGTGATGGACCGTTCAAGATCATAAGTAAAGTGGGGGATAATGCTTATAAATTGGAATTACCAGGAGAATATGGAGTCCATGCTACTTTCAACATTGGTGATTTAGCTCCTTATGTTCCTGATGACCAACTTCGAGGTTTGAGGACAAACTCTTTTGAAGAAGAGGAGGATGATACGCATATCAATGAGCAAAACTTCGAGGGTTTGGGTTTGATTGAAGGTGGAAAACAAGAAGCAACCTTGGGGGAGTTAGTGGCTTATGGAGACACAAGGCTTCTTGGGTTGGCTAGGGTGGATTTCTACGTGTGCATGGTGACATGCACAAGCTTATTCACGTAAATGTAAAGCAAGTATAGTTAGTAGTTTAGAAGTGTTGAGCTATATGGGTTTTCTTCCCACGTCATTTGATAGGGTTTTACCATATGGTGTTTTGTTATTTTCTTGATTAGTTTATGAGTCAAGGTTGATGGAATCAAGCATGAGAAACACAAAAATGGAGGTTTCTTGAAATAAAGATTGAATCTTGAAGAGTTTCTTGAAGTTCTTGAAATCGCAAGTCCAACAAAAATCAACGAGAAACAAAGCAAGTTATATGGCGGGATTTTGGACAGATTTTTGGAAGATTGGGCAACGTTGTCAACACGGTTTTTCAAGTTGTTTGACTTGGTCAACCTTGGGTTGTTATTCGGAAATATGGTCACTAGATTTGATTTGCAAAATATCTAAGATTTAGACTAGAAATCAGATTACAAAATATATGGTGCAAAAATATGTATCCGGTTTTGTTAGGATTTTCTTGTTATCCTAATCTTAGTTTGTTATGCCATATATCTAAGGTAGTTAGGATATGTTTAGATTTCTGAAATATTGTGTGATATGTTTAGCCTATAAATAGGATGTAAAATACATCAATAAAATTCAGATTTGAGAGATTAAACACAAAGTGTTTCCGGTTTTCTTTTGTTTCACGAAGTAAACAATTTTTGAGAGTTTCTTGTGAGAAATTCGATTGAGTGAGTGGTGCTTTTGCTTTATCTCACGTGAGGATAGTTCTTAGGATTTGAGGGTGCTTTGCTTTAATCAAATTCTACCAATTATTCGCCTTAGAAGTTCAGATTTGGGGTGCGTGGCTTTATCAAATTTGAAGTCTAAGTTTCTTTGTGTGAGTGGCGTTTGTCTATAACAAAATTCACATCAACTTTTGGTGCTTTCATTGAGAGATTCGTTCAATCTCAAAGTAATTCAATATCTATTATCATGGCTAACTCAAGTGATTATTCAAAGTGCACATGTAGTTGATGTCGACCTCATTTGAGGTACCTTGTGTGCGGCGGTCAAAACAACATCTTTGTATGCTTGCGAAGAACTCAAATTAAATTATTTTGTGTGTTTAAAAGAGATGTTTAATGCTTAATTGTGTTTAGGGAATGCTTAAAAATGTGTTTGAGGGAGAAAAGATTGTAAGTAAGGTTAATAAGTGTATTGATATGCGTGAATATTGCAAAAGGCCGGAATACGTATGTATTTATAAGGGAAAATACGGAAGTATGAGTGTACATATGCTCAAGTTAGCGCATATACGGTTAGGGTCCAGCGTATAGATGTTGGGTGGGCGTATATATGCTCACTGAGTGTATTATACACTCAAGCCTCTTTTTTATTTTTTTTTTCTTATCTTCTTGCCATACTTTGTATTATACGGATCTTCAGGCGTACATACGCCCATTGAGCGTATCTATGCTCGAGGATTACATATATACACCTTTGATATACTTCCATATTTCCGATATTCACTTCCATAAATTGATTATACGTATCTATGGGCATATATGCGCCCATTGGTCGTATGTACGCAACCTCAAGTAATCCGATAACGAGTAGCATATAAAGACAAATTAATAATATATGCTTGCAAATTAAAATCAAGATCACGTGCACTTTGTATTAAATTTACAACATAAAACAAATTATTCTACTTTTAAATTAAAATAAATACATACATGAAAGCCACAAGTAATACAAGTAGAGCCACTATTAAAAATAAGTAAACTTCTAATTTTCTTAAATCTTCTTTAACAGAGGGAGTCGAACATTGATAGTGGTTGTTCATGGTGGCGAGGGGTATTTAGGGGTATGACATATTTGAAGAACAGTGGATGATAAGTTTGAGATAAGATGAGATATGCGTGGTGAATAAGCTGAGAGTAATCTATATTTATAGAAGACAATGTCTTACAATTTACCGACATTGATAACAGTAGTATATACAATTTTTAAGATTTCGAATTACGAAATAATATCACATTAGAATGAAGCCTCAGTGGTTCGAAAACCCTCGATCTTATAAGAGGTCAAGGGTTTGAAAATTAAATTTGATGTGCCCCAAATAAGGGTGCATCATTTTTCTTTAAGGTATGTTGGTAAAAGGTTTACCAATTAAATATTTACTCCAATTTATTTTATGTACTACCATTTTTTTCACAACTAAAGGATGATATCACAATGAAGGATAAAAAAAGGGTGATGGCTTGACTATTATAAATCTCGTGCTTATAACATGTTCGAAGTTGAAGGAATTAATTAACTACTTGAAGCTTGATTGTTGAATGAGAAAAAAAAGTAAGGGAAAGATAGGTGTAGTAAAATAGAAAGTATACTATTGTATTGATTATGTTCTATACTTTACATAGAGGAAATAAACCCTATTATAGGCAAACTAAAGCACTATTACATGGTTTTATTTATTCTAATTTTATCACTCCATTAGCATTACATACAATAAATATAAAATATTTTGTGCACCAATAAGTGTTGCTTATACCAATAATTGTCCACTGATTATGTGCTCCCAATGCATATTTCATAATCCTTCCAAATTTTTAGCATATATTTTTTAAAATTCGTTTGCATTAGATTATAGAACTGTATGGGTCCCTAATTTTAACTTGAATTTTTCATAAATTATTTTGACCTAAGTATGGCTCGTGATTTATATACTCCCTCCGTTTTTTTAGTTGCAATAATTAAATATTTTATCTCTCACAAAAAAATACTAAATGGTTGCACTTATAAAGAAAACGGAGGTAGTAATATTTTAGTACATTAGTCTGTACATTTTTTTTTTGAGAAACAAGCAAGATTCATTAATTAATTTAAGTCCATTTCCGCCAAAGTAAGGATACTTTGGGGGAAGTCGTACAACGAAACAAGCTCCTCCCTACCCAAGGACATACTCCGGGCCACTAAGTGAGCAAGCGTGTTACCTCCTCGCTTAATATGGGTACAATGGAAAAAGGAGAACATGCTACTTAACATTCTAATGTTATCGAGGAAGATAAAATACGGACTAAGGCCATTTGCCTCTTTGTTAATGCCTGTCACCAATCCCATGGAATCTCTCTCCAGCCATACACGCCCATACGCCAACCTTCGTGCCACTTCTATTCCAAGATACGCAGCTGCCACCTCCGCCAGGCTTGCAGGCCAGCGAGCCTTTGTCCACTTCACTGCAGTAGCCAAAACCGCCCCGTTAGCATCCCTGAAGACTGCCCCCAATGTTGCTTCTCCTCTAGGGGATATGTGCGCATTAGTGTTCACTTTCACTACCCCCAATGGCGGACAGCTCCAAGTTGGTGCAGACTGATTCGCCTCCCTTCCTCCTGTGTGGTATACTCTGCTGGCATACGTAACGTAGTCATCCGTGAGCTTGAGGAAGCCTGCAGTAGTCACGGTTAGATCACCCCTGTCCCCGAAGACGGCCTTATTTCTGTTTGCCCACACTGCCCAAACCATAGTCGAGACTAGAAGTAACTCAACCTTTGATAGCTTCTGTTTGCCTTATTTCTGTGAAGATGGAGCTTCGTGAATCTCATTTCGCATTGGTGTTGCATTCCACAATCCTTGGACTTGTGGGCATTCAAAGAGTGCATGCACTATCGTCTCGTCAGCCATACCACACGCCCCACATCTAGCATCTTCTCGTATATGTCTCCGAGCCAACTCCGCATTAACCCCTAGCGTTCCTTTGCACGCTCTCCACAGAAAGTGTTTTAATTTTGGTGGACCATCGAGGCCCCAGACTGCCTTCCATACCTTATTCTCCGTGTCACCCGCCATACTACCCTGCCTCCCTAACAAACCCAACCAGTAACCGGATTTTACTGAGTAAATTCCGTCTTTCGTCAGCCCCCAATATCGTATGTCTTTCGGGGCGGGGCTTACTAGTGGGATGCTCCTTATGGTAGTTGCTTCCTCTTCATTGAAGTACAGTGCTAGCATTGAATCATTCCATTTCCCCCTCCCGGTTCAATCAGGTCCACAACCATGAGATCCTCGTCACTATTTCCCGGGTATGGAAAGGAGTTCGAGTGGTACTCCACGGGTAGCCATGGCCAGTCCCACACCTTGATACTCCTGCCATCACCCATCCGCCACCGCAACCCTTCTATTAAAAGCGATTTTGCCCCCCACATACTCCTCCAAGTGTAACTAGGGTCATATCCCCTTCTAGCGTTAAGGACATCAGATTTTTTAAAATATTTCATACTCAACACTTGGTGCACCAGTGAGCCTGTTTTTGACATGAGTCTCCATATTTGTTTTGCTAGAAGTGCATGGTTAAAAATCTTCATATCACAGAACCCCATTCCTCCCATTGATTTCGGTAGGCAAAGATGCTCCCATTTATTCCAATGCATTTCGGTTGTCCTTTCATTTGTGCCCCACCAAAACTTTGCCATCATCGCATGTATTCTATCAAGTAAACCATCAGGGATTTTAAAAATGCTCATCATATACGTTGGTATTGCTTGTGCCACTACCTTGATTAAAACCTCTTTACCTGCTCGTGACAAGAGTCTCTCCTTCCACCCTTGAAGCTTTTTCCATATTCGTTCTTGGAGGCAAGCAAAGATAGCCTTCTTCGATCTTCCAATAAGGGTAGGCAAACCCAGATATTTCTCATGTCTCGACACTTCTCGCACCCCTAATACGCCATTAATTTCCTCCCTTCTTATTGTAGTGACAGTCTTGCTAAAGGTAACCTCTGTCTTGTTATAGTTAATCATTTGGCCCGAGGCTCGTTCATACAACCTGAGTATATCAGCTATCTTCAAGTTAACTCTAGCAAATAGAATGCTGTCATATGCAAAAATAAGTGAGTAATTTTCGGAGCATCCTTACAACACACGAGTTCCGTGGATTGAACCCTCGGATGCCGTCTTTGTAAGCAAGCGGGACAAGGCATCAGACACAAAGAGGAAAAGATACGGTGAAAGTGGATCGCCCTGTCTTAACCCTCTCTTCGGGGTTACATCACCCACTATCGAACCATTTACCTTAAAATGATAACAAAGGGATAATAAAGGGAATCAAGGTTTATTTTGAAATGTTACATTTGAAATGTTATCTTCGAGGTTATCGTTTGGTTACGTGGAATGCCCGGTCTTAATTTTTCATTTTCCATTTAAAGCCGTTTGGTTACGGGCAATTAAGAGAAAGAAAGGGAATGAATAAACCTTGATTCCCTTTGTTATCATTTGAAATGCTACATACAATCATGTACAGACATGATTGTATGCATACGGAAAATTAAGACATGGTGTTTCATGTAACCAAACGATAACAAAGACAGGTCTAAAATAATGTATCGCCCTGTCCATGTAGCATTTCAAATGATAACAAAGGGAATCAAGGTTTATTCATTCCCTTTCTTTCTCTTAATTACCCGTAACCAAACGGCTTTAAATGGAAAATGAAAAATAAAAAATAAAGGGTTTTTCTAAGGTGTACCCATGACTTTTTGCGTTTTCTAAGTTGTACCCAATGTTTTTCAAAACTCTCAGTAATACCCTTGAGCTAACCAATATTGTTTAGTTGTGCCCCTTTTAGCCAATTTTAAGTTACAAATTTGGTTAATTTTATTCAGTCATACTCTTTTGAAGTTTCTTAAGGGATAAATCTAAATCTTTTAAATATTAATTACCATAAAAGAATTAATTAAAACAAAAATAATGAAAATTTTCAATGGAAAATTAATTACAAAGGGCACAACTTAGAAAATTAGGTGAATTTAAGGGTACAGTTGAAAATTTTGAAAATCATTGGGTACAACTTAGAAAACGCAAAAACATACAGATACACCTTAGAAAAACCCAAACATAAAAAATGTCATCTAACTACTACGGGTATTAATCAAACACAGCGTTTGTTAACTTAACTCATCAGCCATAGCAAGTTGATTCGCATTTGTTCCTCCGCTCACCTCCGCTAACAGGTAACACCCCTTTGTTCTTGATTTTAATTTTAACTTTAATTTTCAATTTCGAGTATTTTGAGTTATTTAACAATTGTTGTTATTTGTATTGAACTTAAGGAATTAAAACCCTAACTTATGTGTAGATTTATTGTGATTGTGATTGATTTATTATTGTTATTATATTGTTTGATTTATGTCTAAATTTCATGCCTAACTTTGATAAAGCAAAAATGCAATTAACACTGGAAATTTTTGTAACTTATAAATTCAAATTGTGGTTTTTTTTCTTTTTATTGCTACAGTAATGTAAACTGGAAACTTAATGCAAGTGATANTTTATTTTTCATTTTCCATTTAAAGCCGTTTGGTTACGGGCAATTAAGAGAAAGAAAGGGAATGAATAAACCTTGATTCCCTTTGTTATCATTTGAAATGCTACATACAATCATGTACAGACATGATTGTATGCATACGGAAAATTAAGACATGGTGTTTCATGTAACCAAACGATAACAAAGACAGGTCTAAAATAATGTATCGCCCTGTCCATGTAGCATTTCAAATGATAACAAAGGGAATCAAGGTTTATTCATTCCCTTTCTTTCTCTTAATTACCCGTAACCAAACGGCTTTAAATGGAAAATGAAAAATAAAAAATAAAGGGTTTTTCTAAGGTGTACCCATGACTTTTTGCGTTTTCTAAGTTGTACCCAATGTTTTTCAAAACTCTCAGTAATACCCTTGAGCTAACCAATATTGTTTAGTTGTGCCCCTTTTAGCCAATTTTAAGTTACAAATTTGGTTAATTTTATTCAGTCATACTCTTTTGAAGTTTCTTAAGGGATAAATCTAAATCTTTTAAATATTAATTACCATAAAAGAATTAATTAAAACAAAAATAATGAAAATTTTCAATGGAAAATTAATTACAAAGGGCACAACTTAGAAAATTAGGTGAATTTAAGGGTACAGTTGAAAATTTTGAAAATCATTGGGTACAACTTAGAAAACGCAAAAACATACAGATACACCTTAGAAAAACCCAAACATAAAAAATGTCATCTAACTACTACGGGTATTAATCAAACACAGCGTTTGTTAACTTAACTCATCAGCCATAGCAAGTTGATTCGCATTTGTTCCTCCGCTCACCTCCGCTAACAGGTAACACCCCTTTGTTCTTGATTTTAATTTTAACTTTAATTTTCAATTTCGAGTATTTTGAGTTATTTAACAATTGTTGTTATTTGTATTGAACTTAAGGAATTAAAACCCTAACTTATGTGTAGATTTATTGTGATTGTGATTGATTTATTATTGTTATTATATTGTTTGATTTATGTCTAAATTTCATGCCTAACTTTGATAAAGCAAAAATGCAATTAACACTGGAAATTTTTGTAACTTATAAATTCAAATTGTGGTTTTTTTTCTTTTTATTGCTACAGTAATGTAAACTGGAAACTTAATGCAAGTGATAAGTTATTCAAATTATGGTTTATGAGTTGTTGTAATGAAATTTGTAATCTAAATATGTTGTGAAACAATACTTTATGCCATTTGTTTGTGGTTTTAGTTCTATTTCGGATTTGTTTGTGAATATAATGATTTTAGACTTATATGTGGATAATTTAGGGATATTTTCTGTATGAATATTAGTTTAAATTCTATTTAGGCGTGAATTTTGTCTGCCATATATTTCTCATTAACTGATTTTCTTGAATTTGAAGTAAAATTTGCGTTTTTTTGCTATTGTTTGATTATTTGCTTTGGTTATTTCTTATTAGGTGATTTTAAATTCATAGGAGTTGTCATTGTTATGTGTTATGAGGCGTGAGTTTTCATAAGGTTTTAGTATTTCAGATTGAAAGTTTCAAGTCTAATTTCGAGTTTAGGCACCTACGTTGTTTGATGGAAGGAACAGGTGTGGAGTGTGGGAGTGTTTGATATAGTAACTTTTTTTTTGTCATTGGAAACAAATTAAGTAACGATATCTGTTATCATTTACTCCATCCATCTTTTTTTACTTGCTACATTCTCTTTTTCACAATTCCGCCCGGGAGTGTTACTTTGTGACATTCATTGCTGGTCTCAAGCTCGGATAAAGGAGGAGAGTTTGGTGGTAGGTTTGTGGCATCTAGCTAGTAAAAACTTGGTCACATATCATGGACATTCTGTTTTTCAAATCTTTAAAAATAAATATCTTGAGTTATAGAGTAGAAAAAATTATATATTTGGAAAGTGTAGATCGAGACGAACCATCTCTTATGATTATATTTTTCATTATCCATAAAATACCAAAGTAAGTCAAAGTTAGTGTAATCTTCATTTTTTCTATTATCCTCCATTGCCACTTGGGAAGGTTTTAGGTGGGAATGAAAATATATAAAAAACAATAGACAATTTTGGGTGAGCTAGCATTATTATGGGAATTAATTTTCGTCACAATTTTACATACAAATCCATTCCCATTACCACCATTTGTAGCGACCTACATCCTACCAAACACACCATAAAGTGGTTTTTGGAAACAATATATATAACACAAAAACCTCATTTCTCCCATGTCATACCTTCGTGGGAAAGCAGGGGCAACAAGCAACTAGCAATTGCTACAACCAACCCATGCGCAAATACTCAATGTATGACTTTTAAACCCTTTTTCTCACCCATTCATTCTCATCAGTTCTCAATTGTTTAGCATTTTGTAGCAGATTTCTGCTCGAATTTTGGGTTTTATAAAGGCTAAGATCTAGTTCTTTAAATCTTTGACAAGTTTCAATTTGATTTTCTTGGATAATTGATTGATTGTGATTTTGATTGTCTTTGCTAATTGATTGATTGTGATTTGTATTACTTGATTTTACCGTGAATTGTATATTTTTGAATCTTGTAAATTTTAATCAATTATTGGGTCTCCTAATAATTTTTCCAATTTAGGGTTATTGATTGGAGGCATAAGAAAAAGATTTGAAAACAAATTAGGGTTCGATTTTTGGATTTTATAAAGGCTTAGATCTTGTTTTGTAAAGCTTTGACGAGTTTCAATTTGATTTTCTTGGATATTTGATTGATTATGTTACTTGTTTTTATTGTGAATTGTATCATTTTTGAATCTTGTAAATTTTTACCAAATACTATCGAATTTCCTAATATTTTTTCCGATTTAGGGTTATTGATTGGTGGCTTAAGGATAAGATCTGAAGACAAATTAGGATTCAAATTTCAGATTATAGAGGCTTAGATCTTGTTTTGGTAAAACTTGACAAGTTTCAATTTGATTTTCATGGATAATTGATTGATTACATTACTTGATTTTATAAAGAATTGTATGATTTTTAAATCTTGTAATTTTTTGCAAATTATTATTGGATATCCTAGCATTTTTCCGATTTAGGGTTATTGATTGGAAGCTCAAGAGTAAGATTTTATAAAATATTAAATTTTGAATTTTATAAAGGCTTACACTTATTTTGGTAAAGCTTTGACGAATTTCATTTTGAATTTCTTGGATAATTGATTGATTGTATTACTTAATTATATTGTGAAGTGTATGATTTATGAGTTTTGTAAATTTCTACCAATTATTATTGGATTTCCTAATAATTTTTCTGATTTAGAGTTATTGATTGAAGGCATAAAAGTAAATTTTGAAAAAAAATTAGAGTAAGAAAATCCGATGGCACCTGTTTCATGATTTTGCATGATATGTTTTGACAGATTGAGTAATTTTTTGACTAAAAATTAAACTTGTATTTGCAAATAAACTTGGAAGAAAAAAGATGCAATTGCATCTACTAGCAAATTTTATAATGAGAGACCTAATTTGAGTTGACCCCAAAATCCCAAATTATTTTGAGACGAAGGCCTTACTGTTGTTGAGACTGAATTTAAGCAAAAATAATTCTAAGATTGTCCATATAATGTGTCGGGAACAAGATTAGCGATTGTCCATTTAATTGTTCTTGGGCTTACAAGAAAGAGCACATTCAAAAAGTAGGAGTTACGAAGATGTGGATGTTGAGATGGATGTGTGGGAACACTCTATGGGATAGAATCAGGAATTGATATGAAACAAGGTGATAACTTCAAAGGTTTGATAATGGCTTCTAAGAATGATGCAAGTATGGAGGAAATAATGGCTTATGGGGATTCAAGGCTTTTGGGATCTTCTAAGACATCATCATGAGTGTGTATGGTGACACACGAAAATACTTGATCATTGAAGCAAAGGAAAGAATGGTGGAATTAGGGGAATAAGATGGAAAAGCCTATGAGTTTTTCCCACTTCACTTGATAGGGTTTTCTCATTTTAGGCATTGAGTCTTTTAATTCTTGAAGTGTCTTAATTATCATTTACAGCCTTATACACATGGAAAATGACTTCTTGAAGGTTTCTTGGTTAAAAAATTGAATCTTGAAAGGGTTTCTTGAAGTTTTTTACAAAAACCGCAAAATTACGCAAATTTGGACGAACATGAATTGCGTCAATTTTGACGATTTTTTGGGGGATTTGGGTAAATCATATTGTTGTGTAAATCTGGTTGTAATTTGTTGATTATCTTGATTAGCAAGGTAAGAATAAGTTTGTTAGGATATTTTTTGTTTAGATGTGGTTTGTTAGGATATTTTAGCAAGTTGCATGACATGCGGTGATGATGTGGCATTGTTATCTTGTGAGTCATCGATGAGTCACTAGATTAGGGTGATTTTTCCTATGTTATGCGTGTATTTTTAGCATAGTTTAGTTAGGATTTTGTTGATAATTATGACTATAAATAATCTCAACATTAGTTTGCAAAAATTTAGATTAGAACATTCAATAAAACATTATTGTTTTGAGTTTATTTGTTTTCTACAAAACAAAACAAACTGAAGAAACTTTCGAGTGTGGAAAATTTCAAACATCTTGAAAGAGTTGGTGCTTAGGCTTTAGACTCTTATGAGGATAATTTTAGGAATTGAGGGTGCATAGCTTTAATTAATTCATAAAATTATTCGACTTAGATCGATTTTCTTGGTGCTTGGCTTTAGAGTAAACCGAACTAAGATTCTATCATTGGGAGTGGCGATTTCTTTGATCAATATTCACATCAGGAATGAAGTCATACGTCAAAAAGTTGGTGTCGCAGACATTGCAAGCAAATTAAGGGAAAATCGCTTGCGTTGGTTTGGACATGTGAGGCGGAGACTCGAGGAAGCTCCGGTGCGATGAGTGGAAGGGTGGGATCATAGAGCTTTCAAACGAGGTAAGGGGAGACTGAATATGACTTGGTGGGAAGGGGTTAGAAGGATATGAAGCTTTTGGATTTACTTTTATTGGTGGTGTTTATTTGTAAATTTTTGGATCTTGGTATTTTAGGATTTATTTTTCCTCGTTTGTTGTCTTTGATAATTTTGATAACTTGAGCTATGAATCACACTCCTTATCATAAGATCTTAGTATGTTGGCTGGTATAATTTTTTTCTCCTTTTTCTAGATAAATTTTCAATTTTCCTAGATTTAAAACTAATGTTTTTTTGTTTATCAAAATCAAAGAAAAGAAACCAACGTTTTTTAGTTTTTTCTATACCAAGAGGATGGAAACCAAATATAGTGTTTCCATTGCATCATTAAAGCAAATAGTAAGCAGGGGCAACACTTATTGTTACCTATTCCACCTCTTAATAAAATCCTTTTCATTACCTTAATGATTATCAGACGAAAAACCTCCTATTAGTTTAAATCCCTAAGCACTTTTATTATTTGTGAATGCTACCTGTCAATTTGCTTTATAAATGGTGTTTATAATACTCTTTCCGTTTCCACTAGTTGGTTACATGGCATCATGCAACATATTAAGATTGCGATTTAATGGTGTAAGCTTCTTTTCTCTTTGTACTTTCAAAGTAGGGATTTATGTACTTTATGATGAGGATCTATATTAACACTTTTGATATTTAAGTGAAACATAATATTAGGGTTTATAAATTTTTGTGGGATAAAAAGAATTTAAGTGATTTTTATGGAAAACATATATAAGCCTAGATGAAATTGCAATTACCAAAGGGTTCTAATATTGAAATCTCGATCAATATTAGAATGGTTCAATTGAAAGAAACTCAATTATTTTAACACAATGTTATTTCTCATAAATTACTGCTATAAACATAATCATGAGGTGTATTTATATAGCCCTACAACTTACTTTGCAATTAATTGAAACACTAATTATAAAATAAAATAAGGCCTAACAATGTGTTTAAATACAATTTTTAGAAAGTAAGGGAAGGGAAGGAAATAGAAGGAAGGGGAGGTGAAGGAAAGGGAGGGGAGAAGAAATCAAATTACTGCATTTGGATGGGAAAGAAAAGGGAAAGAGAGTAAGGAGATTTTCTAGAAAAAAAAATTAATTAAATTAATTATCAAAACTGCAGAATTTGAAACAGAATTTATCTGAGGAGAGATGGAGGGTTAGTGGTCATGTTTGGAAGCTCATGATTGAGTTGATGAGCAAGATTGACATGGTATGAGAAATTTCCTTCCAAACCTTTTCAATTTTAGAAGTTTCTTCCATTTTTCTTCCTCCCAAATCCTTCAACTCTATTTTTTATCAAATCATAGAACTTGTGTTTTCTCATTGATTCGGTATCACCTTACATTGGGAATATAAAAGTGAGTTGATCATAAAATCAAATTTATATATTGTGTAAAGTAGTGTAATAAATGCTTTTAGATAAGGACTAATAAGAAGGCTTTATATAAATGGAAAGATTCCAAGTGTAAAAATATATCGAAACACCTTTTATGGAAAGCTTAACCAACTCATAGAAATGGAGGGAGTGCATATAATAAAACATAATTGGAATGTACCTAGTATAAAATTGTAAATAGATTTGCTTCATGTTAGGTAGATTTTTGTAAGTTTGTCATCTGATTTGATAATATCTGTATCCAAGGTTTATTTAACACCTAAAATATGTCTGGGAACCAACAGTTACCCAACCACATCAATACTATTGCCTTGTTGTTACTGGTCGTTGGTGCTTAATTGTGAAGTTTTGAGTTGCGTGACTCTTTCCTTCTTTTGAGTAAGTTAAATTTTTAGGTCTTTCATCTTGATCTTTTGTTATTGATGTAGTGTTGGTACTTGCTGGTTTATTAATAGAGTCTACTTGTTATGTTTTGTGCACTTAGTTTTAAAAGCAAGAGTCGCATTAAAGATCAATAGCCACTAGGATTCTGCTTCTTGCGGCCAAACAAAAAAAATAAAAAAGAATTACAAACAACTATTCGAAGGCAATCCAAGTGATTGTGCCTTTAATATGTATTGAGTTCACTAGGATTGTGATCCTCAATCAGAATACTATAAGGCTTGGCAACATTCCGCCTCGGTTTAGTAGCATGAGGCAAATAAAACCCTAACACCTCCTTTACAAGCCATACACAAGGTCTATCCCTTAGAGGTGCCACCGCTACCCTCAACATGCCAAACCTTGTCGATTTCTCCATGTTTAAGAAGGGATCATCTTCAATAGCCTCCATTTTAGCAAGCTTGGCACCATATTCCAACTCAAAGGCAATCTAAGTAATCATGCCTTTAATGTGAATCTTGCCCTTTTGTCTTTCTTCATTTTTAAGCTCATCAAATTGTCTTGCTAGTAGAAAACCAAAGTTATTTGAGGGGACCTCATCGATATCAAGATCATACTTGGGCATGAGGTTGTTTAAAGCAAATGGATCTCCTCTTTGGTTAATTTTCCCAACACTTGTTTGGAAAAAGAGAGCATACACCATCAAGCGGTGTAAGTATCTAAGGGTGAGTTGTTGTATCACCAAAGCTTTAGAAGATCTTGTTGTGAATTTTGTTCAACAATCACTTATCATTCTCTGTCATTCATCTTTCGCATACCCTAGTTGAAGTGAATTCACCACCTCTGCCACCGTGGCATCCGCGTCCCAACCAAACATGAAGTTTAACTGCCTCAAAGATACCTCATGAGCACTGTTGAAGATTCGGAACTTGCATTGTAGTATTGTAGTACATTATACCCGGCAACCTTGTTCTTGAACATCGAAGCACTGGCCATCGGCTTACATGCAAGGATTTATTTTGACATTGGGGTTAGCTCGAAGTTGAATTAGAAAACTCATGTGAGCTTTAATTCATTAAAAAAAATGAAAATTGATCTTTGGCCTCTGTTCTTGTTGTTTTCTTAATTTCTTCAACCATTGCATTAGGAACTCTGTTATAGAACGTCGTTACACCATTACGAAATGGTTTCGTAGCAAGTTTCTTGTGATTCTTTTTCTCGGCATTATAACGGTGTTTTTGGGAACTCTCACTTCGAATCCCGTCATGGAATCCCCGTTCCGTTGTGGAATGACCGTTATTTTTTACCATAGAATAGAAAGAACTACAATGCAAGTTCCCAATCTTTAACAATGCTGATGAGGTGTCTGTGCGGCCGTTAAACGTCATGTTTGGGTGGGACTCGGATGACACGGTGACATTGGTAATGAATTCACTTCAACTAGGGTATCTGGAAGATGAATGATGGAGAATGATAAGTGATTGTTGAGCAAAATTCACAACAAGATCTTCTAAAGCTTCGGAGATATAACATCTCACCCTTAGATACTTACATTGGTTGATGGTGTATGCTCTCTTCTCAAAGGAAGAGTTGGGAAAATTAATCAAAGAGGAGATCCATTTGCTTTAGAAGGTCGCCATGGCCAAGTATGATCTTGATATCAATGAGGTCCCCTCGGGTTACTTTGGCTTTCTACTAGTAAGGCGATTTGATGAGCGTAGAAATTGAGAAATACACAAGGGCGCATTCCACATTGAAGGCATGATCACTTGTATTGCCTTTGAATTGGGGTATGGTGCCTAGCTTGCTAGAATGGAGGCTGTTGAAGACGATTCCTTCTTAAACATGGAGAAATCGACAAGGTTTGGCATGGTGAGGGTAGTGGTGTGTCACAGGTGGGTCGTGGTGTTATTTACCTCATGCTACTAAACCGGGGCGGAATGTTGCCAACCCTTATAATATTCCGATAGCAAAACTCAATTCTAGTGATGTTTCTCCGCGGCAATGATGCCAATTTGATAATGAGGTTTTAAGTCGATTACTAAATAAAAACTCCGTACAATGAGTAAATCAAATACAAGGAACTATTGCTTTAACCTAAAATTGTTTAGAGCGTTTTTGGGGATTTGATTGAATTTAATCACAGCTACTCAAGCATGTAAAAAAGAGCAAAATAATTAAAACTTGCATGAAAGCCTAGAGCCTATGTTTCGGGTTTATGTCAATTTTTAGGGATTTACTAAACAATAGTCGACAAAAAGTCAAACACGGGGAATGGGAATCCCTCATTAATATGACTAGAGCTCCTCTGAGATCCAAGCTTGGGGACTTGTTCTGTCAATAGAACCTCCTCTCAAACTTACCCTATTCACTTTGCAAAAACCACCTATGATTCAAGAGGTACATAAAAGGTGATTTCTAGGTCAAACACTCAATCTCTTGAAAATGTTTTTCTGAGTAATTAAGAGGAAAGAAAATGGTCTACAAACATCTCACGGACAAAGCATTGCAAACCAAAAATACAAGAAAATAAACTTGATTAAGATCATCAAACAAGTTCTTTGACATAAAAAATGATCAAACCCCAACATTCAATCCAACATCAACAATTGCAAATCCCCCAAAATTCAATTCCCTATAGCCTCTAGAACGACACTACTCACAGAGCATTGAAAATAAAGCAACAATCAACAAAACAAAGCAATATTTTGAAACAAACATGAATAATGATCAAAACTAATCTAAACAAGCAAAAAAAACTAAAGAAAAGATCACAAAAGATTGCCAGAAGAAATAGGGATAGATGATACCAAAACTTGGTCCCAAAACTTGAATTTTATTGCAAGATAAAGCTTCGGCAAGGAAGATTTTTTTCTTTTCCTCTCAATTTCTCTCTCTAGGTTTTCTCTCTATTACAAAATATCAAAACTAAGAGGGTACAATAATGAAAAACTTAACCCTAACATAAATGAGGTGGATATTTATACCCCCTTTCGTAAAAAAATAAAAATCGAAGCCAAAACATGAAGTTAGAAGGGAGCAAGCTCGAAGCGGGCGGTGGAGCAGCTCTCTTTCCCTTTGTTTTGTTGCTTCCAAGGTTGCTCCAGGTTGCTTCCTAAGTCGCTCCAACTTCCCTAGCTAATAATAAGATTATGACTCCAACAGTTTGGTTCACTCAGATTTAATATGTAGTTGGGATTAAGGGGTCCATTTGTTTTGGAGGAAATCACTTTCTCGACAAATGATTTTCCATCATTTTCCCATTTTTCTTTGTTTGTTTTGAAGGGGTGAAAATCAATTTTCTCAAAGATGGAAAACTTCTATATAAAAAGAAAACTCATGTTCTGTTTGTAAGCAAGGTATGCCGCAATTTCTTTCCTTACTCTTTTATTTCTCTCCTTACGTCTTTCTCCCCCTTTTCCTTCCATTTTGCTTTTTCTGCATGAGTTTTCTTGCACCAAAACAAACAAAGTAAAACTTGTTTTACAATTTTTTTTTCCATAGAAAATTATTTTCCATGAGAAGTGTTTTCCATAAAAACAAACCTAGCTAAAGATGAGAAGGAAGCCAATAGTTTAGATTATTTTATATAAATTTTTCCTACATAAAAATGAAATTGTAATTTAAAATTATAATGAAATTATTACTTTAAGAAAAAAAAAGTTAAAAGAAATAATTAAAAATAAAAATGCAATATTTATAAAAAAAAATCAACAAAAAAGAGTTTTAGTTGCCGACCTGTTGGAGAAATGCTGAATAAAGTCCAAAATTACTAGAAGGGGAAGAAAAACAAATCATTCCTTGTGATTTGTAAAAGTCGATCTGCAAATGAGTTAAAATATAGAAGATTTCCATCAATGACGGAGCCGTGTTATTATAGTGCAAGCAATAAACAGCAAATCGTACTTAGCAATATTTGTAGGTGCATGTAAATAAGTAATTATGTACTTTGTACAATTTACTTAGATAACAATAGAGAAATGCTGTTTAGTTTTTTTAGAATTGGATGATTGGCATTTATACATTAGTGGGATTAGACATCTATGGATGAGTTTAAGTTGGAGTGACAAGGACTATTGGAAACCATGGTATGTTCCATGCATTAAGTAATATCTCTCCTGTGTGTTTATGTGCTTAATGAATGACTCTATGCTATTGTTACTTTTCTGGATGGATAATAATGTTCTTGTATGTATTATAGCTCTAAAACAAATCAATACGTAACAAGGATTTCAGATTTTGTAATATACCTTAGCTGGCTAAGTTCGATTGGAAAATGCTTTATTCACTAAGGGGACAAGTTTCGTTGAAAGATGCATTTATTAACTAGCTCATTCTGCAATATCTCTTTCCGACTAAGTTGCTTATAATACACCTTTATTGACCAAGTTATTACTTCTTTTATTCCCTAAGTTTGCTTATAAGGTACCTTTAGTGCCATGCTTTGCTCTTGTTTGCTTAGGATAATACCTTTACGGCCTGTTTGGTTTGTGAGCATTATTTGTGGTAATGGGAATGAATTTTTATGTAAATTTGTGAAAGAAAAACAATTTTCATCCCCATGGTTATACTAATTCATCCCAAAATGTCTATTTTTCTTGAATATTCATTGCTACCTAATAGCTTCCATCTAATTGTTAATGGATGGTAATGAAAAACATGAAGATACACTAGCTTGAGGATGAGCTTCCATCAACATGGAAATTTGTAATGTTGATTCTCATCAGCCTAGAGGACAACAATGTTGATTTTCTTGCTAACTCATTTCCATTACTACCATTTATTACCAACTACCAAACTGGCCTTTAGTGTTGAGTCTATTGCTTGTTTGCTCATGCTGTGTCCCTTGATAGGTGTGAGCAATTTGAGATCATGGCTGAAACAGCCCTTCTGATGTAAAAGGACAACTTATGGTGTCAACTTCACAAACACAAGACGAACGGAAAGGTGAAAGTTTTTTGTGCACCATACATAAAGTTGTGAAAATGGGACTGAGAAAGAGAAGAGAAAGGGGTCCAACAAAAGGATTTAAAATGACCGATTTGAGCCAATCTTGTGGTACAGCACAAGGTGAAAGTCAAAACACAAGTGAAAGGGTGAAAAAGGGTCCAAGAAAGATAATTATAAAGGGTCCAGCAAAAGAAATTGAAGTGACAGAACACATAAACCATGAATATGATAGTAGCTTTGGTCAACCCTGTGATACAATACAAGATGAAAGAGAAGATGAAAGACAGTTATGTATCCCAAAAAAAATTGTGAGAAAAGGTCCTAGAAAAAGAAGAGAAAGGAGTTCAATAGATGAATTTCAAGTGACACAGCCCATGCATCCTGAATACATAAACCATGAATATGATAGTAACTTGGGTCAACCTTGTGATACAACACAAGATGAAAGAGAAGATGAAAGACAATTGTGTCTCACAAATAAAATTGTGACAAAAGTTCGTGGAAAAAGAAAAGAAAGGTGTTTGACAAAAGGATTTCAAGTGACAGAGCCCATGCATCCTGAATGCAATGACTTGATTCAACCTCTTAATACGACACAAGTTGAAAGAGAAGGTGAGACACTGCTGTCCTCCCCAAGTAAAGATGTGAAAAGCCATCCAGCAAAGAGAAGAGGAAGGGGTCCGACAAAAGAGTTTGAAGTGACAGAACCCATGCACCTTGAATACAATAACTTGGGTCAACCTTGTGGTAGGTGGCGTGATAATTATGGGAAATATATTGGCCTTTGTATTCGCAAACTATCCATTTTGTACTCATGGAGTGAGGTGCCCCAGAGTTTGAAGAATTCGCTTTGGGATGATACAGTGGTAAGATGGTTTGCTTTTAGTAATTGAATCAATGTCTTCTCAAACTTAACATGTATCGACAATGCATGTATAATACTGTTAACAAACTTTTCACTTTCTTGTTTTTGTAGAAACTATTTCATATTGAACCTGATCAAGCCAAGAAGAACGTATTTCTTTCTGCCCTTGCAGAGAGATTTAGGTGTTTCAAGTCCAAGTTAGTGAGTGGTTGGATCACTTTAAAAAGAAAAAGAACTAAGTGTACAAAGATGAAGATAAAAGAAAAGGAAAATGAAGAAGGAAAGGAGAAAGAAACCGAGGAAGGAAAGGAAAATGACGAAGCACCAGTATTGATGCCGTATGAAATTTATCCTCACATTACAGAAGAAGAATGGAAAGAATTTGTTGCCCGAAAAACTACTCCAGAAGAAGTTGTGAGTATAACTATGTTTCTCCCTCTCTCTCTCTCTCTTTTTTTTTATTTCAAATTTAAATCCAAGTACGAAAGAAAATTATTACCAAAAGTATTAGCTGTGACATGCATTCTTGAGGGACAACACAATGAGAGCATAATTATTAATTATGGAGCAATAGTATTTAATTCAAGTTTTTTGGGGCTCCTACCCTTTGTTGGCATTATAGCAATAACATCACATTTGACTTCAATAATTATGAGTCTAATTAGCTACTGATAATTCATAGACTTTTATTCTTTGATATTAATGCTACATTGCATCACTTTTTCCGAAAACATGTGCCTATCAATTCAAACACACTATTGCCACTTGATTTTAAAATTTTAACGGTGCATGTAATATCTAGCCTTCTCTTGAACATATAATCTATAGCCTCTCTTTCTGATCCACATATTAAGATGATATTATTCTGATAGATACCAAATCTTGTCAATCTCTCTCTTGTTCTCAATCATCCTTACATAGTTGCATAGTAAGCAAAGGCAATGAAAGAACGCGTAGATCTATTCCACATCCACTTGTCCTATTGAACTTTGGGATGATCTGTACAAATCTTTTTGTATCTTAAGCTTACTATATAGCCTTTCGTTTTCAAAAGTATCTATAGAGTTCACTGTGTGACCATTCCTTAAGAAATTTCAACATATAGTAGAAATATGATCAATCACTTTTTTAAGAATACTAAAAAGGACCAACATGTATGTAAGAAAAGTGGCAGAGTATTAGCATCTTCGCATCATAGGACATGGTTCTTGACCCCCAAGCTCTCAAAAATATTTTGCTTTCTAGAAGAGATATACGTACTCAAATATTTGAAAGCCAGATGATCTTTCTTGAATACAACAGCTTGACATCTGTTTTATAAATCAGTATTAACTTTCATGCTGTAAGAATATAAAGCAGTTTTTTAAATAGCACTTACCTTATTCCTTTTTTTATGAGTAACAAAAGAATTTAAATCACTTTTGATTACTTTCATTACTTGATGACATAATTTTTTGTATAATTTGAACATAAGCGAAGCCTTTAGTCATTAAGTGCCAGTTTAGCATATGTTCTTACAATATGCCAATATTAACGATTTTTTTTAATGATGTGCATTCATTGACAAAGTTCGTTTTATTATGTGCTTAAGGGCTCATTCGGCATTACTCTGGTTTTCAGTTTTTTGGTTTTTGTAGGTCATATGTTACGTATTATAAAAAGAATCAAAAACTAATCAAACTTATTAATATCAGTAAAAACTATTAAACAAAGAAAAAGTGCAAACCACTTATTGTTTTTATTTTTGAAAAAAGAAAAAGCCCTGAAAACTGTAAAAAAAAAAAAATAGCGAACAATTTTTAATTTTTTTTTTATTTTAAAAAAAACCTGACTATGTTTGCTTACAGTATGCCATTTGCTAACAACATACATTTATTGACTAATTTTTAATGATATCCCTTTACACTTTTTGATAATCATTGATGCTATAGGAAAAGCGTCGAAAGGCTTCAATGAATGCGAATAAGAAGCAACATTTTCATCATTTGGGTCCGAAGACTTATGAGCAAAAAAGAAAAGAGTGGATTGATTCTGGTTTTTACCCTAATTTAAATGCATCATCATCGGTGGCATCTAGCTCTTCGGTTACGACAGTAAACATTGACCGAGCCTTAGATTGGTGGTGTTCGCTGCATGGGCGAGATGAAAACGGCAGGAGAACCATTTCAGATCCGAAAACAAAAGAAATAGCTGATGCAGTGGTGAGTTTATACTGTTTCATAAAGACCAAACATTGTCAATGCATTTCAACCTCCATACTACAATATATTCGTTAAAATTCTAAAAATAATCATTGTTTAATGTAATTTGTTAACAGATTGGATGGAAGCAGAAAGAGATTGCAGGTGAGTTCACCCCTAAAGCAAATATAGATGCCTTATACATGGTTTTAGGAAAGGATCACAATGGACGTGTGAAAGGCCAAGGAGGTGTACGTCTAGGCTTGAAAAAGGTTTTTGGTGATGATTACTTGGTCACAAAATCAAAGTCCAGTATAATTGAATCACTTGATTTGGAGGCCATAAAATCTGCAATAAAAGAGGAGCTTAGGGAGGAGATGAAGGAAAATTTCACAGCTATCTTGCAGCAGATGGGATTACCAGGTTTGCAGCACTTGCACCAGGGTACGGTTGTTCCTGGGAACAGAAGCCATCAAGATATATCAATACATATTGATAATGATATACCTGACCCACTGACACCTAATTTGGTAATGCTTTCTATCCTGACTACATGTTTCCTAAATAATATATGATTTCATGCTTACTAATTAAGTTGCACAATTATGTTTTCTAGGAAGTGACTGCAGTGCCTCCTTCCAATCTTGTGACTGCAGTGCCTCCTTCCAGTTCTGTGAGTGCACTGCCTCCTTCCAATCCTGCGACTGCGCTGCCTCCTTCCAATCCTGCCACTGCACTGCCTCGTTCCAATCCTCTTCCTATTCGACACAGATATGCCAGGAGAAACAAAGTGGACTAGCGAAAATGTCAGTCAAATTGATTAGGAATTCAGGTTCTTGTATTGAAACATGTACGAGTGTATGTGCACAGGTATCTTGAAGTACTGAGCAAGTATGTGAAGGAGTCTTGTTGTTTGCCTTAAACTTTCAACAATTTTATATATCTAAAATTTGGATAGATTGATTGTCATTTTTCTTCTTCAAGAAAACAGTGTACTATTAATAGCGGTAATGTCTTTGATGCCAGAAACCTACTTTTAGTTCTATCGTATTAGTTATTTTGGTAGTACTATTAGATTAAAAAAACTTGTTCGGCCGGGATGATGTCTCGAGTAGTGGGTTTAATATGTGTAACAATGAGAAAAACAATTAAGTTGCTATTCTAGTATACCATGCTTGGTTTTTACTGGAGTTAGTGCATGTTTAGTTGATCTTAATTTCATTTTTGTTCAGCTCAACTCCGATCAGTTCAGCGCAGTTAAACTTCAATTAATACAATTCAATTCAATTCAGCTCTTTTTTTATTGCTGCCACCACTACCACCAAATCAGCAATATGAGGAGTCAGCTAGATTGGTGGCAGCAATAGTCCCAATTATGTACATAATAATTTCGTATTAAAATTAGGCGGTGCCTATAATTTTTGGGCGATATCTAACGACCCCCTATATATATTATGTACATAATATTTTTTTTTCATACTTCGTAATATTTTTGCTCATAATATTATCATTATTTTGTACTTAAATTAATTTTGTTCATAATATTTTTTATTTGTATTAGCTATATTAGTTGGAGACCGAGTAACGCTCTGGTAAAGAGGTTGGTAGGGTGGTAATGAGAGGGGAGGAGGAGAGGTAGAGGAAGACTAACACAAACTTGGATGAGGGTTGTTAGTGATGATATGAGGGTGTTGGGGATTGATCAACATTTTGTGTCAAACAAGATTAGAGGAGGAGGATTTCTATTGATGACTTTTGTGACTCCTCATATTGACCCAGTCTAGCCGACTCCAAATTAAATTGGGACTAAAGCTGCGTTGTTGTTGTTGTTGCATTAGTTTTATTAGTATTATTTTGTACTTGACTTTATTTTGTTCATAATACGATTAGTGTGTTCATAATGTATTTTTAAAACATCAGTCATAATTTTTTTTTTGTGTATTATATATTTATTAGTTTAGAATTTTTACGAAAAATATGAAACAACCATTCAAGAAATGAAATAAAAATATAACTGAGTTATGATTCACAAAAATACTATTATACCACATAAGTGGATTACCGTTTACAAAAATATGAAAATGTATTACTGATTTTTATTTCATAAAATATAAACTACTAATAACGAAATATTTTTTTTGTTTGTAATAATATGAAAATTTATACTATTTCATTACTACTTTTTTTTAAAATCATTAATCCTATATAAAATCATAGTTAAAAATCAATAGTGATAATTAATCCATAAAAATCACAGTTAAAAAATCAATAACCATAGTTAATCCATAGCTAAAAATCAATAATAGTTGAGCTTCATTACTCCATTAATAATCCATAGTTAATAATCATTAATCTATACTAAAAACTTTCAGTCTAGCTTAGCATAACTCTAATCAGTTGAGTTCAGCTCAACTGTTTTAAGTAATTGTAAACAGGCCCTTTGTTAGTTATTTGTTGATGTTATTTTAAGTTTACTATTAAAATAATATATGGGAGTAAGAAGTATTTTAAAAAATAGGGGAAGAGTCACCAAATACATTTAATTAATTGATAGTTGTGTTGAATTTCCTTACAAAGGTCTCAATTTCAACACTTGTTAAAATTATATTTTTGGTCGAATGATAGTATATAGCTTATGTGTCTTGCGCTTGTCTCACAGTGGCTGGGGTGTAGCTTAAGTGTCTTGCATACGTGACACACTTTTGGTGAGGATAGAGGAGTCTTTTGTGGTGCACTTACATTGTTTGAGAACAAGATATATATATAAGGATCCACTAAAAACCTTAAATTTGCTAAAAACCATGAAAACCACAAAAAAGGGGTACATATAAGATTTAAAGCGGTACATATTAAGATTAAAGTGGTATAGGTACATTCACAACATTTTTTTTTATTATTTATGAAAATGTCATCAATGAAGTATGTGTACCCTTTATATCTCTATTGTACCCTTTTTTTGTCCATGATTTTAATCCTCATTATCATTTTTTTTAGGTATATTGTACCATTTCTTGTATACATGGCACAAAGTTGTATACGTAGCATTCTGTTGGCGAGAGCTTGCCACTTGGCATAATGTAAGTGAAAGATAGGGGATTTACATGGTTTACGTTGTTTGAAACACCTTTTAAGTGAAAGATATGATGATTTGTGTGGGTAGATCCTAAAATACTTCTTAGAGTCACTAACCTTCAGAATTTGATTTATTTTGGTCCAAACCAAGCTTGCCCAATTGAAGTTTCTCTATTCAACCAAGGTCCATTTTACTAGTAACAATAATGATAGATATGAAATTTTACTTAACTAATTAATCAAACTTACCAAACTTTCTATTATGTTACAATCACAACATGAAAACATCTACAATGGTGAGCTATAAAGTTTGTAGATTTGCTTGCCACATCATTGATAAGTGCATTTTATATTCGTTATTTACTATAGACACCTATATTTGGTCCCACCTAAAGGCCGATGATTAAAGTGTACAACATTGCAACAGGTCTAGCTTCTAAAATTTATTGCTTGAAAAGAATACCTAATTTTATGTTGAGAGTTAGTCGTTCACATATTTGGACCCCACTCCACAATCTATAGGGGGTGCTCATTGCCTGGTCAGCGAGTCAGGGTCCAGCGGTGAAACGCCCTGGTTAGGGATGTAAGCACCTGCAGTATTTAAAAATGGTTTACCAAGAATAATAGGGATGTAAGCATCCTCTTCCATATCCAGCACAAAAAAGTCTAAGCTAAGGGAATGAAAAATTTCCCAAATCTTACTGGGACATCCTCCAAAATAACTTTTGGGTATTTCACAGTCCTATCCACCATCAGCAAAGTGATGTTAGTAAATTTCAAAGAACCCATATCTAATTTCCTACAAATAGACAATGACATAAGACTAAAACTGGCCCCTAAATCACATAAAGCTTTATCAATAAATAGTGAACCAATGTTATAAGGAATAGAAAAACTTCCAGGATCCTTGAGTTTATGTGGAGACTTATTCTGCAAAATAACACTACATTCTTCAGTTAAAGCAATAGTCTCTACCAAACTCTATTTGCGCTTCCTACTCAATATATCCTTCGAAAACTTAGTATATGTAGATCCTGCGTAATTATATTAGTGAAAGGCACAGTAACCTGCAAATTTTTAACAATATCGAGAAACTTATGGAAGTAATTGTCATTCTTACTCCTATTTACCCTATGAAGAAAGGGTAGTGGCACCTTTGGAGGTGTCAATGTATCAACGGGCTTATTATCTATTGGAGCTCTCTCCTCCATGTCATATTTCTCCTTAAGAGGTGTAGGGTCTACAATCTCTTTAATCACCACATTGCTAGTCTTACCATTCTGTGCTCCCATCTCTAAATCAACATCTTCAGTGGGCATCTTAGGGCCCTCATAGTGGGTCCCTCTTCTGGTAGTGATGGAATTGCAATGGTCCCTTAGAGCTGGTGGATTTGGTTGAGGAGGTAGTTGACCCTGCTGCCGCTGAGCTGTAGACTGTGCAATCTAAGCTAGCTGGGTCTCCAATTTCTTGTTGTGAGCCTGCATTGCCTCCATATTCTTCTGCATTTATAGCATCATATTCTTTAACTCTAAAATCTCATTGCTTGGTTGGGATGGTGGTACTGGTAATGATGGTCTATTGAAACCTGTTGGCTGTGGTGGTGCAAACTGCTGCATTCGCTGATGTGGTTGCTGTGGATTCTGCACATTGCTGTTGTTCTTGTAGGAGAAGTATGGATGATCCTTCCAACCTGGATTATATGTGTTAGAGAACGGGTTGTTCTTGCAGGCTTGGAAAGCACACACTTGCTCCATGGAACTATGAAATAACTAGGCATCATGATCGAATGAACCACGGGAATCATAGAAAGGCTCAGTACATCCCGAAAGTGCAGCCATCGCAGCTACAAATGATGGTGGAGGAGGTGTAATGCTAATCTTGTTCAGCTTTTGACTAATGCCATTGATTCGCGAAGCTAGACTCTCGTATTTATCATCAACTACATGATTTCCACCTCTCTTCGTGTGTCCTCTGGGATTGCCAAGCTGTGAATTTTAAATAGCAATTTCTTCAATTAACTCATAAGCAACATTAACTTCTTGGTTCATGAATCGACCACTAGCAGCTGAATCAAGCATTGTACGACTCTCATTCCCTAAACCGGTATACAATGACTGGACCAGGAACCACTTCTCAAGACCGTGATGTGGGCACAACCTCAATAGATCCTTGAACCTTTCCCATGCTTCATATAATGTCTCGTCCGTCTCCTAGTTGAAATTTGTGATCTTGCTTCGAAGGATTGCAGTTCGCTCCGGAGGGTAGTACTTCCTTTGAAATGCAAGAGCCAATTCATCCCAACTGTTAATATTATCCATATTGAGACTATTCAACCAAGTACGAGCTTTATCCTTCAATGAAAATGGGAACATCATCCTTCTAATTTAGTCTTGAGAAATCCCATGTTGCTTGATCGTACCACAATACTGAAGGAAATTATTCAAATGTAAAGTCGGATCCTCCATCAATGTTCCTGCAAACTGATTCCTTTCCACCATATTTACCAAAGCTGGCTTCAGCTCATTAGAGCCTGGTATCAGGGAACCGGTAACGACCTCCTACTGTTGCAGAACTGGATCAGGAATAATCCATTAATGATTGTGCTTGCGGCGACGGCACATCTTTCTGTGGTATATTATTCTCGTTGAACTGAGATTCTGCCATCTCTTCTTTATTAGAAATATCCAAATCAACCAAAAGTTGTGACAAATTGGATAGTTTCCGTTTATAAAGATAAGCTCTCCTTAATTTTCACTTCCTTCTATGACTCCGCTTATGTAATGATCTTTCTGGCTCAGGATCAATCCAAACTGGCATACAAACCTACTACTTGCACAAAATCTGAAACTACAGATAACCGTAAGAACTGTCTCAAAGAACAATAAGTTCCTTGACACGAAAGAAAAATAATAGAAAAGAAACAAAATAACAGGATTAGCAGAAGATAAACAATTGCCTCCCCGGCAACGGTGCCAAATATTGAAAGGGACAGTCGTATACCTATAAAAAAAATAACCTACAACTCTAACTAATATAGCACAAGGAGTAGGGACCAAATCCACAGGGAGACACTGAATTTCTACTAATTCTAAAAAGCTATTCTATTAAAAGGGGCCTTTGAATTGGTAATCGTCTAATAATCTAATTCTAACTAAAAAAAGGAATTAAACATGAACTAATCAAATAAACTAAGCCTAGGGCATTGGCTCACTACAAACCGACAATGACCTGATTAACAATCGGTTAACAAATAAACGACGCTCTGAATTAAGGCACACTAATTCTCTCGAATCTAGACTCCTTCAAAACTCACCTAACGGCTCTCGCTTGCTTAGATTCGTTTCATCTATTATCCTTATGATCTAATTGTGGTAATCTTACCTCTCGACATCAATTTCGACAATAATCAAACTAACAATTAAACCTGGCCAGTATTCAATTACAAGCAATATAAACCGATAATAGGAATTCAGAAATGACATAATTTCAATTAATCGACTACCAAACAAGTTCATTGGGATGGTTCATAGATCCCCTAGCCCTAGAAGTTAAACTACTCACACATAATAACAATTACCAAAATCAAATCAATAATAAAACCTAAAACTAAAAACATGATTGAATTGTATAAATTAACTAACATCAAATTAGGGCAATGAAAGAATCTATAAGAACAATGGAAAAAGATAGTAGAACTAATACCAGGAACAAATTAAATAAACAAAACAATGAAGACTGATTAAATCAACAAAGTAAGATTTGAATGAAAACCTGAATTGATCGATTGATTGAATTAACTGAATACACTTAATCTGTTAGGGAGAAAAAGCTAAAACTATAACTAAGACTCGTAAAAATTGCATACTAAGAGCATAGGAACAACACCTTATATAGTACAATGCTAAACAAGTGGAAAAATTCCTGAAAATAGCTAGATAGCAACGGCCTCGGTCAGGCGGGGGTCAATGCTTAGTATCAAAGTCGCTGACGTTATCCCGGGACTACTAAATCCAATTTTGTCGCTCTTTTTCCTTGCTTGAAAACTTCCAAAACTCGACTTTCCTTCATCCAAAAGTTTCCTAACCAAGTCTAAGCTCCTTCTAAGCTCCAAATTAACGCTCATAACTCCAATGGCCTTGCTAAGCTCCAAAATAACACAAAAACCGCTACAAAGTGACAATTCCTGTGAATAATAGCAAACAGAACAGAGAGCACTAAATAAGGCAAATGTCAATAGAAACAGCTCCAAAGAGCCAAGTTAGAGCCAAAAATCATAAAAAAACAAGGGGAATAACTATGTTAAAATATGCACTTATCACGAACTGTGACCCTTCGAAGCAAAATTACAAATTTCAACCAACAGACAAATGAGATACTATATGAAGCATGTAAAAGTTCAAGGATTTATTGAGGTTGTGCACGCATCATGGTCTTGAGAAGTGGTTCCTAGTCCAATTATTCAATAATGGGCTAGGGAACGAGAGTCGGACGTTGCTTGATTCAGCTGCTAGTGGTCGATTCATGAACCAAGAGGTTAATGCTGCTTACGACTTGATTGAAGAAAGTGCCATTCACAACTCTCAGTTTGGCAATCCTACAGGGCACTCAAGAGGGATGGAAAGTATGTAGTAGATGACAAGTGTGAGAGTCTAGATTCACAAATCAATGCAATAAGTCAAAAGCTTGACAAGATTAGTACTACACCTTCTCCACCAATGTCTGTAGCTGCGATGGCTACACATTCGGGATGCATGTAGACACCTATATTTGGTCCTATCTAACGGCTGATGATGATCGTGTACCACATCGTAAATATGTCCGATTTCTGAAAGTCGGTTGCTTGAAAATAAATAAATGAATAAATAAATAAATTAAACCGCCGTCGAAAAGAGTTAACCGATGATGAGTTATGATGGTCGAAATACGCTTAAAAATAAGTTTCTAATTTTCATTTAATTTTTTAATTGTCATTTAATTTTCTTATTTTCATTTATTTTCATTTTTCATTTCATTTTCTCATTATATTTTCAAATTTTTATTGATTTTATTTCATTTCATAATATACCTTTTAATTTCATTTTCGAAAATAAAGAAATTAATTAAAGCGTATGAATGTGACCGAATTCGGCTAACCTTCTAGAAGGGTTTGTTCGGTTTATGGAAACTCCAGGTTATGGAAGTGAATTTCGTATTTCATAATATATCGAAATATTTCGGTTTTATGAAAGTGAATATAGGAAATAAGGATGCTTTGGAGATTCACCGCGCTAAAATCAAGAAATTAGGAGCTCGAGTGCCATGACGCAGGGCCAGCGCCGAGGCGTCCAAGGGGGCTACACCCTAGCGCTCACTGGGCACCCTGGCGACCACCTTGAGTGCCCAGGCGCAGGTGGGGCGCCGTGGCCCTCATCCTTGTGCGCTGTGGCGCCCCTCCTGCTCGCTAGCGCTCGCTTACGTCACTTCCGGCCCTATAAATACCCCCTCCTCCGACCTTCATTCATCAAACTCGAACACATTCGATCATCACTTCAAATTCTCATTCTCACACAATCTCTCTCTACCTCTCTCTCTAGAAACCTCTCTTGGTTTTCGTGCCTTACTTCAAAAATCGTGACTCTCTCATCAATACTTTAATTTTAATATTATTATCACTAATTAAGATTATTCAAGCTCTCGGTTCTAAGGGATCGTCGACGAATTGGATGAGAGGTACTTCACATGAGGCCAACAACATCGAAATCTCCATATTGAGTTCTTCAATGAGTTAGTTTTGCATGTTTATATGATTTAATCGCTTATTAGATAATTGAGATGTTTATAATCAAATTCATGCAATAATGATTAAATCATGATTCGACTTTTTAAAATCAACTTTAGGTAGAAACATGTTTTAGGATTTATGTGATCCTCATGCTAAATGTCTAATGCTTTAAATCACCTAGAACGAAACCATGTTTAGTTCAAAAGACCTAAAAGCATGTTTCAACTAATCAAAGATTAAAATCAACTTCATCATAAAGCGATCACCCATGCATGATAAACCAAAAAGTATGTGTGTGTTAACTAAAAACCCGCCTAGCCTTATTTGTATGTGTTTGTAGGTCCAAATCGAAAATATGTATGTTAAAATTCGATATTATGATTATGAAATTACACATGAGAACAAGTAGAGGCCACTATACGCGGGGGGACACTGTGACCTACTGTTGTCCTTACACTCGTCCCCGAATCTAGAGATACGAGACCTTCTTATCCTTGGCTGTCATTTTTGTCCTTGGGCTATGACCTAATAGGGTAGCTCTCGAAAGGAGGATGGTGGCGACTTCTCTACTTGGATTTTGAGCTTCTAGAATCACTCCCTAAGCCAAGCATACTCACACTATGCAATCAAACTAAAGACATTCAATGTTCGTAAAAAGGGCATGTGGGCCCCCAAAGCCCCGGGTCCACAGTTTGGCGACTTCATTGGGGATATTCCTTTAATTTTTAAGGAGAGTGGACGAAACTCGAAAAGTCTCGTAATTTCATAGTTATACTAATAAATCCTATTTTCTAGGCATAATGCATGCAATATCCACGTGAGGGTTTTTCTTTAGGATACACATCTCTTAAAGTATGTTCTATACTTGAGACACCCCTTGGGGACTGATGTTAAGGATGTTTAGGTGACCTACCTAAGGCCGTTCCTTAACTGAAGTCTATCCCAACCATGACGCGTGAATCATATGACCTATGTAATTCATAATGGATGTCCTACTTAGATCACCACTAAGTTGTGGTGTAGATAGTTGGACACACCCTAGTCATGGTACCTTCTTGGAAACCTTGAAGCCTTACTTCTAGTTGCCTCTTAGAACCTTGGCCAGGGTTATTGATCTTGACCTCCTGCATAGGTGTGTTATTATGTGCGACGTGCTATGTAATCGCATGTACTATGCTTGTATGAATGTTATTCTTTGGAGTCTAGCTTTCTCGTAAGCCTTTTTACCTAGAGAGTTACATGTAGACCATGGTTACTTATTGCATTGACTAAAGGTTCATTTATAGATCCCCATAGTTCGCTTGTCATTCATTTTGTAAAAAGTATCTTCATCCTCCCCCAATAATAATAAGAAAAAAGATAAAATCAAGGGGATGGTGAAATACTATGCATATGCATTCATATAGAACTAGGAAGCGACCATGATAGGCATTGCATATGTCTTGAATGTCGAGTAATTTAAACAAGTGAAAATTCTAAAATCGAAACATTGCAAGATAGGTCGTGCACGAACCAAGTCAACCACTCCTCTTTGGACTAGTAAGTGACGCACAAGGTTAGTTCGAAAAGGCACTCCAATTTACATTCAAGTTCAAGAAGAAACGTCACAACTCAACTTAACAATGGGTGATCAATATAGTCTACGAGATGACCCTCAACTTGGCCCAAGTAACACAAGCCTTGGGAGAAATGAATATTGAGATGAACGATCTTAAGAATAGGAACACTATTCAAGACATGTAGAAGGTAGCTAGGAGGGTCACCGACCAAGACTCTTACTTTGATCCTCCAAATGTCGATCAAAACTTGACGACACTTTACCGGAGAAGCTCTCCATAGCTGAACTCCTGAAATTCAAAGTTACCGACAATCAGAAGTAATTCTTAAGAGGCTTCAAATTCTACATGGACATGAATAAGATCAATCCAAGGCTCTATCCAAGGATCTTCCCTATGACTCTCGAGCCCTTACTTCAAAGGTGGTTCTTTTCACTTCCCGACAAGGACAACTCGACTTGGTAGGATATAGCACACACATTCATGACTCGTTACAAGAGCAATACTCAAGCTACCACCTCTCAAAGGGAGCTTGAAATTCTTTAAGAAGGAGAGAAAGAAGGATTCACCTCCTACCTCTCTCGTTGGAGAGAGGTTGCGGCACAAATGGTGACTACACCACCCGAAAAAGAGCAAGTCAAGATCTTCATTGCTAACTTACTCCCAACATACAAAATTCACCTCAAATGCTTGGGCCTTGACACTTTTGAAAAGGTCTATCATACTGGGATCTAAATTGAGGATGAAATCAATAAGGAAAGTGGAAAAGGGAGATGGACTAGCAATCCAAGGGCAAATCGATCGAAAGGAGCATCTACTTCCAACAATATAAATGCTGTTGAAGAATCTAAGGCTCCTTTTCACCGTCAACGTGAGTACTCTCCCTTGGGTATGGCCTATACTTAAGTGTTTGAGAGACTCCAATCAAAAGTCAAGATTAATTTAGTAGGTCCCACTCCGGACCCTTCTCCTGAAAAAAGATCACTACGATGGGATGCCAACAAATATTGCAAGTATCACCAAGGTAGAGGCCACACTACCGAACAATTGTTGGACTTTCAAGAATCTCTTACAAGACATGGTTGAAGATGGAAGGCTCCCCATACCACCCGGAGGAAAGAAGCTCAACATCCAAACCAACCCTCTCGCTATCTTCATGATCGAAGAAGAAAACTTCTACTTCGACCCAATTACTCTCATCACTTCTGCTGGATGAATTATCCCCCCGGAACGCTTTAGAAGAAGATGGTGCTACTCCAAAAATCTTTGAAGAAGGGGAGAAGACCTCCGACAACTTTCCTCCCTCCAAAGATCCATATGCATGTGACTGTTGGAAGAGGGTTCAAATAGAAAGAATGAAAACGGGATGGGATGACCCCATTAATTATCCAAAATGTTATTTTCACTTATGTAAATGACATTTCAATGAGTCCAAAAATGTTGAACTACCATCCCTTCATTGAACTCCCCATAGAACTTATGGAGGAAATTTGGGAGAGACTTGAACTCAAAAGTGTAGGCATAAGCCTAATGGTCAATAGATACTGGAACAAATACATAAATGAAATGGTGCATAACCACATCACTTGGGAAAGACGTATCAAATACTGTTGGTTCATTGAGGAACCTCTTCCCTTAGTTCCTCCTATTCCTCAATATCCTCCTGTCTACATGATGCCGGAAGGGTTCCATCGAAGCGAATGTTGTGAATTTACTGACAACATAGCACTTTGTATCAATGCAGCCGAAAAAGATGAACTATCTTTTGACCCACTCGACTTGATTACTCCAGTGAGACAACCTATTCCACAAGTAATCACCTCCCCACCCTTCCTAGAAGTCAACTGAATATGGGATAGTGACGAAGAAGACGTCTATGCTGGAAATGGGTTGCAACCTGCTTATCACACTCGCATCGAAGAAGACTACGACATCAAGAGAACTAATGTCGATGTCAATGTATGGCAACCACTCGTCTCTTCGGAAAAGCATAGATAAGCTCTGCTCAAAGCTCTTTCTGACTTAAGCGTGGCTGATGACACTACTCCAGACGGCTTGGTCAATCTTATCATACATGAGCAACCTAAGCCATCCATCACCTTTTCCGACGAGCACCTTCCAACCGAAGGGCCAAGCCATAACAAAGGTCTCTACATCACCGTCATAAGTAGGCAACTCAACATACCTATGACCTTGATTGATAATGGCCCGGCAGTCAATGTGTGCCCTTTAAGAACCGCTCAAAAGCTCGGGGTATGCAAGAAGAGTTCTGTGCTAGTAATGAAGCTATTCGAGCTTACGACAACACACGGAGGGACACTATGGGGGTCATATAGCTCAATTTGCTCACAAGACCAGTTGAGAAGAAGGTTAAGTTTCATGTCATGGACATTAAAACTAGCTTCAACCTTCTCCTAAGGAGGCCTTGTCTCCAAGAACTAGGGTCGGTTCCTTCTACTCTTCATCAAAAGAGCAAGTTCATGCTAGAAGGGGTTGTAATTACCATTGATGCATCTCCAATGAGGATCCAGGCCACCGATCAACCTATCATCAACATCGAACATGATGACCATGATGAAGAATTATGGGGATTCTTAATTGCTACCATTGAAAAAGGAGAAAAAGCTCCTTTTGATTTTGATCCTCACTCAAACCTTGTGGTGAATGCTTTACAACACGATCAAGGGTAATTTTCCGGAATATGTATGGAATCTAGGAGGGCTCTTGTTGCTGCCCTTTCCAACCTCCAACCTAAGAACAATAGGTTCGGATAAGGGTACCTTCCAACCTAGGAAGACTATAAGGATCTTCAAAAGCAGAAAATAGCTAAAACAGATGGAGACATCGAGATTCGCCCCTACTCTCTTACCTTAAACGGGAAATATTTAAAAGAAGGATAGAACTACCCTTTTTTTTGAGTTTCCCGAACCATTCTATGGCGCTAATGGAATGAGGTATCCGAGATTGGAAATCCCGATTGTCACTTTATGGAAAATGAAATCACTCCAATCACAAAAGGTAAATCCGAACTGGATGATCTTGACGCATATGGATTTGGATTGCTCTTCGGGTTAGGACGCCCACCAATCGAACAAGAGGTGTTCATTGCTATGAATACCGAAGCCTTTGATCCAACTGAGCTCATCACTCCTACGAAGTTAGTGGTTACAGAATGGCGCAAGATCGTGAAGATTACTACACTAAAAGAGAAGATCATGGACTTCACCGTAGGAGAGAGCCCAATATTCAATGAGTCTGAAAGCGAGTATGATTTTAATTCTGAGTCTAGCACTATTAAGATGTCTAGTCCTAAGAACTCTATAGTTACTAATAAGCTTGTCAAGGAGTTTGTCCCTCCATTAGATTCTACCACTAAGGCCAACTTTGATTTCATGATCAAAGAATTTAATAATATGTCTTCATTTGCTTACTCCTCGTCTTCATCTCTTTACTCCCACTCCCCTTTATATGATTGCTTTGTTTCACAAACCGAAAATCAAAATGATTATCAAATAATAAAGGCTCTAGAGGAATATGAACATAAAACTTCAATAATCGAGGAAACTAAAAAGATCAACATCTCCGACAATAATGCTCCTAGAGAATTGCAAATTAGTCTTACACTTAACCCTTAAGAAAGAGCAGAACTCATAACTACGCTTACACAATTCAAGGATGTATACGCATGGTCCTATGAAGATATGCCACGGAATAATCTAGAGATAGCTAAACACACCATCCGTATGAACTAGGGGCCAAGCCTGTTAAGCAAAATCTTAGAAGAATGAAACCCGAAGTTCAATTGAAAATTCGAGAAGAGGTAATAAAGCAATGAGAGGCAGGACTCATCAAGGTGGTTTAATATGCTGATTGGGTTTCCAATACCGTTCCTGTGCCAAAGAAACATGGAAGAGTAAGAATATGCGTGGACTTTCAGGACCTGAACAAGGCCAGTCCAAAAGATGACTTCCCATTACCTCACATTGATGTGCTTGTTGATAATACATCTAACCATGCATTGTTCTCCTTTATGGATGGTTACACCGGCTACAATAATCAAATCAAAATAGATGAAAAGGACATGGAGAAAATGACCTTCACTACTCCATGGGGGTTATTATGGACCGAGGGCTTTGGGGGCCCACGTTCCCTTTTTACAGACATTGAATGTCTTTAGTNTCTTCGGGTTAGGACGCCCACCAATCGAACAAGAGGTGTTCATTGCTATGAATACCGAAGCCTTTGATCCAACTGAGCTCATCACTCCTACGAAGTTAGTGGTTACAGAATGGCGCAAGATCGTGAAGATTACTACACTAAAAGAGAAGATCATGGACTTCACCGTAGGAGAGAGCCCAATATTCAATGAGTCTGAAAGCGAGTATGATTTTAATTCTGAGTCTAGCACTATTAAGATGTCTAGTCCTAAGAACTCTATAGTTACTAATAAGCTTGTCAAGGAGTTTGTCCCTCCATTAGATTCTACCACTAAGGCCAACTTTGATTTCATGATCAAAGAATTTAATAATATGTCTTCATTTGCTTACTCCTCGTCTTCATCTCTTTACTCCCACTCCCCTTTATATGATTGCTTTGTTTCACAAACCGAAAATCAAAATGATTATCAAATAATAAAGGCTCTAGAGGAATATGAACATAAAACTTCAATAATCGAGGAAACTAAAAAGATCAACATCTCCGACAATAATGCTCCTAGAGAATTGCAAATTAGTCTTACACTTAACCCTTAAGAAAGAGCAGAACTCATAACTACGCTTACACAATTCAAGGATGTATACGCATGGTCCTATGAAGATATGCCACGGAATAATCTAGAGATAGCTAAACACACCATCCGTATGAACTAGGGGCCAAGCCTGTTAAGCAAAATCTTAGAAGAATGAAACCCGAAGTTCAATTGAAAATTCGAGAAGAGGTAATAAAGCAATGAGAGGCAGGACTCATCAAGGTGGTTTAATATGCTGATTGGGTTTCCAATACCGTTCCTGTGCCAAAGAAACATGGAAGAGTAAGAATATGCGTGGACTTTCAGGACCTGAACAAGGCCAGTCCAAAAGATGACTTCCCATTACCTCACATTGATGTGCTTGTTGATAATACATCTAACCATGCATTGTTCTCCTTTATGGATGGTTACACCGGCTACAATAATCAAATCAAAATAGATGAAAAGGACATGGAGAAAATGACCTTCACTACTCCATGGGGGTTATTATGGACCGAGGGCTTTGGGGGCCCACGTTCCCTTTTTACAGACATTGAATGTCTTTAGTTTGATTGCATAGTGTGAGTATGCTTGGCTTAGGGAGTGAGTCTAGAAGCTCAAAACCCATGTAGAGAAGTCGCCACCATCCTCCTTTCGGGAGCTAATGGAACCCCATTAGGTCATAGTCCAAGGGAAAAAATGACAGTCAAGGATAAGAAGGTCTCATATCTCTGGATTCGAGGAAGAGGGTAAGGACAACAGTAGGTCACAAATTCCCCCAACGTATAGCGGCCTCTACTTGTTCTCATGTGTAATTTCATAGTCATAATATTGAATTATAACATATATATTTCTGGTTTAGACCCACAAACACATAGAAATAAGGGTAGTCGGGTTTTTAGTTGATGCACACATAATTTTCGGTTTATCATGCATGGGTGATCGCTTTAGCATTTAAGTTGATTTTAATCTTTATTTAGTGGAAACATGCTTTTTAGGTCTTTCTAAATAAGCATATATTCTATGTGACTTGAAAGAATTCAACACTTTGCATGGATTCTTACAAATCCTAAAGCAATGTTTCTACTAAAGATTGATTTTAATTAAAGGTTGAATCATCAGTTAGTCAATGTTGCATGAATTTGATTATAAGCATCTCGATTATATAATAAAGCATTAAAATCACATAATCATGCAAACTAACTCCTTTGAAGAACTCAAGATGATCATTTCGATCTTGTTGGCTTAATTTGAAGTATATTTTGTGCAATTCGTCGACAATCCCTTAGAATCGAGAGATTGAACAACCTTTAACTACTACTACTTCTAATAATAATAATATTAATAATAAACTATAGGTTTATAAGTTTTGTAGAGGGCATGGTTTCCGAGGTAACATGAAAACCGAGAGAAGTTTTAGAGAGAGAAAGTCGCGAAGTAGAGAGAGAGAGTGTATGTGAGTGAATGTGAATGTGTGAGTGATGAAGTTGGTAATAAAGGCCAGAGGAGGGGGGTATTTATAGTATTGGAAGTGACATAAGCGAGCGCCAGTGTGCCACAGGAGCGTCAGAACGCACAGGGGTGAGCGCTAGGGTGCCCCACCTGCGCATGGGCGCTCAAGGTGGGCGCCAGGACGCTTAGTGAGCGTTATGCCACAAGCTGCTTGGGTGTTTGAGTGCTGGCTGGGCGCTTGGGCACTCGAGCTCCAAATTTCTTGATTTTCTCGTGGTGAATCTCTAAAGCTTCCTTATTTCGTATATTCTCTTCCATAACCGAAATATTCTATATGTTATGAATTGATACGAAATCTACTTCCATAAAGCAATTTATTCACTTCCATAACCTAGAGTTTCCATAAACCGAACAAACCTTTCTAAAAGGTTCATTGAATCTGGTCGGAGTCATACGCTTAAATTAATTTCTTTTATTTTTGAAAATGAGATTAAAAGGTGAATTATGAAAATAAAATAAAAATAAAATGAGAAAATAATTGAAAATAAGAAAATTTAATGAAAATTAGAAAGTCATTTTAAGCGTATCTAGACCATCATAACTCATCATTGGCTAACCCTTTCCTACATCGGTCTTATTTATTTATTTATTTATTCATTTATTTATTTATTTTCAAGCCATCGACTTTAAGAGATTGGACATGTTTGTGACGTGGTACACGATAATCACCAGCCATTGGGTGGGACCAAATGTAGGCGTCTACAGTTAGCCTCTACTTTGACTGTGTTTGTAGAGATGACTAGTCTCGTAAAATGAAAGTCGAAGTACTCGATACCTGCAAAACAAAAGGGTTAGTTTTACCTGAACCAATATAATATATCCTCGGAAAGTGCTACATTTCTTGAGGATGAAGAAAGGTCTCCTTCAAATGATATGTGATCGTATAGGAGGTTCCGGAAAAGCGTCTGTACCATCCATAGATTGATTGTTTGAGATTGAGGTTGATCGTCTGACGATCCAAACATTTCCACTTTAGACTCAGCTTGGCCGCATGGAAACATGATGATGTTGTAGATAGTTTACTTGTTGTCTTTTGACTTGTTTGACTTGATTTGGCTTTCAGGGATCCCTTTTTTTAAGTAAGTGTACTCGATTTCTTTGATTTGAGAGGAGATTTGCTCCAATTAGGCTTGATAAGGAGCAAGGCTTTCTCTTCTAACTTTCCATCTTTCAGAAATTTGGTTGATGACTAAAGAAGAATCTCCATGAACCCTTAGCTTTTGGTCACATCAAAGTCGTTGGTCACATCAAAGTCTAATTTTACTGATATGGGAGTATGTTCCTCTTTAGGTGATATCAGCAGGACACCGACCCCACACCCTTGTTTATTGGAGGCACCATCAAAGTATAGGGACCAACTTTCTTCTTCAGTCATCATCAATTCTTCATCGGAAAACTCATAATCCTCAGGTCAAGGTTCATCTGGAGAACCAGCCAGGAATTCTGAGACTATACTTCCTTTTATGGATTTTTGTGACACGAATTTAAGGTTAAATTCGGCCAATCATCCATGTTGATTGGCAGGCTAAATATCTTGTGTAAAAAACCTAACCAAATACAAATTTCTCCTACTTTCATATAAACGAATATAGTGATAAGCAAGGATTGTATCCACAGGGAAAAGGGACGAGTTTATATCCATAATACCCAAAATTGCTATTAATCACCTAGATTTCTCTAAACGACCAATAATCGAACCAAAGGGGGTTTTTGTGATTTGTTTTATGAATATTGAAACTAAAAATAATTAATGTCAACTAAGTTAAAAGATAAGGATTAATATGGGTACGAATAATATCCAATCCTCACTAATTTATCGATCGAAATACCAAAAAGTCTTAACTAAAGTATTGATTAGAAATTGTCAAGGATCGAGTCCTTTGTTCTCCTAAACTTGGCTAAGTAGAATGATCAGCATAATACAAAGTCCTAACTATTAATCAACCTCTATGATCTGCATTAAGGTTAAACTAATAATCGCATTAAGAATTGAGAACCAATAGAACAACTTGTCTTCTTTACTAACTTCTTATACTAAGAATCTACAAAGTATAGAATTTAGGTGCTACAATTGGTTAATGAACATAACAATCAGATTATAGTTCAAAACCTAGCAATAGAACAACAACAAACATCAACTAGTAGTACTCCTAGCAAACACAAGTCATGTTCGTGAAATTCAAGCATAAAGAAACAATAATCTATAACAAGAGTGAAGAAGAGATTGATGATTTCTTAAAATAAACCACTAAGAGCTTCAATCAGATGCTCCCAATAGAGTTTAAGCTACAACTTCCATAATCATGCTTGATTCCATAATCAAATACCCTAAAACATCAACAACGATTAAGAAAATAAAACTAGATCTAGAATGAAACTAAATTGTTTTTTCATTACAATCTAAAGATGACAAATAGATAATAATAGAGGGTGCATGAATGTCTAGGTTAAAAAGAACATCTCCCTTTCTATACTAAAAGAAAGAAAATTGAAAAACTGAAAATATGTAAAAGAAAACAAGTTGTAAAATTAGCCGAGTCGTTGAACCATCGACAAAAACAAGGAAAAGTCGTGAGGTGCGAGCTCTGGTCGCGAGGTGCGACCTTTTGTCGCGAGGTATGACCAAATCCATCGCGAGGTGCGATGAGCTATTGGAGTTCCTTTGCTTGGCCTGAGAATTTGAGGAAAAAATGGGTCGTCGTGAGTCGTGACCAAATCTCGTACCTCGCGACCCCTGCGTACCACCTTAGACTAAAACAGTCATAACGCCTTTGTTTCTCATTGGAATCAAGCATGTGACCAGTGGTTGGAAAGATCTTGAATAGAGATGTCACCTCCAACTTTAATCATCCAAATATAATGTATACATTGAAAGTTATGCTTGTTTGAAGTTGGCTTGCTGCATTCTCAAAACTATTTCGACTTTTCTATAAAACAAGGCTCACTACTACGTGCAAAGCAAAGCCAAAACATTCCATGAGAGCTTCCAAAGATAGCATTCAATCCCATAAAACAACTTAAACATCCATCAATGCTCTAAATGAAATAAGATTCAAGTTTTACTAACATTTACACCTTAAGCCATGAAATAAATCAAATGCTTAAAAGCATAATAAACAATCACAAAACGACTTAACTCTTCCTCAAGATGCCTCTAAAACATGACTAAGAACACAAATATATTGAGCATATCATTGGTATTCGCCCATTTACTGCAGGTTTGTCAAAGAGATATTTAAGTGGATCTCCTTTGTTGATTATGTGAACGGTGTGAGTTAACAAGTAATGTCTCATTTTCTTGGTAGACTACACCATTGCCAAGCATAATTTTTCGATGTTAGAATATCTTTCCTCATATTGCAAGAATTTATTTCTCAAGTAATAAATGGCATTTTCTTTCCCATTGATTTCTCGTGCTAGCATTGCTCCTGCAGCGGTTTTAGTAACGGTTAAGTAGAGTCTCAAAGGATGTCTCAGAGTTGGCGGTACCAGAACAGGCGGATTTGTTTGATATTCCTTGATTTTATCGAAAGCCGGTTGGCAGTCATCACCCCATTCTTTTAGAACATCTTTCTATAATTTCCTGAAGATAGGCTCACATACCATAATAAGTTTGGAAATGAATCTGCTTATGTTTTGGAGCCTTCCCAAGAATCCCCATATTTCTTTCTCGGTCTTCGGTGGTTTTAAAGACATGATGGCCTTGATTTTTCTTGGATTAATTTCAATGCCTACGGTGCTAACCACATGACCTAAAAGCTTTCCAGAAGTAAATCCAAAGGCACTTTTTTTTGGATTGAGTCTCATGTTGAACCTTCGTAGTCTTTCGAAGAAATTTCTTAGGGCAAGGGTATGTTCACTCCTTTCCTTGGTTTTCACTATCATGTCATCCACGTATAATTCTACTTCCTTATGTATCATGTCATGAAGAAGCGTAGTTGCAGCACGTTGATAAGTATCACCAACATTCTTTAAACCAAATGGCATGACTGTGTAGCAATATAATCCCCATGGAGTAGTGAAGATCGTTTTCTCCATGTCCTTTTCATCCATCTTGATTTGGTTGTAGCCAGTGTAACCATCCATGAAGGAGAACAAATTATGGTTGGCTGTATTATCAACAAGCATATTAATGTGAGGCAGTGGGAAGTCATCTTTTGGACTGACCTTGTTCAGTTCCTGAAAGTCCACGCACATTCTTACTCTTCCATCTTTATTGGGTATAGAAACAATGTTGGCAACCCAATAAGCATATTGAACTACCTTGATAAACCCTGCCTTGAATTGCTTGATTACCTCTTCTCGGGTTTTCGGTTAGACTTATGGTTTCATCCTTGTAAGCTTTTTCTTTACAGGCTTGGTCCCCTGGTTTAGAGAGATGGTTTGCTTAGCTATTTTCGGGTCAATCCCTGGCATATCTTCATAGGACCATGCGAATACATCCTTGAATTATGTGAGTGTTGCTATGAGTTCTACCCTTTCTTGAGGATTAAGCGCAAGACCAACTTGTAATTCCCTTGGAGTGTCATTGTCGGAGATATTGATGTTTTCAGTTTCCTCAATTATTGGAGTTTTATTTTCATTCTCCTCTACAGCCTTTATTATTTCATCATCATTTTGGTTTTTAGTTAGCGAAATAAAGCAATCATGTGATGGGGAGAGGGAATAAGAAGATGCAGTCGAGGAGTAATAAAAAGAAGTTATGTTATTGAACTTGTTAAGCTAACATCAAAACTAGCCTTAGTGGCAGAATCTAAAGGAAGGTCAGACTCCTTGACAATCTTATTAGTAACTACGGAATTCTTAGGACTAGGCATCTTAATAGCACTAGACTCAGACTCAGATTCATACTCACTTTTAGACTCATTGCACATTGGGCCCTCACTTATGGTGAAGTCCATGATCTTCCCTTCCGGTGCTCACATGATGGAGGTCTAGGGTAGACGAAACGCTTTAATCGTGAAGGATCATGATGGAGTTTAACCTTGCTGCTCACATTTTTGTCAACGCTAATCTATTGCTCGCTTGCTACTGCTTTCTATGGTGCAGCTTACTATGTTGTAGCAGTTGAGTCTATGGGAAGGCAGATTCCAATTGCTTTCCTTGAGAAAATTAAGGATGAATTTACCAAGAAGTATGGTGATGGAAAGGCAAGAATTCGGGTAATATACATCCTGAGTTCCTTGTGTTCTGAATATATCATGTCCTTTATTTTTCTTTTTGATGTTTGATTCATTGCTTGCCTTGGTTAAGACCTATGTTGAAGGAGCAGATGCAGTATTGTGTGGATCATCCAGAAGAGATTAAGAAGCTTGCAAAAGTGAAAGCCTAGGTTTCTGAAGTTAAAGGAGTTATGATGGAAAATATTGAAAAGGTATTGAGTTGTTGTGTTATTATTTGGTTACTGGATGCACAATTTATGGTTTATTATGATTCCTCTTATGTATTTGTCATTTTCTGAGCTATTTTGGATGGTTATATATTTCAAATGATTGATGACTAAGGACATATTAATTACAGGTTCTTGACAGAGGTGAAAAAATTAAGCTTCTGGTGGACAAAACTGAGAATCTTCGTTCTCAGGTCAGTATCACACACCGCTGTTTGCTACTCTCTCACATTGAAATTTTATGCCATTAGCAGTGTGAAATAAATTTGGAAATGAGCATATATATACTCAAGCACCTACAAAATGGAGATTATGAATCCTTTCACTAGGGACTCCTTTAACCAATCTAAATTTTCATCTCAATTTTCTAGCATTATTAGTTCCAAATTACTGTTAATAGTAATCTGAATTTTTAGTCTACTAGTTCATTTACTCGTAAGTTAGTCAGTTCAAGTAAGTTCATTACATATATTTGTAGGATTGGAGTTTCTTAAATTTTTGATATTGCATTCGCCCCCTATATGTTGTTTCTGGGTCATTGTTTTGTAATTATTTTGGATTTATGAAGCTTTTGCTTATACTGTTTTGATGTATTTGCAGGCCTTTGTGAATGCTCAAGAAACCAGAGCTTACTTTAAGCGATACCAAGTTAAGTTCAAGAGAAGAGGTGGGTTTAGTTGGAATAACATACTGATAATGTTTGGAGTCTTTATGAAGTTTTTCTATTTGGTGTCTAACAACATTGACATGAGGCCTTTTTACGTGTATGATTAACCACTCATTAGTTTATTATAATAGTTCTCTTATTTTATAATTAACAACTAAGCTAATAGAATTTGGTTTTGAAAGTCATCTTAGTTTATTTGAATTATGATTTACCATTTGTGGTCATCAAGTCAGTTGTGTGATGTTTGTCTCATGGTTTCATTGCTTTTTGATGTTATGATTGTATTCATGGAGATCTGGTATAGTTTGGTGGTTGTTTTGGAGCTAATTATCCAGCTCTTTAAGGGTTGTTTTGTGGTTGTTCTGCTACTATTGTACAACAATTTTGGGAATGTTGTGCTTTATTTTTTAGATCTTTTATTGGGCATGCTGGCATGTTATACTGCTGTATAGCATTAGATAGGTAGATGAATAGATTTTTCTTTGATTTAACCATGGTTATGTGTGAAACATACAGCAAGGCAAAAGAATCTGTAAAGAGACAATGAAGATCAGCCCTGCCTACCGCAGGACCTCTTCGTAGCTGGGTTTATTAGGCTTTGCTCTAACCTTGGGTCTGTTGAGTTTTTGCTCATGTTATTGCTATTGAGTAGTTGCTATTAAGGTGCTCTGTTTTTGGGTTTCTTCACTTTTATTAGAATTTGGTCTATTATGATTTTGTTATGTTGAAGTTAACTTATGCCCCTTTATGTATCATTAATGTCTTTGTAATAATTTATTATTGTTATTAATCAATTTAATATATTATTTGTTATAATATTTTAAGGAAAAATTGATAAAAATAATCCTAACTTTGGTCAGTCTTTTAATAAAAGACCCAACTTTGGATTATTCAAATTTGGACCCAACTTTAAAATGGATTATTTAATTTTGGACTACTTTACTTGTGACCTGAAGAAGGGGTAAACTTATTATTTTTTTCCTTTTTTCTTTTTCTTTTTTTAATTATTTCGATTTATTTGACTCTTGTTGTTGTTTTGGTTTGTTTGTTCAAATCAATTCAATTCCACTCTTTCATCTTCTTCCTTACGCTTCCAAAATCCCCAAGAAAACGCCAATTTCGACATCACCAAAACTCGAACTCGGAAATTAGTAAGGTTGGTCAATTATTTTTTGACTAATTATGTTTCTATTTGTACAATATTTTGTAATGGTTTCAAAGTAAATTAGTAAGGTTAGTGAATGTGTATAGCAATGGGTATCCCACCACCACTAACACCACCAAGTTAAGCCCCACAACCAGGTGGACCACCACCAAACCAAGTCACCATCGCCACCACAACTCTGCAACCAATACGACAACACCGATTCAGCCACCCCCAGCATCCCACCCCCAACTCCAAAACCACCCACTATCAACTCTGAACATACGACCGCAATCAAAATCGACATCCACCACTACTTTCGATATAACCATGTCGACCGACCACCACTAACAACAAAAAGTCAACCCAGAAAACCGATTCAGCCACAACTAATAAGTATGAAGGGTTTTAACATCTTTGATGAATAATTTGACCTAGATCTGATGAAAAAATTATAAAAAAATCACCTAATAAATGACGATTTTGGACATAATATATAATTCGAGTGGTGATGGTGTTCCATGAACAATTACCCACTGAAGCAATTTTGTCGATGGTGGTTTTCTGGTTCAAAGGAGTTCAAAGGTTTATTTTCCAATTCTGGCGAACGTGTTCCATTGTGTTAGTGGAAAATCGAGCAGGGAAACAGAGAAAGAAAGGGAGAAAAATAGACAGCGAAGGGTAGAAGAAGATGAAATGAGAGAATGAATGAAGAGGTCAACAAAACACATTGCAAAAGTCAACAAAACCGGATAATAAATAACATTCACCTAATTTTACAGGTAATCATTATTAAGGTCTAAAACTAAAAAATCCATTTTAAAGTTGGGTCCAAATTTGAATAATCCAAAGTTGGGTCTTTTAATAAAAGATAGACCAAATTTAGGATTATTTTTATCAATTTTTCCTAATTTTAATTTTTGGTTACTAGTATTATTATTTCATTACAATCGTGATTTTATTTTATTTTATTTGTTTTCAAAAATCGCTATTAGTATCGTTTTTTAAAAACAAACGATACTATTAGCTATTTTTTATATTAAAAAAACCACTATTAGTATCGCTTTTTTTACAAAAACGATACAAATACATACTATTTGCATCGTTTCTAACAAACGATACAAATAGGATTTCCTATTTGTTACGCCTCCAATTGTATCGTGTGTAAAACGATACAAATAGGTAAAAAAAAAAACGATACTAATAAGCTAATTTACTACTAGTGTCTCCCGAATATAATTTCCTCCATAAGTTCTATGGGGAGTTCAATGAGGGGACTTGGTAAGTCAATGCTTTCCGGTTCATTAAAATGCCATTTACATAATCGAATATAACATTTTGGGTTATTAATGGGCTCATCCCATCTTGTTTTCATTCTTTTTATTTGAACCCTATTTCAGCAATCACATGCATATGGATCTTTTGAGGGACGGAAGTTATTGGAAGTCTTCTCTCCTTCTTCAAATATCTTGGGAGTGGCACCATCTTATTCTAAGGCATTTCAGGGGACAGTTCATCTTGCGGAAGTGATAAGATTGATAGGATCGAAGCAGAAGTTCTCTTCCTCGATCATGAAGATGGCAAGAGGGTTGGTTTGGATGTTGAGCTTCTTTCCTCCGGGAGGAATGGAGAGCCTTCCATCTTCAACCATGTCTTATAAAAAAAATTTGAGGGTCTAACATTCTTCGATATTGTGACCTCTACGTTGGTGGTACTTGCAATATTAGTTAGCATCCCTTCGTAGCGACCTCTTTTCAGGAGTCGACCCTGGAGTGGGTCCTACTGGACTTATCTTTCCCTTTGATTGGAGTCTCTCGAATGCTTGAGTATAGGTCATACCCAAGGGAGTGTACTAGCGTCGGCGGCGAAAAGGAGCTGTAGTTTCTTCGTCGACATTGATATTGTTTGAAGTGGATGCTCCTTTGGTTTGATCAGTCCTCAGATTGCTAGTCCATTTTCCCTTTTCGCTTTCCTTGTTGATGTCGTCTTCAATCTCAATCCCAATGTGGTAGACCTTTTCAAAGATGTCAAGGCCTATATACCTGAGATGACTTTTGTATCGTGGCAGCAAATTAGCAATGAAAATCTTGACATGCTCCTTTTCGGGTGGTGTAGTTACCATTTGTGCCGCGACTTCCCTCCAACAAGAGAGGTAGGTGGTTAACCCTTCTTTTCTCCTTGTTTGATAATTTTAAGCTCCTTTTGGGAGGTGGTAGCTTGAGTATTTCCTTTGTACCGGGTCATGAATGCATGTGCTATATCCTCCAAAGTTGAGGTGTCCTTGTCGGGAAGTGAGAAGAACCACTTTTGACACACGGGCTCGAGAGTCATAGGGAAGATCCATGGATAAAGTCCTGGATTGATCTTCTTAACATCTATGTAGAACTTGAAGCCTCTTAAGAAGTACTTCGGATTGTCGGTGGCTTTGAATTTTGAAGGTTCAGCAATGGAGAACTTTTCTGGCAAGGTGTCAATCAAGGTTGGATTGAGATTTGGAGGTTCAAAATAAGAGTCTTTGTCAGTGACCCTCCTAGGTACCTTTTCCACGTCTTGTATAGTGTGCCTATTCTTGAGATTGTTCATCTCAACTTTCATTTTTCCCAAGGCTTGTGTTACTTGGGCTAAGGCGAGAGCCATTTCATGCATTGTGGTGGTGGATTCTTGATCACCCATTGTGGAGTCGGGTTGTGTTGTCTCTTCTTGAACTTAAATGTAAACTGAGATGTATTTTTAATTTAACCTCGTGCCTTGCTCCCTAGTCCAAAGAGGAATGGTTGACTTGGTTCGTGCACGACCTATCCTGTGATGTTTAGATTTTAGAATTTCTCACTTGTCTCAATGACTTGACTCTTAAGACATATGCAAGGCCTATCATGGTTGCTTCCTAGTTCTACATGAATGTATGATGCATAGTATTTCGATCATCTCCCTTTGTTTCTTTTTTTTTTTATTTTATTATCGAGGGGAGATGAAGATACTTTTTACAAAATGAATGTTTTGCAACTTATGGGGGTCTATATGAATCTCTAGTCGACATAATGAGCAACCATGGTCTACAAGAGACTCTCTAGGTGAAAAGGCTTCGACAAAGCTAGATTCCCGCAAACAACATTCATACAAGCATAGAACATGTAATAATAGCACGTCGCACATAATAACACACTTAGGCAGGAGGTCAAGTCCAATAACCCTAGCCAAGGTTCTAAGAGGCAACTAGAACCAAGGCTTTAAGGTGGCCAAGAAGGTACCATGACTAGGGTGTGTCCACCTATCCACACCACAACTTAGTGGTGGTCCAAATGGGACATCCATTATGAATCACATAAGTCATTTGATTCACGAGTCATGGTTGGGATGGACTTCAATTAAGGAACGACCTTAGGTAGGTCATCTCACCATCCTTAACATCGGTCCCCCGGGGGTGTCTCAAGTATAGAACATACTTTAAGAGACGTGTATCCTAAAGCAAGACCCTCACATGCATACATTATTCCTAGAAAATGGAATTCGATATAATTGCTATTAAATCACGAGAATTTTCGAGTTTCATCCACTCTCCTTGAAAAATAAAGGAATATCCCCAGTGACATCGCCAAACTATGGACCCCAGGCTTTGGGGGCCTACGTGCCCTTTATACGGACATTGAATGTCGTGTTAGTTTGATTGCATGCTCTGAGTATGAATGGCTTAGGGATTGAGTCTAGAATCTCAAAACCCAAGTAGAGAAGTCGCCACAGTCCTCCTTTAGGGAGCTAACGGAACCCTATTAGGTCATAGCTCAAGGGAAAAGGGAAAGGGAAAAGGAGAAAGAAGGAGAAGAGACGAGGGAGGAGAGGAAAAGGGGAAGGAAAAAAACGGGAGGGAAAAGGGGGAGGACCAGAAAAACACAACAATACAAAAAAAGACCAAAACAACAACCCACCCCACCCCCCCCGCGTATAGCGCCCTGTACCTGTTCTCATGTATAATTTCACAATCATTCATATTTCCGGTTTAGACCTACAAACACGTATGGAAATAAGGGTAGGCGGGTTTTAGTTATTGCACACATATTTTTCGATTTATTACGCATGGGTGATCGCTTTAGGATTATGTTGATTTTGATCTTGGATTAGTCAAAGCACGCTTTTAGTTCTTTGAGCTAAACATGAATCCTACGTGGTTGAAACCATTAAACATTTAGCATGGATCACATAAAACCTAAACTAAGGTTTCTACTCAAGATTGATTTTAATTTAGAAGTCGAATCATCAATTAATCAAGATTAAATGAATTTAATTATAACATGTCAATTATCTAATAAAGCATTAAAAACAGATATTCATGCAAACTAACTCCTCTGAAGAACTCAATATGATGATTTCGATGTTGTTGGCCTTATTCGAAGTACCTTTCGTGTAATTTGTCGACGACCCTTTAGAATCGATAGCTTGAAGAACCTTAATTAAGTAATAACAATAATATTAATAATAAGTGTTTTGCGTAGTGTACGGTTTCCGAAGTAGGGCACGAAAACCAAGAGAAATGTAGAGAGAGAAAGAGACGAAGTAGAGAGAAAGTGTGTGAGTTGAGAAGTGAATGAGAAGATGTTGAAGTTATGAATGAAGGTCGTTGGAGGGGGTATATGTAGTGTTGGAAGTGACATAAGCGAGCGCCAAGGCGCTAGAGGAGCATCAAAACGTACAGCAGCGAGCGCCAGGACGCACGACCTACGCTAAGACGCTCGAAGTGAGCAACAAGACGCTCAATAAGCACTGTGGCGCAGGCCATTCGGGTGCCTTGGCGCTGGCTGGGCGTTTAGGCGCTTCCCCTACATTGTGGCGCTCACGTCCCTAATTTCCAATCAGCCGTTAGGTGGCACCAAAAATAGATGTCTACAACCACCACTCCCAGGACCACCACCACCTTAAGCAGGTAATGAGATTTTGGAGTTGAAGAACATGATGCTCTAGATGCAGAAAAAAATGGAGGCAATGCAAGCTCACAACAAGCAATTGGAGACCTAGGTAGCACAGATTACCCTGTTGACAGCTAAGTGGCGGAAGGGTCAACTACCTCCACAACCTAATTCACTGGATCCAAGAGATCATGTCAATTTCATTACTAATAAGAGAGGGACCCACTATGAGGGTTCGAAGATGCCAACTGATGACGCTCATTCTGAGCCTATAGTTCAGACTAGGAAGTCCAGTAATGTGGTGATTAAAGAGATTATGGAGCCGACTCTTGCAAAGGAGAATGAAGCTACTACAGAGGGGCCTTCTTTAAGTGACATGCCGACTGATGCAATGACCCACCTCCCAAGGTGCCACTACGTTTCCGTCATAGGGTAGATAGGAGTAAGAATGACAACTATTTCCGTAAGTTTCTTGATAGTGTCAAAAAATTACAAGTTACTTTGTCTTTTACTGATCTAATCATGTAGTGAATTGAGTTCGGTGGAGACTATAGCCTTAACTGAAGAATGTAGTGAGATTTTGCAGAATAAGTCTCCACCAAAACTCAAGGGTCCAGGAAGCTTTTCTCTTTCTTGTAACATTGGCCCATTGTTTATTGATAAAGCAATATTTGATTTAGGGGCTAATGGTAGTGTAATTCCATTATCTATATGTGGGAAGTTAAATATGGGTTCTTTGAAATTTACTAACATTACCTTGAAGATGGCTGATAGAACTATGAAATACCCAAAAGGTATTTTAGAGGATGTTCCGGTAAGAGTGGGGAAAATCTTTATCCCCATAGACTATGTTGTGGTAGATATGGATAAGGATGCTTACATACCCATTATATTATGTAGTCCCTTTTTAAATATTGCAAGTGATGTAATTGATGTGAAAAAAGGTGGTCTAACTCTTACTGAAGGTGATGACAAGGTTACTTTTAACCTTGATAGTGCTTTAAAGAGCTCCATGTTAGAACTTGTTATAGAATCAATGTCATTAATGAGATTATTAGTGATAACTTGCCTCGATCCGTCAAAAAGGAACTTCTGGAGGATGTATTGTGTTTTGATTTTGTTGTAAGTGAAGACAATGTTGAGACTGACAAGCTGACACAGGATCTTACTGGAGTAGAAATGAGTCAGGAAGGGAGCCGGAAATTTTTGGAGTTTCCAAAAAATGTTTGCTCAGTGAAGAAGGTAACACAACCCGAGATGAAACCCCTCCCCTCTAATTTGAAACATGCATTCCTTGATGAAAAGGAACTATATCCTTTCATTGTTAGTGCTTCTCTTACAGATAGACCACTTGAAAAACTACTATTTGTGCTAAAATGTCATAAAAAGGCTATCAGATATCCTATTGACTATTTGACTTGCGTTAGTCCTAATTTTTGCATGCATCGTATTTATTTGGAGGATGATCATAAACCATGTATACACGGTCAGCATCATCTAAATCCTAACATGCAGGAGGTAGTTAAGAAAGAGGTCATTAAGTTACTTGATACTAACATTATTTACTTTATTTTGTTCCCGATTCTAAATAGTTTAGTCAAGTTCAAGTAGTGCCCGAGAAAGGTGGGACCACCATTTTGCATAATGATAAAATGTATTGATTCCCACTAGAGTTGTCACAGATTGGCGCATACGCATTGATTATCGAGTTGAATACTGCCACTAAGAAATATCACTTACCCCTTCCTTTTATTGATCAAATTCTTGAAAGGCTTACTAAGCATAAATACTTTTGTTATTTAGATGGATAATCAGGATTTTTCTAGATTCCCATTCATCCGGATGACAGACAGAAACCTACATTTGCATGTCCTTATGGTAGTTCTGCATATCGTAGAATGCCTTTTGGTTTGTGTAATGACCCTACTAGTTTTCAATGATAATTTTCTGATTTTATTGAGTCTATCATGGAGGTCTTTATGGATGATTTTAGTGTCCATGGAAATTCATTTAATGCATGTTTCGACAATCTAACTAAATTGCTTATGTGATGTGAAGAAGTGAATCTTGTGTTGAATTGGGAAAGGTGCCACTTCATGGTCTCTACACCAATCATATAGTATCTAGACTGGACGTCCCGTTCGAGATCAGGTGCGATGCTAGTGACTAGGCAGTGGGTGTTGTTCTAGGCTAGAGAAAAGACAAGGTTTTTTGCATGCCATTTACTATGCTAGGAGGACTTTGGATCCAGCTCAATTAATTAGTGCCACTACCAAGAATGAGTTGCTTGCGGTTGTATATGCACCTGATAAATTTCGATCCTACATTTTGGGCTCGAAATTTATCATTCACATTGACCATGCCGCCCTGAAGTTCCTCCTAGCAAAAAAAAGAAGCGAAACCACGGCTTATTAGGTAGATAATGTTATTGCAAGAGTTTGACCTTGAAAGTCGTGACAAGAAAGAAGTAAAGAATGTGGTAGCCGATCACCTATCTAGGATTCATTTTGATGATGGAGAAATCGCTGCTATTGATGATACATTCCTAGAAAACCATTTGCTCGTTGTTACAGTCAACTCTCCATGGTTCGCCAATTTTCCAGGTACATCGTGGGGGGTGTCTTTTGCCCCCTAATCTACCTACCTACCTGTGTCGCTTTCGGGTACCCTTTTATTGAAGGTTGTTCGGGCTTATCCCGGGAGTATTTTATCATGGGTTACTTCAGCGCCGTAGTGCCTAGTACTCGAACATTGGCTCGAGGCATTTTCACTACCCCTCCTTATCCTAAAAAACAGGGTCACCTTGCGTCCTTGAACCGATAACCATCTTTGGGCTAAACTAGCCTCCTCCGTCCCTCGGGACCATCACAGCAAAAGAAGCAGTTTTTACGTGACTTGTGAAGATATATTTGGGATGATTAGAAGTTGTATCAGGAGTGTGTTGATGGTTGTATCGAAGATGTTTTCCTAATTGGGAATTTTATGGGGTTTTTGAGCCATTACCAGTCATCACCATATGGAGGCTATGTTGGGCCCTCCAGGACTATGTTTAAGGTATTGCTATCCGGATTTTATGGGCCTACTCTTTCGAAGGATGCTCGAGATTTAGTGTTTTTATGATGCGTGCCAAAGGACCGCAAATATATTTCAAAGTCCCCTGAGATGCCTCAAAATGGGATATTATATGTGGAAATTTTTGATGTATGGGGCATCGACTACATGGGAACACTCCCCTCCTCAAATGGAAATCGGTTCATATTGGTGGTTGTGGATTACGTGTCTAAGTAGGTAGAAGCTATTGCAACACCTAATGATGACTCTAGTATTGTGTTGAGATTGTTTAAACAAGTAATTTTTTCGAGATTTCGAGTCCCTAGAGCTATTACTAGTGACGTGGGTTCCCACTTTCATTAGAAGAGGCTTACTTAGCTTCTTGAGAAGTATGGAGTCTATCATCAAACCGAGTTAGCCTATCATCCACAAACTATTGGTCAAGTTGAGGTTTCGAATCATGCGATTCATTCATCCTAGAGAATACCGTTGCAAAAACTAGGAAATATTGGAGTAGCAAGTTTTGTGACACTCTATGGGCATATAGAATGGCATTCAAGACACCTATTAGTACATCTCCATATCGGTTGGTGTATAGAAAGACGTGTCATCATCTCCCTATTGAGTTAGAATACAAGGGCTATTAGGATGTGAAGGAGTTGAACATGGATGCTAAGTTTGTGGGTGAGAAGAGGCTACTTCAATTAAACGAGTTGGATGAGTTTCTGTTGGGAGCCTATTATAGTGCCAACATCTACAAAGAGAAGAATAAGAGGTGGAACGACAAGAGAAATGCAATTCTAGACTGAAGCTTTTCCCTGGAAAGCTAAGGTCAATATGGAGTGGACCATTCATAGTTACTATGGTAAGCAAATTTGGGTTTGTTGAAGTTCAAAATGATAAAGGCAAGAAATTTAAAGTCAACGGCCATCGCCCTAAGTAATACTAAGAAGGCGATGTAGTTGGGTTGGTTGAGAAAGTCATCTTCTATGACCTAATCCCCTTGTGAGCTATGAGGTAACATGGTCAAGTTAATGACCTTAAACAAGTGCTTTGCGCGCGAAGGCAACCCCTAAGAAGTTTAGTCCATTTCTTAGCTTTTTTGTAGTTTTTGTAGTTCAATTTAGTTTAGGTTCGTGTGAAAGTAAGGCCGTATGAGGGACTAATGATTGTTTGGAAATGTTTTCAAGTCATTTGCAGGCCTAGGTAACTGTGCATGGAAAAATCGAGCATAAAATGTTCAAATGTGCAATGTGCCCGGTTAGGCCGGGTGCATTGAGGGGTGGCAAGGCGAATCGTATTTTGGTCGGGCGCGTATCACGCTTTCCGCTACTTAGAAACTTTTTGAAGAATTTGGAGAAGAGACAAAAAATCATTTTGCCCGGTTAGGCTAAGCGAGATGACGCCTTCCCAAGAAAAATGAGCTCGAATCGGGTGCCTGCTCAGAAAGAAGAACCAAATAAAAAAAGTAGAAAAGCAAAGAGAAGTCATTTCTCTTGGTTAGGACGGGTGTGGTGACAGCCAATCTGGTGAAATGCGCTTTACCCTGGCGCAAAGCTTAATTTTGCACACTTAGACAATTTCTCAAAAACTTCCCCGCATCTCAATTCGCCCAGTTAGCCCGGGCAAAATGACCTCGAACCGAGCAAGTTGACACCTTGGTCGAGCGGTTTGCACGCCCTCCTTCCTTCTTCTTTCATGTCCCTGTTCTCTTTCCTCCTTTACTTCTCACTTCTTCTTCTTCTTCTTCTTCCTCTCAACTTTCTTTCACTACAAGTCCCAAATCTCCATTATTCCGACTTTCACTCCAATTTCAATAATCTATAAAATCTTTATCTTTCACCCAACTCACTTCAAATATTCACCTATCTTCCTTATTTTCTTCCCACTTTCATTATCCCACCCCAAAAATCTTCAAAACTAACATAATCACCACTACCCACAAAACCCTAACTCTACAAAAACTTCAATCAAGATCTAAATCATGCCTCCTAATGCAAGGTGAGATAAGTGGAGCTACAAGGAGAAGGTAACCTCAACCAAGTGGAACGACGAAATCTCACGGGACCCTGAGTACCCCTTGGTAAGTTTTAATTCTCATGAACAAAGAGCTAAGTTTTTTAAGCTTAAGGAACAACCTATCATTCTCACTTGTTTTTTAGATCATACTTTGTTGCAAGCACTTGGTATAATTGATGATGTGAGGGATGATTTAAACCATATGGGCACGGGTTTTTTTTTAAATTGGATGTGTCTGCATATGCAGATATTACCTATGAATTCATGTCTAGTTTTCGAATTGATAGACTTAATACCCATAGACCCGTGAAGGGAGTAGTATTCCGTTTGTTAGGAGTTCATCGTTATGAGACTTTAGCGGATTTTGGTTTTACTTTTGACATGGATACTTTAGGTAAGTCAAAACCTCCTAAAGAGTTTAGTGATGTAGAGTTATGGAGTGCAATTGCAAGGAAAATAACTGAGAGTTGACAACATAAATTTTCAAATTTTATTTATCAACCATCAGCAAGAATTGTTCACAAGTATATAGGGTGGACTATTTTCGAACGTCATAAGCCTCATTGTCTGGGGAAAATCATGATAATGGGGCAACATTCGTTGCTTAATTCTTGTCCTTATCTCATTATTATTTCTCGTCACTTTGCAATGCATTTGAACACCCAATGCAACACTTTTTGATGGTTTGGATAGACATGGTCAGATTATAGTAAATAACATTGGTTTTGAAGGTTTAGTGACATTTATTGCTTGTAAGTATTGGGTTGATTTTGATCAGTACCGCACACTTGTTGTTGGCTTTAGGAGGTTGGATTTAGATTATTTTCATGGCTGTGATTGGATGACTTTGATAGAGGGCCAACACATTCACTAGTACATTATTGGGGGTAAGCAAACTTCAGTCATTCTTCCAAACGCCGCTATCACAAATCTTACTCCCGATCAGGAGTCATGGCTTATGTGAACGGTATAGTCGCGTACCTATAAAAAATAAACCTACAACTCCAACTAATGTAGCTAGGGAAGAGAGATCTAATCCACAGGGAGACACCGAATTTCTACTAATTCTAAAAAGTTATTTTGTTGTAAAGGGCCTTCGAATTGGCGATTAACTAGGACACTAATTAACACTAAAAATGGAAATTAAACACAAAAATATATCAAATTAACTAAGCCTAGGACATTGGTTCACCATAAACCACCTATGAACTGATTAAAAATCAATTAACAAATAAATGATGCTCTGAATTAAGGCACACTAATTCTCTCAAATCTAGACTACCTTAAAAATCCTCTAACGGCTCTCGCTCTCTTAAACTTGTTTTGTCTATTATCCATGTGAACTAATTGTGGTAATCTTACCTCTCGGCATCAATTTCAACAATTATCAGACTAACAAACAAACCTGGCCAGTATTCAATTGTAAGCAATATAAATTGATAATAGGAATTCAGAAACGGCATAAATTATATTAATCAATTATCAATCAAATTCATTAGGATGGCTTATGGATCCCCTACTCCTAGAAATTAAACTACTTACACGCATTATAAACTGCAGGAATCAAATCGATATTAAAAACTAAAACTAAAAATATGATTGAATGAAATAAACTAATTAACATGAATTCTAGGACATAAGAATATAAACTAATAACAATTAATTAATACTAAAAACATAAACGAAGAACATGAATTAAATAAACAATAATAAAGAGAATTGAATTAAAACCAGGAATTGTATTGAATGAATGATTCAAGGCTTCTACAACTTAGAGAACTAAAACTAGAGATTTATAGGATTTAGAATTATGATAAAAGTTGCCCACAATAGCCTATGAACAAAAGCTATTTATAATAAAGCCCAAAACAAGTCGGAAAAAGGCCAAAACGAGCCTCGGAGCGGCCCACCTAGGTGACCCGGACGAAACTCCAAGCACCCGGGCACACGGACATCGACCCGGGCGAGATGCCTTGGTGCTTCATTTTTCTTCGTTTGCTCCTAATTCCATCTCTAATGCTTCCTAAACTCTTCCAAAACTTCTCAAATAGTCTCAAACTCTCTACTAACTCTTCAAATCCTCCAAAATGGCATGGGATATGACAATAAATCATCAAAACCTGCACAATATCACAAACAACACAGAAGGCACTATAAGTGACCACAGATAGTAGAAACGGATCAAAAGAGCCAACTAGAGCTAAAAACCAATAGGATCACTCGGGCATACCGCCACTTCCAAAGTTTTGTAAAAAAAACTAAGTTATCAAAATCCTACTGGGCGCCCGAGTCACCATTGTTTCGCCCGGGTTACCCGGGCATGATGCCTTTTCTCATTGTTCTCTTGGAAACCTACCCAATTTTCTTCAAACCCCTACACAAACACCAAAAATACTCTATGCATAATGTTAGTCCCTCACTCTCACTCCCTAGAGTTCAAACCAAAGCTAACTAAACTATAAACAATGAAAACAAAGGAATAAAATTACTAGAAGTAACTAAAATACCTACGGGTTGCCTCCCGCAAAGTGCTTGTTTAAGGCCATTAGCTTGACCATATTACCTCATAGCTCATAGGGGGTGTGGGTTGTGCAAGGTGACTTCCTCAACCAATCGAACTACGTCGCCTTCATAGTAAAACTTTAGCCGATGGCCATTGACTTTGAATTTTTCTCCTTTATCATTTTGAACCTCAACAAACACATACTTTCTCACCATTGTAACAATGAATGGTCCACTCCATCTAGACCATCACTTTTCAGGGAAAAGTTTCAATCTAGAATTTAATAAGGGTACCTTGTCACCGACATCGAACTCTTTCTTCACGATTCTCTTGTCGTGCCACCTCTTAGTCTTCTATTTGTAGATCTTGGAACTGTCATAGGCTCCCAACCGAAACTAATTCAACTAAAGTAGCCTCTTCTCATCCGCAAGCTTGGCATCCATATTCAACTCTTTCACCGCTCAATAGGCCTTGCATTCCAGCTGAACAGGTAAATGACACGCCTTTACATAAATGAACTGGCATGGAGATGTATCGATAGGTGTCCTAAATGTCGTTCTATTTGCCCATAAAGCATCGTGAAGCTTGCTACTCCAATCCTTCGTAGTCTTTGAAACTGTCTTCACTAAAATGAAATTAATTTCACGATTAGAAACCTCAACTTGGCCGCTAGTTTGTGGATGATAGGCTAACCTGGTTCGATGATAGACTCCATACTTCTCAAGTAGCTTATTAAGACACTTCTCATGAAAATGGGAGCCCTCGTCACTAATGATAACTCTAGGAACTCCAAATCTCGGAAAAATTACTTGTTTAAGTAATCTCAACATAGTATTAGAGTCAGCATTAGGTGTTGTGACTACCCACTTCGAGACATAATCTACGGCCACCAATATGAATCTATTTTCATGGTCCCATGTAGTCAATGCCCCATACATCAAAGATTTCTACTTGTTATATCCCATTTTGAGGCACCCCATGGAGCTTATAAATATTTCCGGTCCTTTGGCACGCATCACAAGAAAACACAAAATCTTGAGCATCCTTAGAAAGAGTGGCTGATAAAATCTGGATTGCAATACCTTGAACATAGCCTTGGAGCGACTAGCATTGCCTCCATATGGTCATGAAGGGAAATGGCTCAAAACCCCATAAAATTCCTAATCAGGAACACATCTTCGATATAGACCATCAGCATACTCTCAAAACAGATTTGGGTCATCCCAAAAATATCTTTGAACATCATGTAAAAACTACTTCTTTTGCTGTGACAAAAGATTAGGAGGTTAGACACCTTCTACAATGTAGTTGGAAAAACCAGAAAACCATGGTGAGTTAACTGTAATAGAGAGTAAGCAGTCATCCAAAAAACGAGTCATCAATAGGAGCAATTACTCCATCTTCAAAGCGAATCCAAGATAAGTGATCAGCTACCACATTCTCCGCTCCCTTCTTATCATGAATTTTGAGGTCTAATTCTTGCAACAACATAATCCATCTGATAATCCATGGTTTTGCTTCCTTTTTTTCCAGGAGATATTTCAAGGCAGCATGGTCAGTGTGAATGATAACTTTTGAGCCCAAAGGGTAAGATCGGCACTTATCAAGTGCGTAAACAACCGCAAGCAACTTCTTTTCCGTAGTGGTATAATTGAATTGAGCTGGATTTAAGGTCTTACTGGCATAGTAAATGGCAAGCAGTCTCTATCCTTCCTTTAACCTAGAACGGCCCCAACCGCATAATCATTAGCTTTGCAGATTAACTCAAATACGAAGTCCTAGTCGGGAGACTGAATGATGGGTGCAAAGAGTAGTGCCTGTTTTATCCTATTGAAAGACTCAAGACATTCATCAGTACAATCAAAATCAGCATCTTTTAAAAGCAATTGGGTTAGTGGTTTTGTAATTTTTTGAAAACTCCTTGATAAATCTACAATAAAAACCTACATGATCCAAAAAGCTTCTTACCCCCTTAACATTCTTGGTGGGAGAAGTTGCTCGATTACCTGTATCTTTGCCTTATCTACCTCAATGCCATGTTCATAAATCAAATGTTCAAGTAAGACACCTTCAGTGACCATGAAGTGGCACTTTTCCCAATTCACCACGAGATTCACTTCTTCACATCTCACAAGCACTTTAGTTAAATTGTCGAAGCATGCATTAAATGAAGTTCCATAAACACTAAATTCATCCATAAAAACCTCCATGATAGACTCAATAACATCATAAAATATGCTTGTGGACCCTGGGCTTTGGGGGCCCACGTGCCCTTTTTACAGAAATCGAATGTCTTTAGTTTGTTGCATAGTGTGAGTATGCTTGGCTTAGGGAGTGATTCTAGAAGCTCAAAACCCAAATAGAGAAGTCACCACCATGCTCTTTTTGGGAGCTCACGGAACTCCATTAGGTCTAGCCCGAAGGCAAATTGACAGCCAAGGATAAGAAGGTCTCATATCTCTAGATTCGGGGACAAGGGTAAGGAAAAAGTAGGTCACAATGTTCCCACGCGTATAGCGGACCCTACTTGTTCTCATATTTAATTTCAAAATCATAATATCGTATTATAGCATTCATATTTCTTGTTTTGACCTAAAACACATAGGAATAAGGCTAGGCAAGACTTTTATTAATGCACACATATTTTCCAATTAACATGCATGGGTGATCCCTTTAGAATTTAATTGATTTTTAATCTTTACTTTAATTAGAACATGCTTTTAGGTCTTTTGAGCTAAACATGGATTCTAAGTGATTTTAAAGCAATAAAATTTTAGCATGGAATCACATAAATCCTAAAACATCTTTCTACTTAAAGTTGATTTTAATAAAAATTCGAATCATTAATTAGCCAATATTGCATGAATTTGATTTTAAGCATCTCAATTATCTAAATAAGCAATAAAATCACATAAACATGCAAAACTAACTCTTCAAAGAACTCAAGATGGAGATTTTAATGTCGTTGGCCTCATTTGAAGTGCCTTGCGTTGCCTCCCTAACCCCATAACCAGGGCATTTTACCCCTAGACCCCGACTCGCTGTTCGGGCAGTGAGACCCCCGTATTGATTATGGAGTGGGAACCAAATAAATGAAGGACTGACTTCTGACACAAAACTAGGCGTTCTTTGCAAGTAATCAATTTTTAAACGTTGGACTTCTAGCGACGTGGTACACTTTAATCATCGGCCTTTAGGTAGGACCAAATACAAGTGTCTACAATGCTCATCATACAATGATACAAGGTTGAAATAGCAGGGGCATTACATAAACCAAAAGGCATTCTATGATATGCAAAATTACCATAAGGACATTTAAATGTGGTTTTCCCCCTATCATCCGGGTGAATGGGAATTTGGAAAAATCCCGAATATCCATCCAAATAACAGAAATACTTATGCTTAGCTAACCTTTCAAGCATCTGATCAATGAAGGGGAGAGGGAAGTGGTCTTTCTTAGTGGTAGTGTTCAACTTTCGATAATCAATGCACATACGCCAACCTGTGATGACTCTAATAAGAATCAACTCATTCTTATCATTACGCACACAATAGCCCCACCTTTCTTAGGTACTACTTGAGCTGGTCTAACCCCTTTAAAATCAGCAATGGAATAAATAATACGAGCATCAAGAAATTTAATGACCTCTTTCTTAACTACCTCTTGCATGTTAAGATTCAAATGATGCTGACCTTCCTGTAAAGAAGTACGATGCATGCAAAAATCGGGACTAATGCATTTCAAATCATCAATGGTGTAACCAATAACCTTTTTATGACATTTAAGCATAGCTAAAAGTTTTTTAAGTTGACTATCAGTAAGAGAAGCACTACCAATGACCGAATATAGTTACTTTTCATCAAGGAATGCATATTTCAAATTAGAGGGGAGGGGCTTCATCTCGAGTTGTGTTACCTCCTTCACTGAGCAAGCATCTTGTATAACACTGAAAATTTCTGGCTCGCTTCCGACCTCGATTCCACTCCATCTAGACCTTGAATCAACTTAGCAGCCTCGGCATTTCCTTCACCTTAAACAACATCTAAACACAATACGGCTTTCATAAGATCCTTTTTAAGGGATCGAGGCAAGTCATCACATACAGTCTCATTAATGACATCAATTTTATAGTAACATTGTTCTAACATAGCACTCTTTAAAGCACTATCAAGGTTGAAAGTGACCTTGTCATCACCTACAGTAAGAGTTAGACTACTGTTTTTCACATCAATAATAGCAAATGCAGTATTCAAAAACGATCTACCTAATAGGCTAATATAATGAGGATGTGAGCATCTTAATCCATATCGATTACAACAAATTCTATGGGGATAAAAAAATTTCCCCACCCTCACCGGCACATCTTCCAAAATACCTTTTCGGTATTTTACAGTTCTATCGGTCATCTGCAAGGTAATGTTAGTAAACTTTGAGGAACCCATATTTAATTTCCTGCAAATAAAAAATGGCATTACCCTAACATTAGCCCCTAAATCACACAATGCTTTATCTATAAACAGTGGACCATACAAGGAATGGAAAAACTTCATGGATCCTTGAGTTTTGGTGGAGACTTATTAGGCCCTATGCTCTTCAACTTATTTTTGCTTATCTGAACTTAATTCTGCTGATTTGAACTTATTTCTGCTGATTTAAACTTATTTTTGCTGAACTGAACTTATTTTCACTTATCTAAACTTATTTTTACTGAACTGAACTTGTTTTTGCTGAACTGAACTTTTTTTGCTGAAATCTTTAACAATTTATTACGGATTAAAATTGATTTTTGCTGAAATGAACTTATTTTTGCTAATCTGAACTTATTTTTGATGAAATGAACTTATTATTTCTGATCTAAACTTATTTTTGTTGAAAATAAGTAAAAATAAGACGAGGAGAACAGGACCTTAGTTTAGAAAACCACACTGCATTCTTCAGTCAAAGTTAAAGTCTCCACCAAACTCAATTCACGTTTCCTGCTCAATATGTCTTTCAAAAACTTAGTATACGTGGGTACTTGCATGATTAGATTAGTGAAAGGCACAGTAGCTTGAAAATTTTTAACAATATTGAGAAACTTACGAAAATGGTTGTCATTCTTACTCCTGTCTACCCTATGAGGAAAGGGTAGTGGCACCTTAAGAGGTGTCAATGTGTCAGTGGGCATGTCAACTATAGAGGCTCTCTTTTCCATGACTTCGTCCTACTTTGGGGGTTTCGGCTCCGCAATCTCCTCAATCACCACATTGCTAGAATTTCTATTCTACATTGTCAGCTCGGAATCAGCATCATCAGTTGGTATCTTCTGGCCCTCTTAGTGGGTCCCTCTCTTGGTAGTAATGGAATTGACATGACCCCTTGGAGCTGGCGGATTAGGTGGTAGAGATAATTGACCCTGCTGCGTCTAAGTTGTGACTAGGCAAATTGAGCTATTTGGGTCTCTAATTACTTATTGTGAGCTTGCATTGCCTCCATGTTCTTCAACTCTGAAATTTCATTGGCTTGTTTAGGTGGTGGTGGTCCTAGGAGTGGTGGTCTCCTGTATCCAGGTGGCTGTGGTAGTGTAAACCGTTGCATGTGCTGATTTGATTGTTGTTGTGGTATAAATGGCTGTAGGTTATGCACATTGTTGCTCTTGCAGTAGAATTATGGATGATCCTTCCAACCTGTATTGTTAGTATTGGAGAATGGATTATTCTTGTAGGCTTGGAACGCGCATACTTGCTCCATAGAACTATGACATGACTGGGTATTATGATCAATTGAACCACATGAATCTCAAAAGGGCTCAGTGCATCCCAAATGTGCAGCCATTGCAGGCTACAGACATTGGTGGAGAAGGTGCAGTACTAATCTTGTCGAGCTTTTGACTTATTGCATTGATTTGTGAAGCTAAACTCTCATACTTGTCATCTACTACATGCTTTCCTCCCCTCTTCGAATGCCCTCTAGGATTGCCAAATTGTGAGTCGTGAATGGTAATTCTTTCAATCAAGTCATAAGCAGTATTAACCTTTTGGTTCATAAATTGACTACTAGTAGCAAAATCAAACAACGTATGACTCTCATTCCCTAACCCATTGTAGAATGATTGGACTAGGAACCACTGCGTGCTCAAGACCATGGTGTGGGCACAACCTCAACAAATCCTTGAACCTTTCCCATGCAACATACAATGTCTCGTCTGTCTCATTGTTCAAATTTGTAATTTTGCTTCGAAGGGTTATAGTTCGCTCCGGAGGGTAGTACTTCTTCTGAAATGCAAGAGTTAACTCATCCCAACTATTGATGTTGTCCATATTAAGACCGTTCAACCAAGTATGAGCTTTTTCCTTCAATGAAAATGGGAACATCATCTGTCTAATGTCTAATGTGGTCTTGAGTAACCCCATGCTGCTTGATCGTGTTATAATATTAAAGGAAGTTGGTTAAATGCAAATACGATCCTCCATCAATGCTCCTGCAAACTGGTTCCTCTCCACCATATTCACCAAAGCTATCTTCAATTCAAACTTAAGAGCATTTGTATCAGAAACACGGTAACCACCTCCTACTGTTGCGGAACTAGGTTGAGAATGATCCCTCAATGGTCGTGCTGGTGATAGTGGCGATGGTGGCAGGGACATTGTTATACTCGTTGCCGTCAGACCCCAACATCTCTCTTTCGTCAGTAATATCTAATTCAAACAAACTGTGATAAATCAGCTAAAGTCTTCTCAGTAATGTCCGACCTCCTATTTATCCACCTGTTTCTACGGTTGCAATTATGTAATGATCTTTCTGGGTCAGGATCAATCCACTTAGGCATGCATGCGAATCAAGTTCCTGCACAAGCATAGAAATTACAGGAAATCGTAAGTAATTGTCTCAAATAACTAACCGTTCTTTGAGACAGAAAAGTAATAAAAATAAACGAAATAACCCAACTAGCAGTAATAAAACAATTGCCTCCCCGACAACGGTGCCAACATTTGAAAGAGATAGTCGTGTATCTATCAAAAATAAACCTACAACTCCAGTTAATGTAGCTAGAGAAGCAAGGATCGAATCCACAGGGAGACACTGAATTTTCTACTAATTCTAAAAAGCTATTTTGTTGTAAAGGGCCTTGGAATTGCTGATTAACTAGGACACTAATTAACACTAAAAACGGAAATTAAACACGAAAATGTATCAAATTAACTAAGCATAGGACATTGTTTCACCATAAACCAAAAATGAACTTATTAACAATCAATTAACAAATAAATGGCACTATGAATTAAGTTATACTACTTCTGTAGAATATAGACTCTTTTAAAACTCCTCTTACGGCTCTCGCTCGCTTAGACTCTTTTTGTCTAGTATCCCTATGATCTAATTATGGTAATCTTACATCTCAACATCAATTTCGACAATTATCATACAAACAATCAAACCTGGCCAGTATTCAATTAATTGGAATTCATAAACGGCGTAAATTATATCAATCAAATTCATTAGGATGGCTTATCGATCCCCTAGTCCTAGAAATTAAACAACACACACATTTTATAAACTGGAGGAATCAAATCGATATTAAAAACTAAAACTAAACACATGATTGAAGTAAATAAACTAATTAACATGAATTCTAGGGCATATGAATAAAAACAATAACAATTAATTAACATGAATTCAAGGGCACCTAGGCACACGAACATCGACTCGGGCGAGATGCCTTGGTGTTTCGTTCTTCTTTGTTGTTGCTCGTTTGCTACTAATTCCTTCTCTAATGCTTCCTAAACTCTTCCAAAGCATTCCAAATAGCATCAAACTTTCTACTAACTCTTCGAATCCTCCAAAATGGCATGAAATATGACAATTAATCATCAAATCCTGCACAATATCACAAAGAACACAAAAGGAACTAGAAATGGCCAAATTTAGAAGAACGACTCAAAAGTGCTAACTTAGAGCTAAAAACCAATCGGGAATAGGGGTAAAACATACATAAAATATTCACTTATCATTATGCCTGTTAAGGGGAATCAGACTGCTCCTACTGCTAGCCAACGCACAAATATCAAACGGGGAGCAAGACAATCTTCCAGATCCCAACCTACACAGGAGATCGGGCCTAGTACTGCTTATGAGGGTGACGGGTCTTGGAGACTAGCTATGGGTCAGTTGTAGGACGACCAATTTAGCAGTTTCTAGATTCAGCTGAAGAAGTTGATAGACTAGTTCTCTACCTTCCAACAAGACCATCTCTTGGCCATGTATCCTATATATGACCATTATGCTAGGCAAGGGGTGGTTCAGCAGACGGGTCCTCTTCCCTCGTGGTATACTTATCCCCAAGGTGGTTTTGGTGTTCATAGAAAGGGTACTAGCTAGATGGGTGGTGGTGATGGTGATGGTGATGATAATGATGATAGCGAGGATACTGATGCATTCCTTTAGGATGCTGATTGAGTCTGCAATACCCCATATTTTTACGTATTTTAAGGATTTAATTTTGCATTTTATATGTATATTTTTAGTATTTTTATTGAAAATTTAAGCTCAATAAATATATTAAAGAAAGAAAATTTAAATTATTTGTTATTTGACATGATTATTTATGTTTTATGAAGTTTATAAATTATATTTTATGTCACTTTGAGTTTTATTAAATATTTTAATAAGTTTCTAAAAATAAAATTTTTAAAGTCTCCTAAATTGTTTAAAAACAAGGGCACAAAAGTAAATTGAAGCATTAAGGGTATTTATGTAGTTGCACCAAAACCTACATTGCGCCTATAAATATCCCTTAAAATCAGAAATTTTCAGATTTATTTTGCATATTAGTGAATTATGACTTCAAAAAAAAGAGAGAAAATAAAAAGAGTTTCGGTTTTTCCGAAAAAGAAAAATTCTTCTTCGTTAGCCCCTCCTTGCCGGAGCCGGAACTCCCCCTCGCGGGCTTGCCACCAACTGCCGGTGCCACCTTCCATCGGCCACCACCCTCGCCGGTCTTCTTCCTCCCCTACTTGGTATATTTCGAACACTATAAAAAATAAAAATAAAAAAAAAATATATATATATATATAAACTTTTCTCCTCTTTTCTTTATAATTTAATTATGCATAAATTTACGTTGATAATTGTGTTTAATCATGTTTTATGATTCTAATCATGTTTTATAAAGTTATGATCATGTTCAAAGTATGAATTTGTAAAGTTGTTCATGATATTTTTAATTAGAGTTTATGAAATTATGAACTTTGTAATTTCATGATTTTTAATGTTCTAAACTTTTATTTTATAATCATAAATTGTTGTAGTATGAATTTGTGATGATCTTATGAAGTTTAACTTTGTTTAAGGGGTTTTAAGTTGTTTAATATTGCTGTCAAATTTTTAAAGTTATGATAACCAAGAGTAAAAATATTATGAATATGTTTTACTTCATGAAAAATCATTTTAAAGCATAGATTAGATGTATAATGATGGTATTAAATTTAAAAGAATTTTGCGCTTGAATTATGAAGTTTTTATGAGGTTTTAATGAGTTGTTAACAAATAAATAAAGCTGTTAAGTTTTATTAACACGTGTTTATGTCCAATAAAAATAGTAACATGTGAAATAATTAGTTATAATTAATTAATAATATTATTTTTAATGCATCAAAATATTGTATGATGATCTTATAACATGACTATAATGTAATTTTATGATCAAATTATGATATTTGGAAGGGTTTCAAAGTGTTTTTAAGTAATTTTATGTAGCTGCTATTTTTGAAAAATTACCGAACATCAAGTGTTTTGCGAAAGAAAAAATTAAAATAAAGTATAAAATTGAATAGAGACCATATAGCGAAGGTTTTAGACAAGTTTCCAATATAAAAAGTTAGTTTAGAGTTGTTGTAGAAGTTAGTCAACAAGGTTTTAATTTAGTTTCGATTTTCTCTATGTAGGATAATTCGAGTTAGTTGAATTTTAAAAGTTGTGGCGGATCACCACTACTATACAAGGTATGTAAGTACTAAAGGCAAAAATAAAAGTAGAATTCATGCTTGGTTATTGAGCTTAATTATATGCTATGTATGTGATTATGAATTGTTTGGTTGACTTGCATGAGAAGTATGTTAGTATGAAAGTTGAAAAGTATGATTCTTATGTTAATTCGACATTCCACTTTTATAAGTATTGATAATCACATCTTGAGTAATTGGAATGTTAAAGTTATTACTAAAGTTGGCCAATAGTTAATGACGAAGAAAAAGGAAGTTAGTTAAGGAGATTAGTTACTTAATCAACGACATGTTTAATGAGAAAATATTTATATAGCCACTCACTGTTTAATGTGTGGTCAAGAAAGATAAACAGTTAGCCACTCATAGTTAATGTGTGGTAAAGGAAGTTTTGTTTAATTAAAGGACACACACAATTATGTTTAGAATCACTTTTAATTCAAAATAATTAATATGGTTTCTTTGGTTCTATGCATGCTTCTATGTGATGTTATGTGTGAGTCAAAATATTATTAAACCTGTTAATCATGTAAAGTGAAAGAGAATTCACACCAAAACTCTTGGAACATATATACCTTGAGTATGAACAATGGGGGGAGTCATATGGTACTGTGATCTATGACTTCTAATTGGGGTACAAGACGTTGTACTCTTTTCAATTTTTAATGCGTTAGAATTCCGTCACTATATGTGACATAGGTAATACCTTCTTAGAGTTGCTCCCAAGTTGGTGCCCAATAGGGCGATTTTAAAGGAAAAGAAACCTGTTCGATGCGAAATCCAAAGTTTAAATACAATAAATAATTTATATGAGTTGAGTCTATGCATAGGTGAAGAGATGTCAACATTAAGAAGTATGTGTGTTATACTTTTCTATTATTTTAATATTAATCAAATTTTGCATAGTCTTTGCTATTTATGTACTCAGGTTTGCTGATTGTGTGTGTTTTTGTGCATAGCTTTGTTTTTGACTTGGCCCTACAATGACCCACTTTGATGGCGAGTAGTTGTCTAGAATAAAGAGAAAGCTACAAATACAGGTGGGCATAGTCAATCATGCTGGGTTAGAGTGTGAGCGCTTGCATTATTGTAGTTTTCTTAGTTTTATGGACTTGCTAGTTATTTATTGTTTGATGTTGACTTTTGGTTTTAAAAGTTTAAAGTTATCCAGTTTGAAGGGTCGTTAAGACGATTCCGAAGTGTAATAAAGATTTAATTTGGTTTTCTTTTTGGTTTTGACTTTGGTTTTCTTTTGAGATTATTTCAAGTTTTATTTTGAGTTTTAATTAGGTTTTTGGTATTTAAAGACTTCCGCTATAGTACTTTGATAAAGCCTTAGCCGTTATCACGGTGACGGTAATACTTTGGTTTTTCCTAGTTAATTAGGAGCTATAATAATTATTATTCTTTATTATATTTCCAGAAAATCTAAAGGAAAAAAGTTAGGAAATTCCAGAATATTACAGAGATGATGCTATTTTCTTACTCCCTTCAACACTAAGGACATTGCTGAGTCCAACTAGGAGGGGGGGGTGGGTAAGTTTTATTTGCTTACTTAGTTTAGATTTTATTACTTTCTAATGTAGCTTTTATTGCTTTCATAGGATAGTTTCATGGTTTGTACTACTTGTTGGGAGTAGGAGTTTACATGTAACCAAAAAAATGTACAGTAACATCCTGGAATTTCCTAATTTCATTCTCTAGATTTTCCGAAAAACATATTATAAATAATATAGAATTATACTTATTAAAAACTCCTAAATAATTAGGAAAAACCAAAGCATTACCGCCACCGTGATACCGGCTAAGACATTTATCAAAGTACTACAGCAGAAGTCTTTAAAACCAAAACCAATCTTTAAAAGTCAAAATAATCTCAAAACTAAAATCAAACCAACAACTGAAGAAAATCAACTTAAAACTTTATTACACTTCGAAACCATATTAATGGCCCTTCAAAACCAAAACTTTAAACTTCGAAAATAAAAACCACATCCAACAACAGTTAAACAAATCTGTAAGCAATTAAATTAAGAAACTACGAAGACTACAATGCAAGCACTCTCTTCCATCCCAGCATGAATGACTTATGTCCATCTGTGCCTGTAGCTTTCTCTTATTCTAGACAACTACTCGCCAACAAGTGGGTCATCATAGGGTCAAGTCCAAGATAAAGCCATGCACACAAAACAAACAGTTAGCAAAGCCGAGTGCATAACTACTAAAGACTATACAACATGATTCAAATGAAATAAAAGTAAAACATACATACATCTTACCATTGACAACTCTTCACCTGTGCATAGACTCAACTCATATAAATTATTTATTGTATTTAAACTTTGAATTTCGCGTCTAACGGGTTTCCTTTCCTTTAAAATGCGTATTGGACACCAACTTGGTAGCAACTCCAAAAAGGTATTACCTATGTCACATAAAGTGACGGAATTCCAATGCATTAAAAATATAAAAGAGTACAACGCCTTGTACTCCAATTAGAAGTCATAGATTACTGTTTCATATGACGCCCCCCATTGTTCATACTCAAGGTATATACGTTCCAAGAGTTTTGGTGCGAATCCTCTTTCACTTTACGTGATTAACCGGTTTAATCAAATTATGACTCACATACAACATCACACAAAAACATGCATAGAATCAAACAAAACCGTATCAATTATCTTTGATTTAAGGTGATTCTAAAAATTAATCTTGTGTGTCCTTTAATTAAACTAACCTGCCTTTACCACACATTAACTTTACCACACATTAACTGTGAGTGGCTAACTATTTACCTTTCTCCTTGACCACACTTTAAACTGTGAGCGGCAACATGTATAAAAATATTTGCTCATTAACTTCTATTAACTATGTGAATAAAAATTCACGAACTACTTTTATTGTTGATTAAGAAACTAATCAAATTAAATAACTTCCTTTCTTCTTCAATAAGCTATTGGACAACTTTTAAACTAATTATAACATTCCAATCCAATCTTGAAGAATTTATATTACTAAAAATGTGGAATGTCAAAACAATATAAAATCATGCTTCTAATTCTTTCATAACTTGTCATGCATGTCGATTTACAATCAAATCAAGCAACAACAACACATCATATGAGATCAACCAAGCATGAATTCGAATTTCTATGTTCGCCTTTAGTACTTACGTACCTTCTGTTGTAGTGGTGATCCGCCACAACTTCTGAAAATCAACTACATCGAAGTCTCCTATATAGAGAAACCAAAATTAAATTAAAACCTTGTTGACTAAGCTCTACAACAAATCTAAACTAACTTTCTACATTGGAAACATGTCCAAAACAATAGTATCTATTCAATTCCATACTTTATTTTAATTTTTCCATTGTAAAATACTTGTTTTTCGGTAATTTTCCAAACAATGGAAGCTTTGTAAAATTCCTCAAAAACACTCTAAAACCTTTCTAAATATCACCTTTTGATCATAAAACACTATAGTCATGTCCTAAGATCAATATACAATACTTAGATGCATTAAAAACAATTATAATTTACTATGTCACATGTTACTATTTTTATTGGGCATAATCATGTGTTAATAAAAATTTACATCTTTATTTATTTATCTAAAACTCATTAAAAACTCATAAAAACATTATAAATTCAACATAAAACTCTTTTACAATCCACTAACATCATCATGAATCAAATCTATGCTTTAGAATAATTTTTTATAAGATAAAACATGTTCATAATATTTATTCCATTGACTTTCATGATTACAAAATTTGGACAACAATATAATTCATGTTTAAAACCATTAAAAATCAATCTAAACTTTATGAAATCATCATAAATTCACCCAACAACAATTCATGCACGAATCATTGCAAACCAAACAGTACAGGAGGTATCTGGGCAAGGTGAAATGGCAGCTTCTTCATCTACAACTATACAGTCTGTTAATCCACAACCAGCTTCAGATCATAATATTGAATTTCAAATCATTAAAAACCATAAAATCATGAATTTCATAATTTCATAAATCCTAATTTAAAATTTCATGATCAAACAAATAAATTCATGCTTTAAATTAAATCATAACTATATAAAAACATGATTAAAACTATAGAAACATGATTAATCATAATTATAAACATGAATTTGCAAGGTTGAATCAAAAAGATTTTTTTTTTTAAATAATAGGTTCGAAATTACCGAGGGGGAGGAGGTGGCCGGCGCAAGTGGTGGCTGGCGGGGTGCAGCGGCGGCAGAAGGGGGCCAGCTGACAAAAATTTTAATTTTTTTTCTATTTTGGAAAATTTATGAACAAAATTTTTTTTCAGACTTTTTTTTCTCTCTTTTTCTCTCAATAGTTTTTGGAATCCTAATTCACAAAGTTGCACATTAAATCTGAAATTTTGGGGTTTTAAGGTGTATTTATAGGCCCCAAAGTACGATTTGGTGCAATTACATAAATATCCTTAATGTTTGAAATTACTTTTAGGCCCTTGTTTTAAAACAATTTAAGAAACTATAAAAATTCTATTTTTAGAAACTTTTCAAAATATTTAATAAAACATGAAATATTATTTATAAACATAAAGTAATTACCTTGGTTAAAATTTATTTAAATTTCCTTTCTTTAATATTTTTATTGAACTTAATTTCTCAATAAAAATATTAAAAACATATGTATAAAATACGAAAATAATTCTTTAAAATACGTGAAAATATGGGGTATTACATGTATTGCTTTCATAGATTAGTTTTTATTGCTCTCTTAATTAATTGATTGAATGATATTGAATGTGTGAAATTGGATATATGGTGACTTCTTTGTGCCCCGCATTTTAATAAAAATGTTTTTGATTGACTTGGGCATGGGATTAGTTATGTTTTAGGAATTGCCAACTTGGACATGAACTTGATTTAGCTTGAAGTCGTTTCATATCTTGCCATATAGCCATGTATAAAGTAGGGGCTTGAACTGTGTTAATGGAAGAATTTGAGCTGCATTCGTTATTATATGCGTTATATATATATCTTTTAATGTGTCCTTAGTTTCTAGTGCTTGTATGATCCATGTTTTGGTTTTGGACTCTAATAGCTTGGCTTTGGTATGTTTCATGTTGCACATGATTAAAGGTTTTCATTTCATTAGAGCTTCAAGATTACAATTGTAGGTGTTCGTGTTACATTATTATCCCTTGGACCAAATATTTATTGCCTTGACCTTTCACCTCTTATTTAGCCACATTATAACCCTTTTTGCATTTGTCTTGATATATTCCCAAGCTTGACTTGGGGGAGTTGTATGGTGGAGGTGATGTTGTTATGGTTGATTGGTGTTGATTTTTGGTGTTTCATTGATAAATGCACCACTTGAGGATGATGGCTTTGGTGTTGTTGAAAAGTTGGGAATTTGATGTATTTATTTATGTTGAGAAGGTGTGTTGGAAGTGATGTTGATATTATTTTGAGCTTGTAATAGAAGTTGTTATTTAGTTTTATTTTATTTTCAAAAAATTCAAAAAAAAAATAAAAAATTCTAAAATTCCAAAATAAAAAGTGAAAAAAAAAATCAAAAAAGTGAAAAAATACAAAAAATAATTAGGATATTCAAAAAAATTCCAAAAATAATGCCTTGCTTTCTAGTTTAGTATGTGTTGTAAATATCAGTAGTAGTTGGGGTGTTGAGTAGTTGATAGCTTGAATGTGTTGTGATTATCATCAAGTTTGGTTGATGTTGTTGGAGTTGGGTTTATTGGAGATGGTTGTTAGCTCTTCTTTGGGGTTGTTGACAATTCGCTATATTACATGCGTATAGCCCGCATTCCACCACATTATCCCAAATTTAATTACCTATGCTAGCCTTCACCCTAGCCACGTTATAAGCTTAATAAAGATCTTTTTTATCAACATGTGCATATATTTAGTTATTGTGAAATGAGTCAATTGCTAAAGCTAATGAGTATTACTTGCATTTCGAGTCGACATTCCATTAGGTTGAGTGAATACCCTTAAACACTTGCATGAGATGTGAGGTGTGAGATGTGATATTGGGTTCCTCAAAATTACACTCAAACACTTCTTGCATTTGCATAATATATTGTGAGGTGAGGTGAGGTTCTTGGTTGGAGGTGAGGTTGAGCTACATTGTTTTTATGCTCAACAAAATGTGTGGAGTGACAACCCATCAACTACTTTAGTCATCGACTTTTATTTCTTACATAGCTGGCTTTATGATTTTGATTTAAATGGATGACGATCAAGAGATTTTGATAGGTTGGTATAGGAACTTACATACTTGGAATTGCTTGAGTTAATTATGTTTTGCAAAGTTAATAGGGTGAAGTCATTGTATATTTGATTTGTTTGCTTGAGGACAAGCAAAGATTTGGCTTAGCAGAGTTTGATAAGTGCCTTTTATATTCGTTATTTATCCCGTCTTATATTGGTTATTGGCTCTAACGAGGTTCTTTTGAGCCTAATTCTACTAATTTGGTTGCTTTTAGTGCTTTGTGTTTCGGTGTGTTATGTATTGCAGGAATTGGTGCATTCGTACCAATTTTCGCATTATTTTGGACACTTGACGAGTTAGTAGGAGCCTTAACCAATTTAAGGAGCCACAAGAGAGCTACAATGTAGATTTGGAGGCTTTGGGAAACACAGAAGTCAAGTTTGGAAGAAACGAGCGAAAACAGAAGCTCGGGAAGCCTTGTGCAATTCGTCAGCCCAAGTGCAATCTGCCATGGTAAAGTGCGTTTTGCGCGGTTTGCCCAGGCAGATTGATTTTTTGGGATTTTCATGTTTTTCCAACTTAATTCAACTTTGTATACATAGGATACTGTACAACATATTGCATTAATTTAGAGCCTAGTTTCCTCTAGTTTTCTCTCTCTAAAAAAAATACTTCGTGCAAATTTTATTCATTCATTCAATCGATTAATACAATAATTTTAGGTTCCTTTCAATTCTTTCTCTTGTTCTTATTAATTTAGTTTTGTAGTTTAATTTCATTTATGTTTTTTCTTCTAGTTTTTAATATTGGTAGATTTATTTATGCCCTAATTTTTATGTTGTTTAGTTTTATCTATTTAATTATGTTTTTGCTATTAGTTTTTTAATATCAATTTCATTCCTGCAATTTTCAGTATGTGTGAGTAGTTTAATTTCTAGAGCTAGGAAATCCATGAACCATCCCAACAACCTTGTTTGGTAGTCAATTAATATGTTTTATTTCGTTTTCGGATTTCTATTATCAAATTATAATGCCTGCAATTGAATACTGGTCAGGTTTAATTATTAGTTTGATAAATATCGAAATTAATGCCGAGATATAAGATTATCACAATTAGATCACAGGATAATAGGCAAAACAAGACTAACCGAGCGAGAGCCGTTAGAGTTTAGATTCGAGAGAATTAGTGCGCCTTAACTCAAAGCGTCGTTTATTTGTTAATTTATTGTTAATTAGTTTGTTGTCGGTTTATGGTGAACCATTGCCCTAGGCTTAGTTTCATTGGTTTATTCTTGTTTAATATCCGTTTTTAGTGTTAATTAGTGTCTTAGCTAATCACAAATTCAAAGGCCCCTTATAATAGAATAGCTTTTTAAAATTAGTAGAAATTCAATGTCTCCCTGTGGATTCGATCCCTACTTACCCAGCTACATTAGTTGGTGTTGTGGGTTTATTTTTGATAGGTACGCGACTATTCCATTTCAATCATATTTTCTAAACTACAACATTTGCAAGTCACAACCTTCTATAATAACAAGTTAAAAGCCTTTGAAGCTTAAAAATGACCCTGCATGCTATTCAACTTTTTAAAAATACGCCACAACCTTTTTTTTTATTTGTATAAATTTATTAAAAAGAGAGAAAAAAAGTTTTTTTTTTTAATAAAAATCCAGCCCAAAACCTTGTAGCTCAACAAAGCTATGTACAAGCTTTTTTCCACAATGGTTGAGGTTATAGCTTGGAATTTTCTATAATTGCAAGTGAGTCCTCGCTAAACCATTGAAGGTGCTTGATGAATAAATGGTGATAGTGGTTGATAGGAAAGCTTTGACAATGATGGGTGAAACGGTGGGCAATGATACTAGATAAGAACAAAAGCAGAGGATATAAAAAGGTTTTTAAAGGGATAAGAACAAAAAAGTAGAGGAGGTAAAAGTTGTGGATAAGAGTATTAAATCAACCAGTCCGACAATATAAACTAAATCAGTGGTTTCATATACTACTTATGTTTCATTTGATACAATAATTGCCAATAAAAAAAAATGATGCTTTAAATTAGATGCAACAAATATATATTTTTTTCCTTTTCAATAAGTTAGTCCTCTATTCGTGACAATTGTTTTTTCCTTTCTTCCTTTAACACATACAAATTTTGATTACGAATTTGTGCAATTGTTTATTGTTGTTGTTATTATTGCTATTATTATTATTTTGGGCAATGATGTAATAAAAACAGATTACAAAGTCACAATGACCAATTGATGGATTTGAGCTAATACACTTAACTAAAATACAACATCCATAAACATCAACAACATTGGTCTTTCAAGAGAAACATGAACTTACCTTAGCAAAGAATACCCATCCCATCGCGGCTGTGACGAAGGTTGCATCACGTCTAAGTAATCCTCGAGCTTAGATCACCAGCTACACTGCAGGGAACAGACATATAGGAAGATCTAAAGGACTTGAATAGACGATAACATCCTGGGAACCTAGATTAATTCTTTGAATGAGAGCCACTTTATTTCATGACTCGACAACGGTGGACATTGTTTTGCCTACCGAACTTGGTTGGGACGCTTCCTTCAAGATTTGAGTTAAGTCGTGGGTGACCACCACCAACATCACCACGCGACAAAGGGCATCTTTAGCACCTCTTTCTTCCCCTCACACATACCCTCACACCACCATCTCCCTCCTTCTTACTCACACATGGGGAGTTTCTTTACTCCTTCCCACCAACGACTCTACTTCCATCAAGATTTAAATTACTTCTTATTTGTGTTTGTCTGTTTGACATGGGGAAAAATGAGAAGCAAATAAGGTAAGGCTACTACTACCAACACCATCCCCATCCTTCAACTTAGTTGATGGGGGTAGACAGTTAGACACCAACTCACAAAAAGCACTCAAACATTGACACAATTAACATCCATGAAAGAAATGATAAACTCTCCAAAATTACAAAGGCATGCAAGCTACTCCCAAGCATTAAACACAAACAAGCTTAACTATTATTAAGATCAAACCCATAAAAGACAACCTAATGCCCAAACAAGTGGTGGAATGAACCCTCTGACCGAAAGAGATGTCTTTAAAAAAATTTGGTCACTGAAGAGCAGTGATGGTAGCACATAGGGAAAATGGGTCACCGCGCTGGTGAGGAGCTAGTCAGGAAAAGCCAAGTCTCGTCGGACGGTGAGGAAATGAAGATGGAAACTTTGAGGCAGAGAAAACAAGAGACTTTTCCTCTCTTCTCTCTCTAATTCATTTCCAACTCAAATTGATGCGTCAAATTTGAAACAAAGATAGCAAAAATAAAACATGTTGAATGTATGTAATTAACAAAGATAAAAAAAAAAATAAAAAAAAAAAAAATCAAAGGAAATATTACCAGACGAGACGTCCATACCTACTGTAGGTGGCTTTTTCAATCTTAAGAATAATTAAGCTTAGCAACAGAAAGTAGGTCGTAAATATAAGAAATTGGGCCTTATATCGTCTGCAGTTTTCTAGCTATTAAAAAAACGAGGAAATATTGGGGATCACTGTGATTTGGTTCTTTGACAAATCACAGGGGTAAAATTGTAAAATACCATAAACTTTGTTGAAAATAGTTAGTTAAGGTTAGTAGATGTACAATACTGTTAGTTATCTTTAACTGAAGCCCATAACCAAAATTAGCTATTTTTTTACAATTTTGCCACTGAACCTACCTGTGATTTGCTCCAACACAAATCACAGTTATCTACTGGACAAAGCTAAAAAAAACTCCTAAACCATATTTAGAGCATGTTAGGTATACGGAATTTCAAATGCAGGAAACGGATCAATTAATTTTTCCATTACCTAAGGTAGGTACAGCAAGTGCAACACCATCCATTTCCAAAGGGTACCAAACTACCAATCACTTGTACTCTAATTTGTTTCTATTCCAATTCTCATTTTAAAATTATTCTAAACACGTGGTTTTATGATATCCATTTGTAATTTGTGAAAAGTAGTGTCAAGTTGTCCTATAAAACAATAATGACGAACACTTCTTCATTTATTTTGATTGAAAAAACAAAAATCAAAATGGCAACAATGCCAAACACACCCTTAGCTTATGCATGCTCCTTGTACTCCTAACCTTAATAAGCATATTTACAGGTTTTTGATATGTATCCCCATACAGTTTCTATTTTCAAAAATTTATACCTTGAATAAGGCATAATTTACAAGCCAAAGAGTACTTCCAACAGCAGTATTTGATGCAAAAAAGTATGTCTTTGATGCAAAACATTGTTCTTCTAACATAAACTATGTCGACTGCAGTACTGTAAGATAAAAGGACTGGCCTGGATAGATTCCAGAAGACTGTTTTGAGTCAGCGTCAAAACCTTCACCATCTGAATGCAATGATTCCCAGTGCAATTGGTAATTGGATATGTCATAAGTGCCAGGTGCAAATACACAAATCTGAATCGGAACTTCAGCAGTAGACAAAGGCGCAAGCTTTAACCTTGTAGAGCTTGATCCACACCAAATGTATGGTGATACACTTTCACCTTGCTTTTTTTGGCCGTACCAAGGAATCACTAGGGTATCAGAAGTGACCTTAGCTTCACCTTCCATGGAAACATCATGCCATCCAAATCGATTTTCAGAAGTACCACTTGAGTTATTTGTCTGGCTTCTACTAGGGCCAGAATCATTTGGATCAAGGCGCACAGACACTGCAACATTGATTGAGTTGTGTATATGGATACTTAAATTCATTTCACAGAACGAAGTGTTGAAATCGTGATGCATCATTCTAGGCCCGTCCATCATCCAACAAAGAGGACCATTATTTGCAACACTACAGAGAAGGCAGCGGTATTAATAAGCCAAACAAGAATAATCATATACACAATAATATACAAAAGGGGACAAGGGATGATGAATCCTAGCCCAAACCTCACCTGCAATGACTAATGTGATGAGAAAAAAGGCGGGAGTGATCAATAGATTCAGTGCTCATGTCACTCTTGTGAGGATGAGAGATTAAGATGAAGTCTACCGTTTCAACATGTCTCTGCTGATGAGCCAAAGACCAGACTTTTAATACAGCAACAAAACGCAATAAATTATTTTTCTACCTGAATCAATACATAAGCTAGGAAACCACTCATGGGATCAACACTTCAACGATGTAAAGGGACACAAAGATTACAAGTACAGATATAGATATTAAAATGAGTTGAGTTATGTTTATCAGAAATGTTCTTCTATCAGACATTCAGACCTGATTTACTTATTTTAACATGATCAATTAAATTCTGATTGGGATGATCAGAGGATTTGGAGGTCAGGGTAAGATAGGAAAAGCGACAGATTCTTAATTGGATAACACACAGGAAGAGCAATGGAGAATTTGAAGGATTAATTTTACTTCCCTCTTAGTAGATCAAATCCTTCCAATGCTCGAGATCTGGAAAGACGGTGCATGCTCACTCTATCCCTCTCCTTCCTCTCCCCCCATTCTAGACAATTATATTAGAATAGAAACATTAAAAATGTATATCTAACAAAGTTGTCGCTTGAGCATGATAAGAGGCCACAATGATAGATCATAAATGTATGCATCTTCACACTTATAATAGAAGAGACAATAATTTCTTCAAATGATGATTATGATCTAATGAAGCTAAACATTGACCCACAACAGATATCATCATGTGACACGACGACATCTATTTACGTGTCATAGTTCAATTAAAAATGAGAATGTTGCCAGTACACTTTCCAAAAGAAAATGTGAGAAACATTATAACAAATTATAACTCAGCCTACGAGTCACTGTGTGGCATTCATTACCGTTCTCAACACTGGATGATGAAGGCATAGGCAGTAGGTTTGTGGCACCTAGCCACTCGAACTTGGCCACATAGTATGGACATGAAACAATACATGGATATTGCGTGGTCATTGCATACGGAGAGCGCTCCTTACTTAGCGACACGCTGCACCTTTTAAAGGCTTACGTGTAATGCATGCAAGGATCGCTAGGCCGTTGCCCGAAAGTGAAGCTTCATCCCGGCGCACCGGGGGTGGTGTCCAATGAGTGGCGTTCCCACATCACAAACGAGTGCAAGTAAAGAAGCTAGTCCATGGAAATATTAAGGGTAGTAAGTTGAAGTTTGGGACTTGGAGCAACAACTTTTTGTATGGGAAATCTTCATAATTAGTGGTAGTCATGAGAAAAATAAGTATTATGTGTCTACAAGAGACCAAATGGGTTGGGTAAAGGCAATAGGACATAGACGGGTATTAAATTAGGTACTCAAGAAGAGATTGGCTAAGAAATGGAGTGGGTATCCTCATGGATAAGGCATATAGCAATGAATTGATGGAGCTTCTTAGAGTGATTTGATCATGAGCAAGAATGTGGTGCTAGGGGATGAAGTTATGACTATTATGAGTGCCTATGCGCCACAAGTTCAATTGGATAACACTATTAAAGATGAGTTTTAGGAAGATCTAGAGGAGGTGGTGCAAGTTCTCCAAGAGAGAAGTTGATAATTGGTGGTGATCTTAACAGGCAAGTGGGTCCAAAGAGGGATGACATTGAAAGCGACTATGGAGGTTTTGGTGGTGGGGATAGAAATGAGATCGGAGAGAATACTTTGGACTTTGCATTGGCTTACGGATTGACTATAATGACACTTTAAGACAATTATCACCTAGTACCCTATAGGAATGGTGATCATGAAGTCAAATTAAATTCTCTTAATGAGGTTTGCTACGAGAAAAAAGTTTTATTGATCGTAAAGTGATCTCCAGTAAGAGTATAATGGTATATTAGCCCAACATTGGCTGGTGGTGCTAGGCTTTTGAGGAAAGAAATGTTTAAGGAGATGAATAATAGTGGAGCCTCGAATTTAGCAGAAGCTTAGGGAAGAAAAAAACAAGAATGTATCGGTAAAATAGTTGATGCAGATATTTGGCAACAAGAGTTGACTAGGATTGTAGGATATAGGATCCTTAGCGAAGCATAGCTTAAAGGATGTAGCAATATTGGTCCTAAACGAATCCAAGGATCAAGTATCTTACTCATCGTGGTGGAACGAAAAAGTAAAACAAGCTATAAGGAACAAACAGGAATACTACAAAAGGACGGGGAAAGTTCAAAACGATGAAAGTTACGAAAGGTATAAAAAAGATTGGAGGAGAAGACAGCTGTAACAGATGCAAGAGCAAAGGTGAATCAAAATCTTTATGTAAGATTGGATCCAAAAGAAAGGGGGAAAGATATCTATAGAATTGCCCATATGAGAGATAAAAGAACTCAGGATATCAGGAGTTTTTAAGTGTGTGAAAGATGTCAATCATAGAGTGTTGGTGGGCGATAAAGAAATCAAGCGTAAATGGAGGTCTTACATTAATATTTTATTCAATGAGGCTAGAGGGCAAATTACTAAGGATCTAATTAGTACTCATAATATGGTAATCGAAATTTTTTGAGAGTTCAAAAGGGTGAAGTTAAGATGGTTCTAAAAAAGATTGGATCGAAGAGAACATTGGGCCTGGAGCCCTAGGTAGTATTCCTATTGAGGTTTAGATATGTTCAAGGGACAAAGGAATTGAATGGTTGACTACTTTTTCTTTAACAAAATATGGGAAAGTAATAAGATGTTAATTGGGTGAGAAGAAAAGTTCAAGATTGTGCCAACTATAGAGGGGTCAAGCTAATGAGCAATTATTAAGGACATGTAACAGGGGGTTAGCACAAGTGTGCAAATTGGTGTTGGAAAACCAGAAGAGTTTCCTATCACAATTAGTGTACGATTTCCTTTTTTCCATAGTAATGGACAAATTGTCAGGTTCAATTCAAGACAATGTTACATGGTACGAACTACGGAGTTCGATTCAAAACAGGGTATGTGGTGTGCTACCCTTGGTAATATCAGAATGTTGGGTATGGAATTATTTGATAAATATATATTAGTAATAAATATTCATATTATATTTACTAATATTAATGTCAATATTAAATTTATGCAGTAAACTAGTTTCATGGATATAACAAACTTAATAAGGTAAGGAACACTAACCTTGTCCTTTTCTTCTTGCAATCTTTCATGATGATGGAAATCAGATAAAGGTGAGCTAGATACATCAAACAAATTTTCGCTGTGAACCTGGGCACCTAATTTTACATGGCTTACTCTACTAACACGATCAGAAATGACCTCATCTTTTAAGTAGGCTGTTTTTCTGCCATTCTAGAAGCATGGAAATCCAACAATAGAAGAATTAGATTATGAGATTAATTTCTATTGTCTGAAAATAGCTACCAACATTTTTAATATAGTAGCAGTTGTTAGCTCAGCATAAAATCATCAGGCATAATCAGAAATAGTAGCTCATTTGTTGTTTGAAAAAGCATGCCAGCAATAATTAGTATTAATAAAGCAACTTCATAAATGAAATCAAACATCATGATCATTGGAATTTTAGTTTTACAAGGCACACGAGGTCCTTGGAGCCTAGGCACAAGGCACAGGCGCATGTCTTTTGTAGGCGAGGCACACTATTTTTTTCTAAAAGTTTTGTAATGCAAATTTAGAATATATAATGGAGTCATATTAACATAACAAACATTATAGATGCATAATAGACATGATAGAGGCCATAGAGCACAGTTCTAACTAAAAAGCTGCTAAGAAAAGACTCCAAGCATATTTGATGGCCTACTTACTAGAAGTACTCCATATGACTAACCTACTGCATTATGCATTAAAACTTATAAGTATAACTATCCCTATCCTACAGTATAACTAACCTACTGCAATATTATTAAGAAAAAAAAATCGAGACCGCTTAATAAAAAACAGGGAAGAGAAGAAAAAAAAAACAGAGATAGATGAAAAAAAGACAGAAAAAACAGAGAAAAGAAGGAAACATACGAGAAGAGGGGAAAAAAGAATGAAAAGACGACCTAAATAAAAGGAAAAGCTTGGGGCGTTAGGTCGGCACACTGTATAAAAAGGCGCAAGGCGCAAGGCGCACTAAGGCGATAAGGGTCTTGGAGCCTAGGCGCAGGCATTAGACGCGCGCCTTATCGAAGTGAGGCGCACTTTACGTGGATAAGCCTTAGCATACATAACCCACTAAAATAAACCAAGAAAGCACATAATATATAACAAAATTTCTAAATATTTTCATTTTATTAATTTTCCAAAAAACACAATATGCAGGTCACACATCAATTTTATTTCTTCTTCTACGTTCTTTCTTCAACTTTTTTGTTCTTTTTTTTTTTTT
>PYUH01000018.1:2051203-2072392 GCA_016808085.1 Suaeda aralocaspica | reverse complement strand
GCTGTGCTTTACTTTTCTTCTTCTCCATGCTTCGAGATGTTCCCGCTTCAACTTGCGCTTTGCCCACTTTCTAACTGTTAAGGTACTTAAATAAAATATGATAATACTTAATGATACTGCAGTCAAGTAATTCCAACCTGTAAATTCCATCAGCCTCAGCGCCTCACACAGGAGCGAGACGGGTGGGGCCTTCCTTTCGGTGGGTCCTTTCTCCCACCACGGGGAAAGGTGAACCAGGGAGAGGCACTCAATTACGGGGGGTACGCTCCGCCCGGCTCCAGATCTCCCCATTACCGTTGCTTTGTCTGTTAGCGCCGTCGCGGATGGGGGCACGGTCGCACCATCTTTCTCCTAGGTCTTGCTCTCGTTCGGTGTGTCCCCGGGCCTTTCCCAGCCCCAGGGTGATTAGTTTGGCGGCCTTCTCATTGGGGGGGTGCTTTTTTGTTAGGGTGCCCCGATTTCCCTTTGATTCCAGGTGAGAGGGAAGTCGGTGTTTTTGCCTGCCTTTTACCTCCATCGTCGTCCCCTTTGGGTCGTCAAGGGGGAAGGTGGTCATTTCTGTTCCGTTCTCGGGTCAGACTGTCGCATCGACCTGATATCGAACTTTTTTCGAGATACATAATCCCGCCTTCTTGTTCGTACCCTTTCGTTTATTCAGGGAGAGCCTCGTTCGTTCTATTTTTCGGATCCCTCCTTGGTGTCCCTTCTCGTGCTTATCCCCACATCACCGAGGCCCTTAGCCTTCTATTTTTTTATTTGTTTTTATTTGTTCTACCTACTCTTCTCCTGTGGTCATTTCTTTCTTTGTTGTATCTCCGGCGAGGCTTTGTTTCCCTTCCAAAGGTAAAAAACTATTTGGTCTCGTTGATGTACAAATATAATTATCTACATAGTGTCCCTATAGTTCAACACCCTTTCCTTATAGTTAAATTTTCATTTAACTTCGTTCTCCCTCTTCCTCTATGATACTATGATCGAGACTGTCACACAGAGAGAAAACCTGTTTGTTGAGGGAGTATCATGATCACGACAATGATGACAGATTCCATAGAAACGCAGAATGATTGCTTCCCATTACTGAACTCTGCTATCTACCCCACCAACCCCACCAACCATCTTCCTCTTCTTTTTCCACGCTCTAAGGAGTATGAAAATTTCGGAGCGGGAGGATCCAGGGTTCCCACTCGTAATTGCAGACTTCATTTCTCCCCTCGTTTCCAAAGGGTACACCTGCTCCCTGCAACTTTCACGCTAGCAGCCTTAGGGTCCTAATATTTCCTTGATAGTGGAGATACTTAGGTATTCACCCCTGCCGCCGCCGCCTTCCCACTCTCTGCCTGTTTCTTTCCCCACCAGGTCCTATGCCTAAGGCGCTTCCCCGTCCCCGTCGACTCTCCCTACCTCCCGGCTTCTTTCCAACTCCACCCCAGATAGAGGAGCGGGGTCTCCTGCGCTAGTTTTTTCCTCTTGAATACCGGTTTGTACCATCACGGCCGTTTCCTCTCGACCGGCGGCCTACCATTGTCCAACGGCTCGCTCCTTGCACTTTATCTAGGTCAGGCCTCCTCACGGAAATATTCCTTGTGTCTTCTTCCACCTTGTCCCGTGTCCCGTCTTCCTTTCATTCTATTTCCCTCGAATGAATGCTATATTTTATTCGTCCTCAGATGCAGCATTCTTGTCTAGATATTATTTGCTCACCAAATTTAAAACCTCCCTTACCAATCACCATTCTTTGATCTTTTTCGTTGAGTTTTTGCTATCTTCGCTAATAGTCCAAAGTATGGTTGTTTTTATCTTCTAGTGGTTTTGAATAATACCCTTTGTTTGGAGTTGCTGCGATTTCAGCTTGATTCCTTTTGGTACTGTCCTAATTCCTCCTGCTTCCCGCGTCTAGGTTTGGGGTTTTATTTAGATTGGTTTTTCTTTTTTTGAATTTGCAGATTTGTGTGCCTTATGTTGGGACAGGAGAGTTATTTGTTACATTGTGTTGTTACAGATGGCCTCAGATTTGCTGGATTTATTCAGGTTGCTTTTGTTGAGCTTCATAAACCCATGTTCTTGTCAGAATCGCTTTGCCAATCTGAGGTGTTTTTTTACTCGTTCTCAGTTGTTTTCTAAATTCGATACTTTATTTCTCGTTGTTGTTTTTCTTTAATTTTTTTATTCGTCGCTTCTGTTTTCAAGCTTAGGTTTGATTTTATTTTTGGAATTGGGTTTTTTCTTTTTGAAATTGTGATTTGTGTAGGATTTGGTGAATGAGTTTATTTGTGTTGTAGTTGTAAGCACAAAGGCGAATTTGCTGGAGTTATTTTTGTTGGTCTGTTATTTCAAATGTTTCTTTTTTTCTTTACTTCGTTCTCTCTGCTTACCCGTGGTCCCTTTGTTGCCTTGTAGTTCCCCACTTTCCACAACTTTTAATTTGAGGACACACCCATCAAAACCCAATCCTAAGGGGCGGTTGTACAAAAACCCATTATTTTATTTAAAAAAAAAGAAGAAAAAGGCCGACTTTTTTTGACCTCCCTGGTCCCTCCTCAAAGACCGCTAAAAGCCCATTGCAGCGCGCTCTGATGATCGCACCTCCCTTAAGCCCCAATTCCCAAGGTGCGCACCTCTCGTAGGTTATTGAGCCTCATCTGCAAAAGCCCAGGTGGTTGGTTGTTCCTTTGCCTAGGCACGCCTCTTTAAAACTAAGATTGAGTGTCTGAACGTCACATGCCTCATTACACGAGGGCCACTTATCGGCAGGCACTCTCTATTCTCTTACAGCTTTGATTTTTCAATGTCACTTTCCAGTTTTCCACTATATGTCAGTATATACACCATGTTCCACCGATTCATGGGTCGGGTGTTCCCGATAACCTGATTTGTTTTCACCATTATCATCTCCCCTTATTGCTCCGTTTACTGACCTTCACCTATGGATCAGCACAAAATTCCCAAGGCAGAATCTATTAACTAAAACGTAACAACCCAACTGTTAAAAAAATTCAAATATCAAGTTCCAAAGAAATAAATAAAATAAAATCCCACTTGGCTAAATACGATACACCTTTCTTCTTAAAATTTAAAAAAAAAATAAATAAACAAAAAAAGAAAAGCAAACAAACAAAAATAAAAAGCACTCTTGCAAGTCTAGGAAATAGAACCGTTGCAATAAATGTTGCTTCAATAACATAGGTTACACAACCTCCTACCTTAAATCAAAAGGAAAGAAACATTATACCTTAAAGTATTGAACCCACCTATGGGTCCTACCTTTTTAACTAATCCCTCCATTCTCATTTGTTTGATATTTTTTGACTTGCACATATGCCAATGCATTTGTGTTTGATCTTAAATATCTTTTGTGTGTATAGTAAAAATTAAAATATTGGATATTAATAACGTACTCATTGAGACGAATCAAACAAGACCTCATATGACTATATTATGTTGTATATATTGAAAGTAATATAAAAGATTCTCACTTGCAATGAATGTGTCAAGATTTCAAACGTATACAACATTAGGAAGGAGGGAGTACCTCTTTTACAAATTAGATACAACAATTTTATTTTGTTTTCATTTTCATACGTTTTTCACTCTACCACTCTTCAACAAATGTTGTATCTCACTTCCTTTTACACTCGCAAACATAATTTGACTACGAGTCCGTGCAACACAATGACTCATAATGTTACATCTATAATTTGAAACTGAGTTAGTATCTGAAATTAGTCTAAAATTTCATAATATCTTTTCAATTCTGCTCATATTACCTTATTTCTGACTATGGTAAGGTTTTTCAAGTCATTACTTATTCAATTTTTCTTAGTGAAAATTAGTTATCACTATTTTATATAGATCATGCATCGCAAGGGAATTCTAGTGGTGTAACAAAACAGCCAATTATCATAAAAGAAATTGAGACAAAAATGTAAGCAAGTCTTTAACCGCAATCTTAAATAGTACAAAAAAACAAATCAAAATTTCAGATAGGGAGTCACATTGGAACATTTCGTTCAGTCGAAACCATGGGTGTGTAGGAGAGTTATAAATAAAGCACAGAATATCAAGGAGCCAAATAATTTCTTAGGTACAATGAGGTAAACAGCATCAAACGGAACTGTTGACTAACCTCAGTGAAAAAGCAAGATAACGATTGCCCTGCCATAACAGGAGTTGGGATGTTCACAGGTTGGAGCATTGTGATTTCCCACTGATCTCCTAAAGATGACAATTGATGAATCTCGAAACCAGCGAACTAGTTTTGTTTACAAGATCCATGTACGAGAAATTCACGTATCTGGATGAGCAACGTCTGACTTGGAAAGACACATCCAAAGAAGGAAAACCTATGCGTAAAGTTATGAGTTGGTCAATTTTTTCTCAGGCACACTTTAAGACCATCCGTATAAAATGTAACGGGAAAGATTGAATCCGATTCTAAACAAATTTTTGGCAATACATGATACTTGATGTCTTTCATGTCAGATACTCTAGAAATCCAATATTCGAAAGTTTGAGATTTGAAATTTAAAACTCACCTTATTTTTCATACTATTTTATAAAGGAAAAAAAAAAGCCAAATATCCAAAACAAAATATGTCAAACATACCTCTTTATTTTGGATAGTGAGTAAGATACCAAAATATCCATATTCTAATCAATATCACATACCGATATTGTTACCCATATAATAAATTTTAAAAATCAATACCGAATTGACATCCGATATCCAAACTTGCACATCGAATCAATTCGATTTTATTATAGTTCTGTTCAACATAGTGCCAATAGTCTTACTGAAAGAAGAAATATGAACCAAAACATACAATGCATATTCAACAAAATACACCACCAAAAAAAAAAAAAAAAAAAAAAACGTATTAGATGCATTTCATCTCTAACATTTGTTTTGTAAGGGACTATATGATAAATAATGCCTAGCAAATAAGTTTCCTTATTATTTTATTATCTTGAAGTGGCTATTTAGGATCTATCTAAAACAGAATATCATTGCCACAAACACAAGGGGCAGCACTGCATAAATGACTTCTGTTTCCCTCCCCTATGTCAAAGATTAATTATAAAACAAAAGGATTTTCTTCAAAAGCTCCAAAGCTATACGTAGACCAAATCTGCAAAACATAGCACAAGAGTGGAAAGATTTACCTCAATAACATGACACATACGAAGCGTTCGATATCTCATAATTCTTGATACATCTTCCCCCTCGTAATAAATTGTGATGTAAGGAATATTCCTGGCGAAGCAGCTCTAAACCAAAGAGGCCACAAGATTGGTTCTTCTCCTTGAATAATGCAATCCTAGAAACAGCCAAAATCAATGAAAATTTGCATTATTTCTATATAAACCCATATAGAAACTGCATTCACAACCTCAGAAATTGGAAAAAAGAAGCCATTTCGTCACTCTGAATTACATCACCAGGCTTGCCAGGATTATCCTTTTGAAGGCAGCAGGAAACTCCACACTCAAAGCTTCAATACTTCCCAGAAAGAAATCTAGGATGACTGATTTTCACTTTCAGATTCTGCAAAGCACCCACTCAGTAAAACCTCACTTGTATACAAATAATGAGTTCAACTACAAACATAATATAAATAACTTATAATGTTTGTTACTTTGTGGCATTAATTCGGTCTCCACGCCGGACAAAAGAGGAGGGTTGGTGGTAGGTTTGTGGCAAGTCAACTGTTGAACTTGGCATATATCATGGACATGAATCAAATAAGAAATCATGAAAATATTCCCTGATCAACAGGCGCAACAATTTTCATACGTTGTAGTGAAAAGTGTGCAAGATTGCTAGTTTCTTAGAGTGAAAATCACGGGCACTGCAACACACAATTTGAATGGGTATTCATGTTTTATTTCTTCAATGGGATCGTTATTCAAAAAGGATGATAATTGAATGGGAATGTGGCTCATAGGTTCAAACCAATTTTTTAGTGTAAGGGATCATCTGAACGTGAATGTGATCATGGTAAACCACTAAGCCCTATAGGTTGAAGGGAAATTCTAACATACATCTATTAAGCCAGCAATCTATTGGGACAAAAAATGGGCTTTCAAATATTTTGTGTTCACATGATGAATTAAAATGTGTATGCTCTATAAGTTGAGTGTGGGATGCCAAATTTGTGTACAAATGTAGAGTGCTGAAATAATAAATAAATGTAGAGTGCATCGGAACAATTAGTTTTTTATGAGTAATTTATGCGCAAATTGAGTTTCTTCTAATTGTTTTTACAATTAGCAGTTAACTAATAGTATTTTATATCTTATGAATTAAAGTGTCTGAATTAATTTTGGACACTTTATATGATGCCATGCTAGAAAGCTGTAAGAAAGGCACCCTTTTGGCTGTATCGCCATATCGCAAATATCATGGACCTAAGTGTCAGATCCTTTGATCCCTACTCGAATCCAAATCGGGTATACAGCACTCAAAAACCGAGTCTATGTACCATAGGCATATTTACGTTAACTAGTCATGTAGATATACAGTGTAAGTCAATACTGTAAGCCACAATTTCTTGTGTGATTGTTTAGGATCCAGGTCCTTCGCTTTTTTTTCTTTTTTAATCTTTTCTCTTTCTTTTATTACTTTTCCCCTGAGTTAGTTGGATGGCCTCTTGGTAGAGGCATATTGTTGCTTTTGAGATTACAATAATCTTACATTTTATCAAAAAGGAAAATAATAATAAACAAAAAAAAAAAAAAAAAAGAAACGAGTAGGAAAGATGATTAGCATGGTTAGAAGCTCACCGAATAAGGGAACTCTCATCTAAACTATGCTACAAATAAATATACCAACCAAATCCTATTAACAAAAGTATAAAATGCTCACCTTCACAGGCATATCGGACCTGTTTTTCAACTCCAAAACACGCTGCAATCACCATGATATGATTTTTTAGGCAGGGTAAAATGGAACCTTCAGCCTTGGTGAGACTAACAAAAAAAACGACTAAGCACACCACTAAAAAAAAAGGAAGATAGAGCCCATCACAAAGAGAGAAGATGGACAGCAGAAAAGAAGTACCTTTATAACCAAGAAGGTCAGTTCATTTCCAGAAGATTGTTTAGTTTCCTTCTATTTGCATTCTTTTTCTTTACTTGATCAGACTCAAAAATCTGATACCCAACAACAAACCTGACAGTTTCCACCTCACCCCAACTAAATACAACATCCCTTCTACGTTGGGGGGTAACAGTTAAATGCACCTAAAACACATACGAAAGAGAAGTAAAAGTTTCACAAACTGTCGTAACACAAATAACTTATGAGGGTAAAGATGGAACTTTTACATGCAAATATGAATAACCATAAATAGTACAACACTGTAGATTCAATAATTCAATATGCCAGAACAAAAGAACCACATCCATCCACAACTACGTTTTAACAAGTAGACAATAGCTACACTTTACCACAGCTAAAGAACAAGACTTTCTTACTCATGGAGTACAACAAGATAGAAGTTTTAGAAGGGGGCTCACAAGTAGTTTGTCGCCTCCATTGAGAGAAAAGTCAACTTCAGACATGTAAAAGTCTTCATCAGGTTTTCCATCACTGCAAACATGAACCAAATGCCAATTCCAAGAAATATCATTGCTAAGCATCCACACCAAAAATAATATAGGTAATTGAGTTGCACACGCATACCCTCCAGCAATTAACTCCCTCAACAGTTTGTCATTTTGTAAATTTGTAAAGATCCAATATCATCTGGAGTATATAAGCAATAGTAGAAGTCAACCAAGTTACTACTCGCAAAGAAGGGATGTGCACAAGAAAGGATTACAAATTTATTACCTCTACCTTATCCATTCGTTCACTTGTACTGAAATACTTGCATATCAGAGAACATTGAGATCGAAATAGGGATTTGAAGTGGGTTTTGAACCCTATATCAATCTTTATTGCTTCTGCAGGAATAGAAGATAAATAAGAAGTGATAACTGACTTTACCTTTAGGTATGCTAAATGATTACCTAGCATCACATGCATCACTCACTAATTGAGTTCAATAATGAAATATGTAAAGCTTTGAATCACAAACAACACAAACCTAGTCCCAATTGGATTCGGGGTCGGCTAGACATGATTCAATATGAGGAGTCACAAAAGCTCTAAATCACATATTGACGAATAAACACAACCGTAATTTATCTTATATGTCAATGAAATCTCATTCTAATAAAAGGATACAAAAATGCAACAATAATGACATGCCCGGAAAGGACCATAAATCGCTGGTGCACTTTTCTGCAGCGAATTTTCAACTGCAGAAATCAATGTCATGACATCAATTCATCAGAGGCAGTGACTTTGGCAATGTCGCATTGACTAGGGTTCTAAGACCATTGCAATGTAGTCATGCAAGTCACTAAAACCTAGATTATATGGATATGCATGTCTACAAGATCGAGTGATGAGGAGGAAAAATAATTGTTTCTAGGGCTGAAAACCAAAGGTCAATTCTGATTATTGGTCAAAGTAAATTAACCAAAATTATCCTCGACTAAAAAAAAAACTCCCTATATTTTGTTGGAAGTCATGTTCACATAACCAACCATGGTTGCCTTTTAAAATTTTGCCCGAGAAATTAATTCAAACTCATCGTTAAAGAGATATCATTCAAATGATCACCTGAATTGGCTGGTGCAGTTTATCGAATTTTCTTGGCTACATCCTTAATTGGACAAGACTAAATGAAATATAAAGTAGGCTTTTTGAAGAGTTTTTAGAGCGTCATGTAGATAACTATTTTTGAAAAAAATAATTATGTATATTTATCAAACTAGTGAAAAAGATTATGTATATAAATCCTATTCAATGAAAAAAGATAATTTTTATTATACACCATATATCGACTAAACAAAAACATACAACATAACATCTCTAATATGTATAATAAGAAAAACTATATCATTAAAGAGACACATACACATCGAGACGAATCAAATAAGATCTCATATGAATATGTTCAGACCAATGATGTATTTGGTAAAAATGTAGCAATTAAAAATAAGAGGCAGAGTCTTATAAGAAAATTTTACATCGTCGTATATAAAACTAGTCATCTCTCAAAAATATTATAAAAGCTCGTGCATTGGAAAGCCACATAGGACTTATATCAACTTTAAACCAATCATGTCCAACACATAATTTCTTTTTAATCTAAATAATTTTCCACGCCATAAGTAAATTAAGGGAATCAAGTTCAAGAAAAACTATCAACCATATTAGATAGTCATTTGGAGATAAATTTGTTGAATTATTTTGGCCGGAGATGTATATAAAATCAAAGAGATGATATCACAATTGTTGTGATAAATAATTATATAGGGGATCTTGGTAATTGGTACAGAGTAATACTTCTTCTTAGCCCTTAGGCACGTTGATTTCCTGAAGTGCGAAGTCCTAATACGGACTTAGGGAGTACTTAACTAAATATCTTAGTTCCAATTAGGCCTCAACCATCGGTCCTTAATTAATTTACCAAAGCAATTACTCCATACATAGCATTTTGTGTTTGAATTTACTCTGTTATTATTAGAGCCACTCTTTCAATTTCAATCACATGCAGCTTTTGTCTCATTGTTGATGTAGAATCATCATGACATCATCAGATATGCAAGCATTAATTTTTTCAACAGTACTTCATTTTATATTTTTGCTAAGCAAGGTTTTGATGTTCAAATTATATGTCCACTGTTTTTGTGAAAAAGTCTGAATTTTGATTTGATATATTTCATTATCGTTTGTTATGGCAAGTACATACATTAAAATTACTATTGGGTAGTGTAGCGATATCACTCCATATCTTAGTGATGTTTAACAAGCATAGTTATCGTGGAAAACATAATTGCATTGTAGGATATGTGGATCACATGCTTCTTTCTTGCCGAATGTACAGTTACAATTTATAGGGGTTTTCATTAACATGGATTAGTTAAACTACAATAATTGAAGACTTAGAGCGTTGCATCTTTCTTAATCAATCGTGTTCAATTAAATTACTACCTCCGGTCCATCAAATGTGCAACTTTCCTAGGCATTATTTGCTAATGGTAATTAGAAAAAAGGGGGTAAGTTAATAATACACATTAGGGAGACCTAATCCAATAAACAACCACCACAAAGGGTAATAAACCCCAACCCCACCGCTTCCTGCATCATTCACATTTGTGCCAGCGAAGGCCGCCTATGACGGTTGCCATCAAACCCTACCAACTCGAACCCTGCCCACCTCTTCACCGCCACCATCCCCCATTTGGGTTTCGATTTTCGAATTCGATTTGAGGGTTTTGAAAATTGAAACACAATGTGGGGGAATGACACGATTTAGATGTGGGGGTTTCGAAATTGAAAACACGATTTGGGGGTGGGGTTTTTCGAAAATGAAAAATATTGGGGGTGGGAGTTTCGACATCCAAAATCAATTTGGGGGTGTGGGGTTTCGAAAATCGTCAAAAATTCGATTTGGGTTAGGGGTTTTTGATTTAAAGGTTTCAAAATCAAATATCGATTTGGGGGTTTCGAAATTGAAAATTGATTTGGGGGTGGGGTTTCGAAATCGAAAATCGATTTGGGGTGTTTGATGTGGGGTTTCGGAATTGAAATCAATTTGGGGTAGGGGTTTCGAAATCGAAAATCGATTTGGGGGTTTTGATATTGGGGTTTCGGAATTGAAAATCAATGTCGGGTGGGGTTTTCAAAATTGAAAATTGATTTGGAGTTTTTGATTTTGGGGTTTCGAATTGAAAATCAATTTGAGGGTGGGTGTTTCAAAATCGAAAATCGATTTAGGGGTTCGAAAATGAAAATCAATTTGGGGTGGGGGGATTTGAATTCGTGGTGGTGGGTTGGTGTGATTTTAAAAATCGAAATCAAAATTGAAATCATGGTGGGGTGGGGGTTTCGAAATCGAAAATCAATTCGTGGTGTTGGGGACTTCAGATTCGTGGTGGTGGTTTTTTGGTGGTTTTGATCGGTGGTTGTGGGTGGTCGAAAGGCAACAAGTGGTGGGTCAGTGGCTGATGGTTGGTGTTTGATAGGTGGTTGTGGTGTGGCGAAAGGCAAAGGGTGGTGGCGTGACGGCTGGCGGCTGGCGCTGGTGGTTTCATGGGGGTGGTGGGTTGAACGGTGATTCCTTCAATCATTGTAATTAATGATGATTATAGTACTTAAAGGTGTTGCATATAGTTGTTAATTGTGTATTATTTTTAAAACAAGAGTAAAATAGTAATTTCAATTGTTTATTTATACCAAAAAAGGAATTTGGCAAGTGGCATATGTAACCTTCCCTATATGGAAAGGTTTCAAATTGATGGAAGGTGCGGTAGTAACTCTTTAAGTATTTGAAAATTGCTCATAGTTTTTAAATACTAAAAAAAGTTTCTATCAACTAATTGACAAATCAACTTTATATTCATTGAGAACATTGGAAAATCAATTAAAATATTATTGACTCCTAATTATATAAAAAATAATAATATTATTTATAGATACATTGTTAATCATTAAAATAAAACACTATACTAGCTTGTCGCACGGTTTCAAATCTAGTAAATTTTATATAAGAATCACATGATTTTTCTCACGAGGCCTTCTACTGTAGTTTGACCTATCATCAGGAAGGATGTTCACTACATGCTCCAAGATATCACTTTTTCAAGGCTGACAAGATTTAATTCAACTAGTGTGTAATTGCTGCTTTCTTCTATTTAAAGCCTTGTTGTTAATTGCCATCTAGCCTCATTGGTAGCTGTGGCTTTAAGCTTACTGATTTTGTCCAGGTGACAAAGACTGCATTTGTAAACAGATTCAGCTAAAAGATGGTATCAGAATGAAATAACTTTAAAAGCTTGTTCGGTCAAAAATAAAGTTGCTCTCAGAACTACATTATTAACAGCAGAAAACCTTTATAATATGCCGACTAAAAGACCTAAATTGAATAGCTAATACTGACACAGGCCAAGGATAGCATAACAAAATGCGCCCATCAAAATTTAGCAATTGCAATGTAAAGCCGATAAAAATGCATGAGATCCAGGACCAATGACATCTTCTCAAAAAGCATGATAAATGAACAAAGACACTCAAATTAATGAAACTACTTACCATCTTTTGCTCTACCTCTCAGCGATGCAGATGTCGAGTGCTTACTCTTTCTTCGGTACAAGCTTTGTATGTAGTTCCAACCATTTAGATTTGGCACCCGATAAAGTTGGAATCATCTCTTCCTCCAAAGACTTCCACACGCTCTCCTTTACGCCAACCTATATTAACAAAGCAAGAATTTCAAGCACTAGATCAGAACAGCCAGAAATCACATTACAGATTAAAATACAGAAAAGAAAGCTTAAAATAATAACTCACTGCAGCAGTTGAAGAATTGTTCGATGGTCTTCAAAGACAACTCTAAGTGACGGGAGCTTGACAATAGCAAACAAGTCTGCAAACCTCAAAGTTTTTCCTGTTTTCTGCAGTAAAACAGATAGGATGTCAAAGGAGATTGATCAATTTGCCCTGAGAACCTCTGCAGAACATTTCTGGGAAGAAAATAATGTGTTGATGCACGAACATGAGAAATTGGTTCATTACAAGCTGCTGATACACAACAGCAGCCAAATACACATGATTATAACATAAGAATGATCATGACTTCACAACATATATTACCAACAAGTTGACAGTGAAAATCTCCAAGGAATAACCTTGTGCTGCCTTAGATTGATGAGTGCAGCTAGAATTTCTAGCATATGCTCAATTGCCACACAAATATTCCCAATAAAGCAAACCACCTGACGATACAGATAAGATATGATGTTTATACCAAAACTTATTTAGTCAATATAATGTATTTGACTCTCTTACTTTCCAAGTTGAAAATGTATGTGATCTCTTATTAGACCCCAGAAGTCCCCCTAATACAGAAAGAGCAGTTTCGTACATTCGATAGCATGCTTCACTTGAAACACATGATTAATGACATGAAACTAGAAAGAATTATAAGTGAAATTAACAAAGAGAAAACGTAGACTAGCTCATAGAATTCTATAGGTACCTGACACACTTTCTATAGGAATCACAGAAAGAATGAGATGAAACCCTACTTTCGAAACATTTGTGCACAGAAATATGTAGTCAATAAGATGCTTGCTCAAGCAAAACTGCAGACTCAATGGTTCCTGAGGAAGTTGAATGAAGTAAGAACCTTGAAGCTACATTCAATTCAAAGTCAAGTAGATAAAAAAGGAGCATTACCTCCCCAGAACACGGAAATAAACACTGGCTGCCTCCTATACTGATCTCTTGCTATCAACATTTCAGCCCACCATATCCCGCAGCGAATAGCATTTTGCGGCCTCTTAGCCCCAGTTTCTGCAGCATTTTAGCACATCATCACACAATTAAAACTAACCAAATGTTGCAGCACTATCATTCACAGAAAATTCCATCGTCAAGAGGATTGAAAAACCACAGCAATCTAAAGCAGTACATAAGAAGAAAAATACCTACTAAGTATGTAGCAAAGCACTCTCCCCATGCAGTACTCGCTTCTTTCTGCTTGGTTCTAACATAAAGTATCCAGTGCCTCATTTCCTGTAATCAATGATCAATTGATCAACCTTTGTAACTTGTATCGGTATACACAGATCAATTTTTCCCTCGATATGTGTATAAATCGAGGACAAGGTAACCTCTTAACGTTATTTAACTAGAATTGCGCCTGGGAACCTGGGGTAGTTACAGTTAACAAATATGTTGCTGCATCATTTTTAAATTTTCAAATTTATTTGGTTTCATTTTTTGTATTTCGTAATTGTTTTGCTCATGTACATTGATACAAAAACATAATGGTGGTATGCATTGTTTAAATAAATAAACTTAAAAGTTTTCGGATGAAAATAGTAAATTCAGAAATCAAGATAAGAAATATGTTAAAATTTGGTCTCTTACAATAGTCCTTAGAGATGTAATGTTTTGTAAGTTTTTTAGTTGTACAAATTGCAATATGGAATACATTGTATGTTTTTACTTTGAAACATTAATCAATGAAATTCAAATGGATTGTGTTCAGTTCTTATTTCATTTCAAAGGTCGTGTGTTCATTCCTAATGCACACACTGTATACCCTTTTTAATTGCACTAATACTTTTTTTAAGGAGCTTGAGGAAGTGCTACATGGCACATGGATTCTCTTCAAAATGCTTTATATTTTTATAGATAAGGATGCAAACTATGCAGAAATTATCTAATTAACATCAGAGAGACCATGCACCAATACCAAACGAGAAACAGTAACCACTCTATTGTACATATAATCACCCAAAAAAACCACAAAAAAAAAACTATACATCTACATAGGAAACTTCATCATATGATCAATCCACTAGACACAAAGATATCAACAAAAGAGCTAGACTTCACCATTTAAAAGTAAGTTTACACAGATCAGATCATAGACCTTGCAGTGTGCATAAAAACATGTGACCGATGAAATCAAATTCAGAGCCAAGCTATCCAGTGTTTAAAAGCTCCTTATAATGCTGACATTATTCTAACATTCACAAACTCACAATGAGACAAAGAAAACGAGATAATGAAATTCTGTAAAAAAAAAAAAAAAAAAAAAAAAAAAAAAAAAAAAAGAAAAACAAAGGGGGTGGGGAAAAATTTAGGTTGTTAAATTTTAGAATTGTGAAAATTGGGAAATGGGGTATACGACAATTAGCTAAGGTCACAGTTTGTGAAAAATGATCTCTCATCATGTAATACTATTGAGTAACGAACTGTCATGCAACTGTAAAGATGATTACAACATCTCTGTAGATCATGACTACCTGTACACCAGCAAAGCGTCCAGGCTTGTCAAGCTTATAATCCGTTGAAATAAGTCTATAGTTTGAACAAGGCAAGTTCATAATCTCTTAGCATAAGGCGTATCCCCCAACAACCTGATTTGTGATTCAATGGAGCTGAAAGTGACCTTTAATACAGAAGGAAAGAACTTCATGATCAAAAGACAATGTTAAATGAATATCTACATGTAAATGTGATCCAAATATAAGATGGCATACACTGGTCCATCAGGGGCGTCTTGTGTATCTTCTTTCCCTTTTCTCCACCACAAATTTTTTATCTGGTTGCCGGAAGCCTTCCCTTGTGCGGAAACCTACGCACATAATAATAACTACAAGAGGCAAACTGTGTGATGGTCAATAAGATATGATTCAGGAAAAAAAAAGAAAAAAAATGGAAGGACTCCAAAAGGAGAAAAAGAGAGAAAGAAACCGACTTCACGTAACCAACAAAAACCTGATGATTTACGATCGTATTTTTTTCTCCATGTGAGGGATTATGTGCTTAGTGTGCAAACATGCAGAGTGTTCTACGCTGCAACAAAAACGACTTTAGAAGGGGGCAGTAAAATTTTGTCAAAGGATGGAGAAAAGGTTGCAGATAGTACACCTGATCTAATCATCATGGTTATAAATTGTTCCGCCGTTACTTTCTGCAGAGTGTAGCTGAAATGAAAGAGTATCAAGTGCACAAAATAAATAGAAAGGAGTAAATGAAGCATCAATGTACTTCCAATAATTACCCATTCAAGTATAAGTGAATATCCCAACATAAGATGAGAGTTCCAGATTCCAGAATAGTTATTCACTTCTCAACATGCTTTTCCTGAGATAAGCCTAAGTGAAAAAACTTTAATATAACCACCTAATTTATGTGGATGACCACATGGAATGATTAATTTTGGTTCTGTAGCCGACCCCACTTTTTTTGGGATTAAGGCTGTGATTGATTGTTGATATAACCACCTTAAGAATACTTTAACTATTTCACCACTAATCTTTTACACTTTCTGCAACATTTCACACCTGCAAATAGTTATAGTCAAGTTCAGTTTTAATAGCCTCCACCCAAACCTTTTTCCCTCCTTTATAAACACATGTCTTACTTCTGACAAACACTTTCTGGGTTTTTTCAAGCAATCTCAGAAGAACAAAGGTGATTCAGATATCTTCGGCAAAATTGTGTCAAGTTACTTCATTTAAGGTAGGGCTTTCTCAGTTCATTTAATCGGATTTTGGGGTGTCAAATTAGGGTAAATGCCAATCGGAACTTTGTCCAAATCACTTCTAAACTATCCAATTGAACCGTCACATTGTAGTAAATTCGACTATTGGGAGTTTATCCAAGAGTTTGTAAGGGGGTGGCACATCAAATGAAGATATAACAAATTATGTAGGAGATGGTAAAAAAACAAAATAAAATCATTAAACAACACAGCCGCAATCATAGGGTGTTAAAAGAGAAATTTCACAAATATTTTTAAGCAACAGATGCTAGAGCCGCTGAGACATGGAGAAGAGTAAAAGATATCAGGACATAATATAACGTAATTACAAGATGTAAACTTACACAAGAAGACCATGGGTTAACTTGACTTCTCCGGATCCACCTAGACAAATTAATGCACGCAACTGACATTCGTTTGATCCAAATGTGTTTTTTCATCTCCAACAAAATCTTTGATGCCCTAAAACAAAGAGGTAGGGACACATTTATTTTTCATCGTACATTTTGATTTACGTCAACAATGCATCTAGGTAAAGATAAAATGTGGTTAAAAACTTTAACTTTGACTCTCATCTGTGCCACATTTCCAATAAAATAAGCTTCTACAAAAGAATTAAAAAGATGGTAACTTGCTTGATTGATGATAATAAAAATGCTCTGTGCGGACAGAAATCCCTCCACAATACCATAAGTTACAAAAATAGACTATAGATGTGGCATTTTTTTTTTTTTGCTGCTTTACTTTTCTTTCTTCTCCATGCTTCTAGATTGTTCCGCATTCAACTTGCGCTTTGGCCCACTTTCTACTTGTTAAGGTAATATAATAATAATATGATAATACTATAATGATACTGCATGCATAAAGTAATTCAACTGTAAATTCAATCAGGCCTCAGCGCCTCACACACGCCTTACTTGCGCCTTGCTAAAACCGCCTCGCCCAGACCATGTTAGGCGCCTACCCCTTTGAGCCTTAGTGCCTAGGTTCACCATTTCAAACACTGGGTCGACGGCTCTTGTGGTGGGGCAAGTGCAAGGTTAATTAGGGTTTCACCTTTTCTCTCTTTATTTCCTTCTATAACTTCCTTTTCTATCAAATCTTTAGAAATTTCTGATTTCTCTTTCTATTTTATCACATGCTTTAAAGCTTTAACAATATAAGGCAATTAGTATTTTTTTTTGGGGTTTTCTACACCGCGTCCCTGAGTTATTGAGTTTTCTACGGTGTGCCCTTCCAAATTAAAAAATCTATGTGGTGCTCTTGAGGTACATTAATTTCTACATAGTGTCCCTATAGTTCAACAACCGTTAATGATAGTTAAATTTTCAGTTAACTTATTTTATCCATCTTCATCTATGAGACTATGATCGAACTGTCACAAAGAGAAGAAAACCTGTTGTTGATGAGTATCATGATTCACGACAATGATGAAGATTCAAAGAAAAGCAGAATGAGGCATACAATTACAGAAATATGCTATCTACTTCAAAAAAAAAACAAAATATTCCTCTTCTGTTTCCCCTCTCACTTCCCATCACTTCATTTCTCCACCTCTTCAACTCACCTCACCACACCTCATTTGTCAGTTCGTCACCCTCCCCAAATGACCAAGAGAGGCAGTGGCGCAACACCTCATTCCTTCACCTCACCTCATCTCAATACTCCACGTCTTTAAATCACCTCTCCTCATTTTTCATCTTAAGAATTTGACCAAAATCATATAAAAAGTGGGAAAAGAAAATGGAAGTTTATAGAATAATTCAATTCCTTTTATGATTAAAATTGAAAGTGAAAGTATGAATTTTATTCTGTACCCTCACGATTTGCCAGACATTCTTGTCTAGATATTATTTGCTCACCAAAATTTTTAAAACCTACTAAATCAATTCCTTTGATCTTGTTTAGGTGGAGTTTTCTCTCCTAAAATTAGTCAAAGTATGGGTTTGTTTTATCTTCTAGTGGATTTGAATAATAACAAATGTATTTGAGTTGATGGATTTAGCTGTGAATTTTGTGGTAATTCCTCCTTTTCAAGCTTAGGTTTGGTTTTAATTTAGAATTGGGTTTTTTCTTTTTTTGAATTTTGAGATTTGTGTAGAATTTGGGGAAGGAGAGTTATTTGTATTGTTGTTACAGAAATGGCAGAAATTTGCTGGAGTTATTCGTGTTGCTGTTGTTGAGTTAACATTTACTGCAGAAATGGCAGAAATCTAGGTTAGTTTTATCTTCTAGTGGTTTTAAATTATAACATATGTATTTGAGTTGATGGGTTTTGCTGTGAATTTTTGGTAATTCCTCTTTTTCAAGCTTAGGTTTGATTTTATTTTGGAATTGGGTTTTTTCTTTTTTGAAATTGTGATTTGTGTAGGATTTGGTGAATGAGAGTTATTTGTGTTGTAGTTATTGCAAAAAAGGCAGAAATTTGCTGGAGTTATTTGTGGTGCTGTTGTTGAGGATGGAAGTGATGGGAAGACAGATGTTAGGGTTGAGATTTAACGGACGTTCGTCGTAGATAGTAAGCAAGGGCACCGTAGAGAATATAATTGCACTTTGAAGGGCACCACGTAAAACTTTTAATTTGGAAGGACACACCATAGAAAACCCAATACCTAAGGGGCGGTGTACAAAAACCCATTATTTTATTTAAAAAAAAAAAGAAGAAAAAAGGCCGACATTTTTTTGACCTCCCTGGTCCCTACCCCCTAAAAGCCCATAAGGCGCTCGCTATGCACCTCCCTTAAATGCCCCAAAGGTGCGCACCTCTCGTAGGTTAGTGAGCCTCATCTGAAAAAAGCCCAGGTGGGTGTGTCTTTGGCCTAGGGCACGCCTTTTAAAACTAAGATTGGAGTGTCTGAACGTCACATGCCTCAGTGACACGAGGGCCACTTATCTGCAGGCACTCTCCTATTACAGCTTGGAAAGGTGGATGTCTTCAAGGGTTTACAATTTGCAGTATTCCCTTTCCACTATAGGGTAGGGTGCCAAAACAATAACCTAATTGATTTTCCCATTGCTCGAAATAAGGAATTTTCCAGAATTTTGACTGAACATTCACCTATGGATGCAGCACAAAATTCCAAGGCAGAATCTATTAACTAAAACTGTAACAACCCAACTGTTAAAAAAAATTTCAAATATCAAGTTCGCAAAGAAATAAATAAAATAAAATCCCACATTGGCTAAATACGATATCACCTTCTTTCTTAAAAATTTAAAAAAAAAATAAATAAACAAAAAAAGAAAAGCAAACAAACAAAAATAAAAAAGCACTCATTGCAAGTCTAGGAAATAGCTACCGTTGCAATAAATGTTGCTTCAATAACATAGGTTACACAACCTCCTACCTTAGAAAATCAAAAGGAAAGAAACATTAATACCTTAAAGTATTGAACCCACCTATGGGTCCTACCTTTTTTACTAATCCCTCCATTCTCATTTGTTTGATATGTTTTGACTTGCACATATGCCAATGCATTTGTTTGATCTTAAATATCTTTTGTTGTGTATAAGTAAAAATTATAATAATTGGATATTAATAACGTACTCATTGAGACGAATCAAACAAGACCTCATATGACTATATTATGTTGTATATATTGAAAGTAATATAAAAGATTCTCACTTGCAATGAATAGTGTCAAGATTTCAAACGTATACAACATTTAGGAAGGGAGGGAGTACCTCTTTTACAAATTAGATACAACAATTTTTATTTTGTTTTCATTTTCATACGTTATTTCACTCTACCACTCTTCAACAAATGTTGTATCTCACTTCCTTTTACACTCGCAAACATAATTTGACTACGAGTCCGTGCAACACAATGACTCATAATGTTACATCTAATTTGAAACTGAGTTAGTATCTGAAATTAGTCTAAAATTTCATAATATCTTTTCAATTCTGCTCATATTATCCTTATTTCTGACTATGGTAAGGTTTTTTCAAGTCATTACTTATCTAATTTTTCTTAGTGAAAATTAGTTATCACTATTTTATATAGATCATGCATCGCAAGGGAACTTTCTAGTGGTGTAACAAAACAGCCAATTATCATAAAAGAAATTGAGACAAAAATGTAAGACAAGTCTTTAACCGCAAATCTTAAAATAGTACAAAAAAAACAAATCAAAAATTTCAGATAGGGAGTCACATTGGAACATTTCGTTCAGTCTGAAACCAATGGGTGTGTGAGGAGAGTTATTAAATAAAAGCACAGAATATCAAGGAGCCAAAATAAAATTTCTTAGGGTACAATGAGGTAAACAGCATCAAACAGGAACTGTTGACTAACCTGCAGTTTGAAAAAGCAAGATAACGATTGCCCTGCCATAACAGGAGATGGGATGTTCACAGGTTGGAGCATTGTGATGTCCCACTGATCTCCTAAAGATGACAATTGATGAATCTCGAAACCCAGCGAACTAGTTTTGTTTACAAGATCCATGTGTACGAGAAATTCACGTGATCTGGATGAGCAACGGCTGACTTGGAAAGACACATCCAAAGAAGGAAAAACCTATTGCGTAAAAGTTATGAGTTGGTCAATTTTTTCTCAGGCACACTTTAAGACCATCCGTATAAAATGTAACGGGAAAGATTGAATCCGATTCAATAAACAAATTTTTGGCAATACATGATACTTGATGTCTTTCATGTCAGATACTCTAGAAATCCAATATTCGAAAGTTTGAAGGATTTGAAATTTAAAACTCACCTTATTTTTCATACTATTTTATAAAGGAAAAAAAAAAGCCAAATATCCAAAACAAAATATGTCAAACATACCTCTTTATTTTGGATAGTGAGTAAGATATCCAAATATCCAATATTCTATATTCAATATCACATATCCGATATTTGTTACCCATATAATAAATTTTAAAAATCAATACCCGAATTGACATCCGATATCCAAACTTGCACATCGAATCAGATTCGATTTTATTATAGTTCTGTTCAACAATAGTGCCAATAGTCTTACTTGAAAGAACGAAATATGAACCAAAACATACAAATGCATATTCATACAAGAATACAAACACCAAAAAAAAAAAAAAAAAAAAAAAAA
>PYUH01000018.1:1932963-2047804 GCA_016808085.1 Suaeda aralocaspica | reverse complement strand
AAAAAAAGAAAAAGAAATGAGAAAGAGGATGGAGGAAAGATGCTACATGGTTTTAGAAGTCACCGACGAATTAAGGGGGGGAAGGGTGAACTGAATCTTAAAAACTATGCAAAAATAAATATTAACAACACATACTAGGAACAAAAGTATTAAAACGTCACCTCACAGGCATTATCGGACCTGTTTTTTCAACTCCAAAACAAGAAGACGCAACTCACCCAGATTATGATTTTTAGACCAGGGATGTCTTAAATTTTTTTTAATTTCAAATGGAACTTCAAGCTGGTAGAGTAACAAAACAAAACGAAACAATAAGCCCCACTTACCAACAGGGCGGGGGCAGCTACGGAGTGATGAATTGATATGGCTAGAGCCTCAACAAGAGAGAGAGACAGCAGAAAAGGAAGTCCAAAAGAAGGTAGTCCTTGTCCAGGAAGATGTGAGTTAGGTTCTCTCTTGCCCTTTGACTGCTAGACTCAAATGATAACAACAACCGAAGACTTTTCCCCCCTTCCCCCCCCCCCCCCCCCCTTCTTTCCTTTTCCCCCCTTTTCGTTAAAAAAAAAAAAAAAAAAAAAAAAAAAAAAAAAAGAAACGAGTAGGAAAGATGATTAGCATGGTTAGAAGCTCACCGAATAAGGGGAACTTCATCTAAACTATGCTACAAATAAATATACCAACCAAATCCTATTAACAAAAGTATAAAATGCTCACCTTCACAGGCATATCGGACCTGTTTTTCAACTCCAAAACAAGACGCTGCAACTCACCATGATATGATTTTTTAGGCAGGGATAAAATGGAACCTTCAAGCCTTGGTAGAGACTAACAAAAAAAACGAACAATAAGCACACTAAAAAAAAGGGAAGATAGAGCCCATCAACAAAGAGAGAAGATGGGACAGCAGAAAAGGAAGTACCTTTATAACCAAGAAGGTCAGTTCATTTCCAGAAGATTGTTTAGGTTTCCTTCTATTTGCATTCTTTTTCTTTACTTGATCAGACTCAAAAATCTGATACCCAACAACAGAACCTGACAGTTTCCACCTCACCCCAACTAAATACAACATCCCTTCTACGTTGGGGGTAACAGTTAAATGCACCTAAAAACACATACGAAAGAGAAGTAAAAGTTTTACAAAACTGTCGTAACACAAATAACTTTATGAGGGTAAAGATGGAACTTTTACATGCAAATATGAAATACCATGAAATAGTACAACACTGTAGATTCAATAATTCAATATGCCAGAACAAAAGAACCACATCCATCCACAACTACGTTTTAACAAGTAGACAATAGCTACACTTTAGCCAACAGCTAAAGAACGAGACTTTCTTACTCATGGAGTACAACAAGATAGAAGTTTTAGAAGTAGGGCTCACAAGTAGTGTTTCGCCTCCATTGAGAGAAAAGTCAACTTCAGACAGTGTAAAAGAATCTTCATCAGGTTTTCCATCACTGCAACATGAACCAAATGCCAATTCCAAGAAATATCATTGCTAAGCATCCACACACAAAAATAATATAGGTAATTGAGTTGCACACGCATACCCTCCAGCAATTAACTCCCTCAACAGTTTGTCATTTTGTAAATTTGTAGAAGATCCAATATCATCTGGAGTATATAAGCAATAGTAGAAGTCAACCAAGTTAGCTACTCGGCAAAGAAGGGATGTGCACAAGAAAGGATTACAAATTTATTACCTCTATCCATTTCGTCACTTGTACTGAAATACTTGCATATCAGAGAAACATTTGAGATCGAAATAGGGATTTGAAGTGGGTTTGTGAACCCTATATCAATCTTTATTGCTTCTGCAGGAATAGAAGATAAAATAAGAAGTGATAACTAGACTTTACCTTTAGGTATGCTAAATGATTAACCTAGCATCACATCACTAATTGAGTTCAATAATGAAATATGTAAAGCTTTGAATCACATACAACAACAAAACCTTAGTCCCAAATTGATTCGGGGTCGGCTAGACATGAATCAATATGAGGAGTCACAAAAGCTCTAAATCACATATTGACGAATAAAACAACAAACGTAAGTTATCTTATATGTCAATGAAATCTCACTTCTAATAAAAAAGATACAAAAAATGCAACAATAATGACAATGCCCGGAAAGGACCATAAATCGCTGGTGCAGTCTTTTTCACTGCAGCGAAAATCAATGTCATGACATCAATTATCATAGGCAGTGACTTTGGCAATGTCGCATTGACTAAGGGTTCTAAGACCATTGCAATGTAGTCATGCAAGTCACTAAAACCTAGATTATAGTGGATATGCATGTCTACAAGATCGAGTGATGAGGAGGAAAAAATAATTGTTTCTAAGGGCTGAAAGACCAAAGATGTCAATTCTGATTATTGGTCAAAGTAAATTTAACCAAAATTATCCTCGACTAAAAAAGAAAACATCCCTATAATTTTGTTGGAAGTCATGTTCACATAACCAACCATGGTTGCCTTTTAAAATTTTGCCCGAAGAAATTAATTCAAACTCATCGTTAAAGAGATATCATTCAAATGATCACCTGAATTGGGCTGGTGCAGTTTATCGAATTTTCTTGGCTACATCCTTAAGTGTGACAAGACTAATATATGAATATATAAAGTAGGCTTTTTTGAAGAGTTTTTAGAGCGTCATGTAGGATTAACTATTTTTGAAAAAAATAATTATGTATATTTATCAAAACTAGTGAAAAAGATTATGTATATAAATCCTATTCAATGAAAAAAGATAATTTTTATATATACACCATATATAGACTAAACATAAAACATGAACATCTCTAATAATGTATAAGTAAAAACTATATCATTAAAGAGTACACATCGAGACGAATCAAATAAGATCTCATATGAATATGTTCAGACCAATGATGTATTTGGTAAAAATGTAGCAATTAAAAATCATAGAGGCAGAGTCTTTATAAGAAAATTTTACATCGTATATAAAACTAGTCAATCTCTCAAAAAAATATTATAAAAGCTCGTGCATTGGAAAAGCCACATAGGACTTTATCAACTTTAAACCAATCATGTCCAACATAATTAATTTCTTTTTAATCTAAATAATTTTCCACGCCATAAGTAAATTAAGGGAATCAAGTTCAAGATAAAAATCTATCAACCATATTAGATAGTCATTTGGAGATAAATTTGTTGAATTATTGTTGGCCGGAGATGTATATAAAAATCAAAGAGATGATTATACAATTGTTTGTGATAAATAATTATATAGGGGATCAATTGGTAATTTGGTACAGAGTAATAGCTTCTTCTTAGCCCTTAGGACGTTGATTTCCTGGAAGTGGCGAAGTCCTAATACGGACTTAGGGAGTACTTAACTAAATATCTTAGTTCCAATTAGGCCTCAATCATCGGTCCTTAATTAATTTACCAAAGCAATTACTCCATAGCATTTTGTGTTTGAATTTACTCTGTTATTATATTAGGCCACTCTTTCAAATTTCAATCACATTGCACGTTTGTCTCATTTGTTGATGAATCATCATGACATCATTCAGATATGCAAGCATTAATTTTTCAACAGTACTTCATTTTATATTTTGCTAAGCAAGGTTTTGATGTTCAAATTATATGTCCACTGTTTTGGTGAAAAAGTCTGAATATTTGATTTTGATATATTTCATTATCGTTTGTTATGGCAAGTACATAATTAAAATTACTATTGGGTAGTGTAGCGATATCACTCCATATCTTATGATGTTTAAGCCAAGCATATTGTTATCGTGGAAAACATAATTGCATTGTAGGAATATGTGGATAACATGCTTCTTTCTTTGCCGAATGATTACAGTTACAATTTATGAGGGTTTTCATTAACATGGATTAGTTAAACTACAATAATTGAAGAGCATATAGAGCGTTGCATCTTTTCTTAATCAATCGTGTTCAATTAAATTACTACCTCCGGTCCATCAAATGTGCAACTTTCCTAGGCATTATTTGCTAATGGTAATTAGAAAAAAAAGGGGGTAAGTTAATAATACACATTAGGGAGACCTAATACAATAAACAACCACCACGAAAAGGGTAATAAACCCCAACCCCCACCGCTTCTGCCATCATTCACATTTGCCAGCGAAGGCCGCCTATGACGGTTGCCATCAAACCCTACCATCGAACCCTGCCCCACCTCTTCCGCCACCATCCACCATTTGGGTTTCGATTTTCGAATTTCGATTTGAGGGTTTTGAAAATTGAAAACACAATGTGGGGGTGGGGGAATGACACGATTTAGGGGTGGGGGTTTCGAAAATTGAAAACACGATTTGGGGGTGGGGGTTTCGAAAATTGAAAACATGATTTGGGGGTGGGAGTTTCGAAAATCCAAAATCAATTTGGGGGTGGGGGTTTCGAAAATCGAAAATTCGATTTTGGTTAGGGGTTTTTGATTTAAAGGTTTCAAAATCAAATATCGATTTGGGGGTTTCGAAATTGAAAATTGATTTGGGGGTGGGGGTTTCGAAATCGAAAATCGATTTGGGGGTTTGATGTGGGGTTTCGGAATTGAAAATCAATTTGGGGGTAGGGGTTTCGAAATCGAAAATCGATTTGGGGGTTTTTGATATTGGGGTTTCGGAATTGAAAATCAATTCGGGGGTGGGGGTTTCAAAATTGAAAATTGATTTTGGAGTTTTTGATTTTGGGGTTTCGAAATTGAAAATCAATTTGAGGGTGGGGGTTTCAAAATCGAAAATCGATTTAGGGGTTTCGAAAATGAAAATCAATTTGGGGGTGGGGGATTTGAATTCGTGGTGGTGGGTTGGTGGTGATTTTAAAAATCGAAAATCAAAATTGAAATCATGGTGGGGTGGGGGTTTCGAAATCGAAAATCAATTCGTGGTGGTTGGGGACTTTCGAATTCGTGGTGGTGGGTTTTTGGGGTTTTGATCGGGTGGTTGTGGTGTGCGAAAGGCAACAAGTGGTGGGCTAGTGGCTGATGGTTGGTGGTTTGATAGGGTGGTTGTGGTGTGCGAAAGGCAAAGGGTGGTGGGCTGACGGCTGGCGGCTGGCGGCTGGTGGTTTCATGGGGGTGGTGGGTTGAACGGTGATTCCTTCAATCATTGTAATTAATGATGATTATAGTACTTAAATGTTGTTGATCATAGTTGTTAATTGTGTATTTATTTTTAAAAACAAGAGTAAAATAGTAATTTCAATTGTTTATTTTACCAAAAAAGGAAAGTTTGGCAAAGTGGCACATAATGTAAACCTTCCCTATATGGAAAAGGTTGCAAATTTGATGGAAGGGCGGTAGTAACTCTTTAAGTATTTGAAAATTGCTCATATGATTTTTAAATGAACTAAAAAAAAGTTTCTAATCAACTAATTGACAAATCAACTTTATATTCATTGAGAACATTGGAAAATCAATTAAAATAATATTGACTCCTAATTAGATAAAAAATAATAATATTATTTATTAGATAACATTAGTTAATCATTAAAATAAAACACTATACTAGCTTGTCGCACAGGTTTCAAATCTAGTAAAATTTTATATAAGAATCACATGATTTTTCTCACGAGGCCTTCTACTGTAGTTTGACCTATAATCATGAAGGGGAGTTCACTACATGCTCAAGATATCACTTTTTTCAAGGCTGACAAGATTTAATTCAACTAGTGTGTATATTGCTGCTTTCTTACTATTTTAAAGCCTTGTTGTTAATTGCCTATCTAGCCTCATTGTGTAAGCTGTGGCTTTAAGCTTACTGATTTTGTCAGGTGAGCAAAGACTGCATTTGGTAAACAGATTCAGCTAAAAAGATGGTAATCAGAATGAAATAACTTTTAAAAAGCTTGTTCGGTCAAAAATGAAAAGTTGCTCAGAACTACATTATTAACAGCAGAAAACCTTTATAATATGCCGACTAAAAGACCTAAATTGAATAGCTAATACTGAACAAAGGCCAAGGATAAGCATAAACAAAATGCGCCCATCAAAATTTAGCAATTGCAATGTAAAGCCGATAAAAATGCATGAGATCCAGGAGCAAATGATCAATCTTCTCAAAAAGCATGATAAGATGAACAAAAGACATCAAATTAATGAAAACTACTTAACCATTCTTTGCTCATACCTCCAGCGATGCAGATGTGCGAGTGCTTACACTTCTTCGGTACAAGCTTTGTATGTAGTTCCAACCAGTTAGATTTGGCACCCGATAAAGTTGGAATCATCTCTTCCTCCAAAGACTTCCACACGCTCTCCTTTACGCCAACCTAGATTATAACAAAGCAAGAATTTCAAGCACTAGATCAGGAACAGCCAGAAATCTACATTACAGATTTAAAATACAGAAAAGAAAGCTTAAAATAATAACTCACTGCAGCAGGTGAAGAATATGTTCGATGGTCTTCAAAGACAACTCTAAGTGACGGGAGCTTGACAATAGGCAAACGAAGTCTGCAAACCTCAAATGTTTTTCCTGTTTTCTGCAGTAAAACAGATAGGATGTCAAAGGAGATTGATCATATTTGCCCTGAGACCTTCTGCAGAAACATTTCTGGGAAGAAAATCAATGTGTTGATGCACGAACATGAGGAAATTGGTTCATTACAAGCTGCTGATACATGCAACATGCAGCACAAATACACAATGATGATAAACATAAAGAATGATCATGACTTCATCAACATATATTACCTGAACAAGTTGAAGAAAATCTCCAAGGAATAACTCTTGTGCTGCCTTAGATTGATGAGTGCAGGCTAGAATTTCTAGCATATGCTCAATTGCCACATCAAATATTCCCAATAAAGCAAACCACCTGACGATACAGATAAGATATGATGTTTATACCAAAACTTATTTAGTCAATAATAATGTATTTGACTCATCTTACTTTCCAAGTTGAAAATGTATGTGATCTCTTATTAGACCCCAGGAAGTCCCCCTGAATACAGAAAGAGCAGTTTCGTACATTCGAATAGCATGCTTCATCTGAAACACATGATTAATGACATGAAACTTAAGAAAGAATTATAAGTGAAATTAACAAAGAGAAAACGTAGACTAGTCATAGAATTCTATAGGTACCTGATCACACTTTCTATAGGAATCACCAGAAAGAATGAGATGAAACCCATACTTTCGAAACATTTGTGGCACAGAAAATAGGTAGCAATAAGATGCTTGCTCAAGCAAAACTGCAGACTGCAATGGTTCCTGAGGAAGTTGATGAAAGTAAGAACCTTGAAGCTACATTCAATTCAAAAGTCAAGTAGATAAAAAAAGGAGCATTACCTCACCAGAAACACGGAAATAAACACTGGCTGCCTCCTTATACTGATCTCTTGCTATCAACATTTCAGCCCACCATATCCCGCAGCGAATAGCATTTTGCTGGCCTCTTAGCCCCAGTTTCTGCAGCATTTTAGCACCATCATCACACAATTAAAACTAACCAAATGTTGCAGCACTATCATTCACAGAAAATTCCATCTTCATAAGATTGATTGAAATGAAACCACAGCAATCTAAAGCAGGTACAATAGAGAAGAAAATACATACTAAGTATGTAGCAAAGGCACTCTCCATGCAGTACTCAGCTTCTTTTCTTGCTTGGTCTAACATAAAGTATGCCAGTGCCATCATTTCCTGTAATCAATAGATCAATTGATCAACCTTTGTAACTTGTATCGGTATACACCAGATCAATTTTTCCCTCGATATGTGTATAAACTATCGAGGACAAGGTAACCTCTTAACGGTATTTAACTAGAATTGCGCCTGGGAGACCTGGGGTAGTTACAGTTAACAAAATATGTTGCTGCATCATTTTTAAATTTTCATAATTTATTTGGTTTCATTTTTGTATTTCGTAATTGTTTTGCTCATGTGACATTGATACAAAGAACATAATGGTGGGATAGCAATTGTTTAAATAAATAAACTTAAAAGTTTTCGGATGAAAATAGTAAATTCAGAAGAAATCAGATAAGAATATATGTTAAAATTTGTCTCTTACAATAGTCCTTTAGAGATGTAAATGTTTGTGTAAGTTTTTTAGTTGTACAAAATTGCAATATGGAATACATTGTTATGTTTTACTTTGAAACATTAATCAATGAAATTAAAATGGATTTGTGGTTCAGTTCTTAAATTTCATTTCAAAGGTCGTGTGTTCAATTCCTAATGGCTACACACTGTATACCTTTTTAATTGCATCTTATACTTTTTTTAAGGAGCTTGAGGAAGTGCTACATGGCACATGGATTCTCTTCAAAATGCTTTTATATTTTTTATAGATAAGGAGTGCAAACTATGCAAGAAAATTCATCTAAAGAACATCAGAGAAGAACCATGCACCAATACCAAACGAGAACAAGGTAAACCACTCTATTGTACATATAAATCACCCTATACATCTACATAGGAAAACTTCATCATATGATCAATCCACTAGACACAAAGAATAGCAACAAAAGAGCTAGACTTCACCAGTTAAAAGTAAAGTTTAACACAGATCAGATCATGACCTTGCAGGTGTGCATTAAAAACATTGTGACCGATGAAATCAGAAATTCAGAGCCAAAGCTATCCAGTGTTATAAAAGCTCCTTTATAATGCTGACATTAATTCTAACAAGTCACAAGACTCACAATGAGACAAAGAAACCGGAGGAGGATAATGAAATTCTGTAAAAAAAAAAAAAAAAAAAAAAAAAAAAAAAAAAAAAAAAAGAACAAAGGGGAGTGGGGGAAGAAAATTTAGGTTGTTAAATTTTAGAATTGTGAAAATTGGGAAATGGGGTATACTTGACAATTAGCATTAAGGTCACAGTTTGTAGAAAAATGATCTCTCATCATGTAATACTATTGAGTAACGAACATGTCATGCAACTGTAAAGATGATTACAACAATCTCTGTAGATCATGACATACCTGTACACCAGCAAAGCGTTTCCAGGCTTTGTCAAGCTTATAATCCGTGGAAATAAGTCTATAGTTTGACAAGGCAAGTTCATAATCTCTTAGCATGAAGGCGTAATCCCCCAACAACCTGATTTGTGATTCAATGGAGCTGAAAGTGTACCTTTAATACAGAAGGAAAGAACTTCATGATCAAAAGACAATGTTAAATGAATATCTACATGTAACATTGTAATCCTAATATAAGATGGCATACACTGGTCCATCAGGGGCGTCTTGTGTATCTTCTTTCCCTTTTCTCCACCACAAATTTTTTATCTGGTTCCGGAAGCCTTTCCTTGTAGCGGAAACCTACGCACATAGATAATTATAACTAAAGAGGCAAAACTGTGTGATGGTCAATAATGATATGATTCAGGAAAAAAAAAAAGAAAAAAAATGGAAGGACTCCAAAAGGAAAGAAGAGAGAAAGAAACCGACTTCACGTAACCAACAAAATACCTGATGATTTAACGATCGTATTTTTTGCTCCATGTGAGGGATTATGTGTTTAGTTGTCAAATCATGCATAAGGTTCTTTAGCTGCTCAATTCAAAAACGACTTTAGAAGGGTGCAAGTAAAATTTTGTCAAAGGATGGAGAAAAAGGTTGCAGATAGTATCACCTGATCTATATCATCATGGTTAATAAATTGTTCCGCCGTTACTTTCTGCAGAGTGTAGTCATGAAATGAAAGAGTATTCAAGTGCACAAAATAAATAGAAAGGAGTAAATGAAGCATCAATGTACTTCCAATAATTTTACCCATATCAAGTATAAGTGAATATCCCAACATAAGATGAGAGTTCCAGATTCCAGAATAAGTTATTCACTTCTCAAACATGCTTTTTCCTGAGAAAGCCTTAAGTGAAAAAACTTTTATATATAACCACCTTAATTTATGTGGATGACCACATGGAATGATTAATTTTGGTTCATGTAGCCGACCCCAATTTTTTGGGATTAAGGCTGTGATTGATTGATTGATATAACCACCTTAAAGAAAATACTTTAACTATTTCACCACCTAATCTTTTACACTTTCTGCAACATTTCACCACCTGCAAATAGTTATAGTCAAGTTTTCAGTTTATATAGCCTCCACCCAACAACCTTTTTTCCCTCCTTTATAAACACATGTCTTACTTCTGACAAACACTTAATCTGGGTTTTTTCAAGCAATCTCAGAAGAACAAAGGTGATTCAAGATATCTTGGCAAAATTGTGTCAAGTTACTTCATTTAAGGTATGGACTTTCTCAGTTCATTTAATCAGGATTTGGGGTGTTAAAATTAGGGTAAATGCCAACTCTGAACTTTGTCAAAATCAACTTCTAAACTATCCAATTGACCGTCACATTGTAGTAAATTCAGATCTTATTGGGAGTTTATACAAGAGTTTGTAAGGGGGTGGCACATCAAATAGAAGATATAACAAATTATGTAGGAAGATGGTAAAAAAAACAAAAATAAAATCATTAAAAACACAGCCGCAATCATAGGGTGTTAAAAGAGAAAAGTTTCAAAATATTTTAAGCAACAGATGCTGAGCCGCTGAGACATGAGAAGAGTAAAAGATTATTCAGGACATATAATATAACGTAGATTACAAGATGTAAACTTACACAAGAAGACCATGGGTTAACTTGACTTCCTACGGATCCACCTAGAGCAGAATTAATGCACAGCAACTGACATTCGTTTGATCCAAATGTGTTTTTCATCTCCAACAAAATCTTTGATGCCCTAAAACAAAGAGCGGAGGGACACATTAATTTTTCATCGTTACATTTTGATTTACGATCAACAGATGCATCTAGGTAAAGATAAAATGTGGTTAAAAAACTTTAACTTTGACTCTCATCTTGTGCCACATTTCCAATAAAATAAGCTTCTACAAAAGAAATTAAAAAGATGGTAACTTGCTTGATTGATGATAATATAAAATGCTCTGTGCGGACAGAAATCCCTAACAGACAATAACATAGGTACAAAAATAGACTAATAGATGTGCACTCATGATAATTATTAATGAATAAAAAGATGTTTAAAAATCATCAACAACAAAAACAAACAAGCAACATTGCTCCACTGAAAAATTACAAAATACAAGGAGGTTTGAACTCACGCTGTCGATACAGGTAAACAATCAACAATAGGCATTAGCAAACATCAATCTAGAAGAGAATCAGAGATACTAAATGAACTACTGCCACTAATATTTTCCATACAATCCCAAGTACATTATCTTTGAAGACAGCAACAGTCGATTCAAATTTCAAAATCCTCAAATCACAAAAACAAAATAGAGTTATGGACAATAGGTTAGTCTAAGGTACCATGAACTAAAACACTTTCTTCATTTCATGCAACGCTTGTAGAGGGGATCATCAGAGAATGAGAGGGATATTAAAGAGATTGGATATACGACCAAATACTGCAATATGGACCATAAATGCAGAACTTGATTTACACAAAAGCTCAGACTATGAAAACTCTCTATCTTGCCTCTTTCACCATCAAACATCTTCAGGCATTGAAATTTATAGAAGATATCTTCTCACTGTTAATCACCAATAGGCCCATCCACAGGCTACATCCGTATAAACAATCTAACATCAATCATATTGGCAAATTGTTACACGGATAATACTTTGTCAGCTGACCACACTATATTTAGAACGGAATTTAAGTAGCCACAACAGTAATTTTGGAATATCAAGGAACAATAAAGCAAACTGAGCATGCGCAGTTCATAAAGATGCATCACAGCAAGGGGGAGGGGGATAAGATAAAAGAATGTACACCACACAGGAACTGGCCAAAAGAAAAAAAAATTACTCACGTTTCTGGAGGACCATCTTGATTATCATGTAACAGCACATAGTGTTTAAGAATCTTTGGATCCATTGCACCATCATTTAGAAGAGAGGGCAACTTGTTAGAGTTGAAAAGGTCAACAAATTTATTTATCGGCGCTTCATCCTTCGATGAAACAACCAAAAGGCCTGCAGACATATTCAACATAAGTTAAAGGCTTAAAGTATGATTCATTAATTGAACAATTTGTAGTTATGATAGTATAAAACTTCGCATTCAAACGGAAGCTAAGACAGACAAGTACCCATGGGGCATCTACACAAGTGCAAATTTAGCAAGATCCTTACAAGCAACAGGATGGTCAAACGCTTCATGATCAGAAAATGACGAGGCTTGAATAAGCTCTTGATTGAATACCTGGAACCACGATGGCAATGATTCTGGCTCTGGGACACGAAACGTTGCAGAAAGATATCAGTTTTTAAGAGCCAAATCAGCTAGCTTCATTGGAGAACAGTAAATTATGCACTAAATTAGAAAGCAAAAGTCCCACAGACTATTGATCATCACAATCATATAAAGTCTTACGATAGTTCCAGGGCAATAATATAGGATACCCGATACTTCCTCCTCGACCCCCAATCAAGACAAGTATAACAGAAAACAGTGTGCAATGTCCATATCAGAAAAATAAAGAAAATGCTGCTTGCAATAACAACTAGAATCACCATATAACGTATATTAAACTCCAGTGAAAAGTGCACTCACTTGTGAAGACCTTTTCATTACTATGTCGCTCTGTAACGTTGTGATGATCTTCCTTATCCGCAGCTTCTGTAACAACTTTATTCAACGATGATTTTGTTTTCTAGTTGAAAGAAAAGCACAATTAGATTAATGCCTTTTAACCAAATAACTACTACTCTTGAAATTATAATAGACAACAAATGAGAAAAAAACTTCCAATTCCTTCAAATCCATCATAATCAAATAAGAAGAAACCAAAACATTCTAAGCGAACTTCATAGTAAAAAGCCAAAAGTTAATATTTGACACAATTGAGAAAACCCTACTTAACTATCTTGCCATTTGTAGTTTCTGCAACATTTCACAACACTTTTCCTATGATAGCTAAAAAAGAACAATCTGAACATTGACAACCAGTTCCTACAATTGAAGACACTAAAAGCAGAAGGCTATCTTACAGTGTATATATAAATCGACTTTTTTCCCTCCAAACACTTTTCATCTACTAACTACATAGAGTAAAATGGGCATGTACCTCGAGTTCTGGTTTCTGGATATCAGAACTGTAGAATAACCGTAACCTAAACTTCTTAATCCTGTAAGGTTGGTCACTTGCTGTTCGTACAGGCACTGCAATACAATAGAACCAGACACAATTGATAAAATTTGTAACATAGTGAACAAATGTGACAATTACCAGTAACCTAATAAATTGTCGCATCAGAGTATCAGACTATGTATCTAATGTATGCCTGCATTTCTATACTTGCTATCGCTAGTAAAACACAAACAAAGCATAAGTTACTAATTTGTTTCACTTATGTCTACCGTCTTCTACGCATAGAATCAGGGCAAACCCAAAAATAGTGAACAAACATCACATTAAGCAATCCAAAGAAAAATTCCTAAACAATGCCATTGAGAGTGAGGTATAGCTTAGCTGGTTAGAGCCGGGCTATCCGTTTGCATGTGCAAACGGACCAACAACACGGGGCCCAAAAAGTTGGAAGTTGTCATAATAGATATATTTTTGACGATATTCTAGTAAAAAAATTGCGTATTGTAGCAAAGTTAATACACTTGCTATTAATCAAAACCCATAAGCATCATCAGATTGGGAAACGTCGGTTTGATACTTATACCACGCATTTTGCTTCATTTATATTTCTTTTCCACCTACCTTTTTTTTTTGCATTCATCTTTGTATATGGCTTTCTATATATCTATTCTTGCAACTTGTAGCTTCCAACTTCTTTCATTCTAATCTTTTAATATATTTCCTTTATTCTATATATTATTGTGAAATTTGGTAAAAAAAAAATAAATAGAGCCATTGCGACAATTTGGTAAAAAAAATTGCTCCGGCGACATATTAGTAAAAAAAAACAAACCTTGTGCGACGAATGAGTAAATATAATAAGTTCGGGCGACATTTATCCCAATAAATCTAAAAATTTCCGACAAACCATTCACAAATGCCTAATTTTATTTGTTTTGTAGGTAGAAATTCATTTCACCAATTTTAGTTTTTCCAATTATTTTTTTTCAACCACCATTTTTATTACCCTAAATCCTTTTTGAGCTATTCTATTTTCCAAATTCATTTGTATTTTCTTAAAATTGGAGTACCAAAATTAAACGAGAAAATTTAAATAGGGAAATTACAATTATGAATTAAATTAGGCATTTCGAGCACATTTTGTCGGAAATTTTTACATTTATTAGGCAAAATGTCGTTGGAGTTTTTCTTTTTTTACTCAATTGTCACATAAGGCTAGGTTTTTTTTACCAATATGTCGCCGGAGCAATTTTTTATCAAATTGTCGCTAAGGGTTTTTTTTTTTAACCAATTTGGTCAATTGGCCCGCATTTTGCATCATTTATTTTTCTTTTCCACCTAACTTTCTTCGCATTCATTTTTGTATATGGATTTCTATGCATCTATTCTTGCAACCTGTTGCTTCCAACTTCTTCCCTTTTTATGATTCAATTCATTTCCTTTATTCTATATTATTGTGGAATTCAATTTTTTTTTTACTGAAAGAGACTAAGGGTGTGTTCGGCGCTAGCTATTGAGGTAGCTTTTAACTTTTAGAAGTCAAAACACTACCTTATAAAATTATGAGTGTTAGGTGAGGTAGTGTTTTATGTAGGTGTCAGTGGTAGAGGTAGCTTTTAGGTAGCTTTTGTAGAAAGCCAAAAAAAATAGCGTCGCAAATCCTAAACTAGCTTTCAATAAAAAAATATTTTATTTATTTAATTTAATTTTTTTACCCATATTTTTTTCTATATATTTATTTCTCACATCTCCCTACATATTTTTTTTTACTCTAATCTCTCCACTCCATTCTCTTCTCATGTAATAATTGTTTGATCCCATCATATATCTTACTTATATCCTCCCTTTTTTTATTTGATGAAAAGACGGAAGCCAATTTTATTGAAAAATATAATCCAACGCAATTACATCTTAAAGTTCAACAAGGCACCCCATCCCAAACTCCAATCTTATTTGATAATAATAATAACAATAGTAATAACAACTGTTTTTATGTCTCCAACAGCTACATTTGCCGAACACTTATATTATTAAAAGCTACATTGACAACTAAACTCTAACTGTTACTATTTGACAACTCACAGCTACTCAAAAGCCAACAGCCAACGGCTACAGCTAGTTTTGCCGAACATGCCCTAACTAGATAGACTTTAGAATGCAAAATAAATGTAATCATAAGATACTTACCTATGTCCTTACAAAAATTTTTAGGTTAATGAGTTATTCTATGATACTTAGTGATGTTTTTATATCAAAAATGCATTTTGTTAAATGTATAGGGTATAACTTTCATTACTAGCATAGGGCCCCTTAATGTTTAAGACAGCCCTAGTTAAAGCCTCCCTCTTACTTCCATCAGTTCCATGAGATCAAGAGATCGATTCTCATTATGCGTCCTAAAAAGCAGTATATAGATTTGCACTAATCATTTACACATTACAATCAAACTATAACACCTACATTAGCACTAAAAAGAAATCAGGTCGAACAAAACCATTAATACTCATAAAGCAAAGCTACATTACATCACTAATCCATCCGATGACGATGAGGCTCAATGCAGCATATGATGAGACCGATGCATTTGTTTCAATACCAAAAAATAATAATAATTAATAATAATAATAATAATAATAATAAAATTAAAAAAAATTATATACATGTATACAACTAGTGTAAATCATGTACACAAAGCTCCATCATCCTAAAATTCGTGATACATCTAATAACAATGATTGCAAAATCAATAATCGCCCAATCAAAAGTAACACTAGGTTAAAAAAATAAAAAATAAAAAAATGTGAATTACACATCACAATTTTCTAAATTAACACACACAAAAAATGAACTATAACAACATTGTACTGCAAAATACAAATTGAAAAACGGAAAACAAAATTACCGTCAATGTTGTCGAAAACGGAGAAAGGAGAAAGGAGATCAACGAAGGTAAGGCCATTTTTGAGGCAAGCTTGTTCGACAACAGGAGTAGGAAGGACCATAATAACGGGAGTAATATGGTCAGTTAACATATTACCGAGGGTTGAATTAATTGGATCCGCCATTGTTGTATCGCTTCGAAACTCGAATCTGTGATTATAAAAGGGGTCAAAGCCTCAAAGGTTGGGAACTTGTGATGGGTGAAGTTGGGAAGGAAGAAAGGAGAGTCTGTAATTGCTTTGTGAGTCTGACTTTGATGAGCTAAACAAGGCTGGAGAAACTCGTTAGCGGTAACTCAATCGGTTAGAGTTTCCGTACTGACCAGTAAATTATTGTGATTTTGCATATTACATTGACATTTTGGGTAATATATTAGAAATTCAGAGATAAAGTCATCTTTTTATATGCACTTGGGGCAGTGTAGTAATAAAGTTTTTCACTTATATACGAAAATGTCATGTGATTTGCTATTTATATATATCACAATGATTAATTAGATATTATCCGTTTCCGTTTGATTTCAACAAGGATCGATTCTCAAGATCCCCATGTAGCTCCTTAGCACCAAAAAAAATTAATCAGTTGTCTCTTGGCAAACGTGTAATTATATTAACAAGTTTGTCTCTATGGTGTAAAATACCTACTACGTAGTATTTTAGAATGAAAATAATTTTCTATGTAAAACCTTTTATATTTTAAAAAAACATTTTCATGAAGATTTTTTTTTTTTTTGTTTAGTTGCACATAAAATGATTTTATATTTTAAGCATTTTTCATTGTATGATTAAATGGAAAATCAATACATTTTATTGTGAGCGAAAATGTTTTCCTTCCAAGTGTGATGGAAAATGTTTCCATTCCAATTGTAGAGGAAAATGGTCCCAAAATTTTACGTTTTAATATTTTCCTTCAAACGGTCAAACCAAATATTGTAAAATGGGAAGGCAGTTTTCAGGAAAATCATGTTATACCCTACCAAACGGACCCTAAATACTTTACTCCAAACCAGACGATGTAAAATGAGAATATAGTTTTCAGCGAAAATGTTTTACACTCTATCAAACGGACCCTAAAAGGAAAAATAAAGGAAAATTTGACAATAAATAAATAAACCCTATTTTTCCTCAGTTGCTTCTAACATACATACCTTTTGATTAACTTTGCCTAAAACATACCCCATGCATTTTTAACCTATTGTTGCAGATACCAACGGATTTTTTATATTGTAATAAACTTTATGAGATAAAATTAAAATAAGGAAATGGGGTTAAGAGGATGGAAAGAGGAGAAAGGGAGTCCTAAAAATCACGAAAATGAATGGAAAAATTATTCTAACCAAACAATAACAAAGGGAATCAAATCACTTTTTAACTTAAACACCAGGTTGCAGGTTATCGGGTATGTTTTGGGCAGATGCATTAAAAAGGTGTATATTTTGTAAGTTAATCCAACGGTGGGTATGTTAAAAACATACGACGCAAGGGTGACTTTTTTTTTTGGTCAATCTTTCCAAATATAAATTGCAAACTCTTATTGATTTAATATTACAAGTATATCATGTGATTCGCTTAGTCGTGATTAATGGAGACAAGTTTTATTAAAAGCAAATAAATGAATTCAAACAACAAATTAGCCTTCTTTGCCAAATAAAATAAAATCATTGGCCTTTGTTTTGAGGGATTGATGTAGATACGAAATCGTGTCTTTCCATATATGAAGGAGCGATGATGATCCCCACTACCTTGCCACGCACTGAAAGCTAAGAGGAACAGCGAGCCCAAATTCTCAATCCAAAGCTTCGGAGCTAAATTATAGAAAATTGTGCTAAAAATGAGTTTTAGTTTTTATTAAAATGATTTTTGAAAATAAATAAATTAAATCAAATCATTTTAATCAAAACCAAAATCCGAATTCTCACGTCGACCTCCGCTATGGCACAAGTCATGACCTGCTCCACAACGTAGGAGCCTTCTTGCGCCACTTGCAGTTACCTCAAAGGTTGCGCCATGGCGCAGGGCCTCAACCTACACCTCAACGCAACTCCCATCTTGCGTCACAGCACGACCCGCTTTGACCATTCAACCATCTCACCTAAGATCTTCCTACGCTATGGTGCAAGATTTACTGCGCCATAGCGTATGAAAGTAAAATTGCCAACGTTCTCACTACCCAGGTACGCCATAGCGTAGGATCTTCCATGCGCCATGGTGCAGCAAGCCATAACTACCCCACTACCCACGACTCGATTGCGCCATGATGTAGTGCAAAGTAGCTTTTATCTGGAAACTGCAAGCCTCTTGCGCCATGGCGTAATCTAGCCCTTGTGTCATAGCATAAACATTATGGCAGCTGCCCACTAGTGCGTGATCCATATGCACCATGGCGTAAGAGGTCACATGCGCCATGGTGCAGCCACCCACTCAAGCATGGCCATTTGCGCCATAATACAATTCTCCCTTTGTGCTGTGGCACAAACTTGGCCTATCTCTTTATAAATAGGCACAATTTTTGAACAACAAAAAGAGAAATCAATTAATTATCTATGATTATAATTTATAAACAACACCTAGCTTACACATTTGCATTCCTCTATGAAAACCACTCCGACCATCATCCCTTCAAACCACCGTATCTTCCACCATGTTTTGATTTTGATTCTAAATTTGTAACACAACCCTACCTCTGGTTTTTGGAATCTAATGAGGATCAAATATGTCTTTGTTCCTAGAACTTTACATTAGAATATTGGTTAGTTTCTTGAGTATTTTAAGTGTTTAATGTTATATTTTAGTATTTTGGTGTTTTGTGTGTTTTTGTAGGTTATTGCAATCATTTGCCGTTAAAGGAAATGTCGTTTTTGAAGCAGTGAAACAAGAGAATGTTTTATCCTAGTGGAAGAACACATTTGCTGCAAAGGTACACATTTGATGCCTGAGGAACAAGTTCTGCAGAGTAAACCCTTGCGCAAGAAGTCTGACAAATCTAGAATGACGTATAAATGAATCTGGAGTGCCTTGGCGAATACCATCTGATTTTACATGTTTTACAATTGTGTGAAGATATATTTTTAGAGATAATATATGGAAATATTGGAAAGACAAAAAGATATGGAAATATATTATGCCAAATCTTATTCTTGTGTTTCCCTTAATCAAGAAGAATTCTACTGATTTCATTGCCTATATAAACCCACGAATTAGGTCATCAATTTAAGTGTGTTTAGAGGCAAAGAGGTAGTAAGTTCTCTTTCCACATAGGGCTAAAATCCCCAGCAGAATGAGGGGAGCGGTGACCTTCCCTCCAGCGTGGCCTCATAGGGGGTCGGCCGGACCCTCCTTATGGGTGAGGTAACCAGGGTGTGAGAGCGAGGTTTCGAATACCCGCCTTAAACGTCACACGCACGTGAGTGCGACCTTGTTTGTGGCGTAGAGTATGAATATGGGGGTTCGCCACAGATTTGCATATGAAGTAAGAGTGTCCAACGTGTCTTTATGGGTAGAGTACTCACACCTGCATATTTTCCGTTTGGGGACTAGAAAATGACCTATGCTCGGTTTCGGTACCAGAGACTCGATTTGGGAGCGAGGGTCCAGATATTTGTAACACCCTGGAATTTCCTAACTTTCCTCATTTAAATTTTTCGGAAATATAATATAAATATAATAAACAATAATAGTCATTAAAGCTCCTAATTAACTAGGAAAAACCAAAGTATTACCGCCACTGTGATAACGGCTAATGCTTTATCAAAGTAGTACAACGAAAGTCTTTAAAAACCAAAAACCAAATTAAAACTCAAAATAAAACTTAGCTTGAAATAATCTCAAAAGCAAACCAAAGTCAAAACCAAAAGAAAATCAAAATAAATCTTTATTACACTTCAGAACCATCTTAACGGCCCTTCAAAACCAAACAAACTTTAAACATCAAAAACAAAAGTCAACATCAAACAATAAATAAATAACAAGTCCACAAAACTTAGAAAACTACAATGCAAGCGCTCACACTCCAACCCAGCATGATTGACTATGTCCACCTGTACCTGAAACTTTCTCTTATTCTAGACAACTCCTCGCCATCAAAATGGGTCATCGTAGGACCAAATCAAAGACAAAACCATGCACACAAACACACACAATCAACAAAGCTAAGTACATAAATACCAAAGACTATACATAACATAATTAATATTAGAAGGAAAGTATAACACATATGTCTTTTACCGTTGACATCTCTTCACTTGTGCATAGACTCAACTCATATAAATTATTTATTATATTTAAATTTTAGATGTCGCATCGAGCGGGTTTCGTTTTCTTTAAAATCACCCTATTGGGCACCAACTTGGGAGCAACTCCAAGAAGGTATTACCTATGTCACATATAGTGATGAAATTCCAGCGCATTTAAAATATAAAAGACTACAACCTCTTGTACTCCAATTAGAAGTCATAGATCATTGTTCCATACGACTCCCCCATTGTTCATACTCAAGGTATATACGTTCCAAGAGTTTTGGTGCGAATCCTCTTCCACTTTACGTGATTAACAGGTTTAATAATATTATGACTCACACATAACATCACAATCAAACAAACCATATTAATTATCTTGGATTTAAAGTGATTCTAAAAATAATTGTGTGTGTCCTTTAATTAAAATAAACTTCCTTTACCACACATTAACTGTAAGTGGCTAATAATTTTTCTTTCTTGACCACACATTAAACTGTGAGTGGCTATGTAAATATTTGCTCATTAAACTTTTATAAAACATGTGAATAAAAATTAACTAACTACCTTTCTTGTTGATTAAGTAACTAATCAACTTAACTTATTTCCTTTTTCTTCTTCATTAACTATTGGCCAACTTCAGAAATACTTTAACATTCCAATTACTCATGATATGATTATCAATACTATAAAGGTGGAGTGTCAAAAATATAAAAATCCTACTTTTATACTAGCATACTTCTCATGCAAAGCAACCAAACAACAATTCATATTCACATACATAACATGTAAGATCCACAACCAAGCATGAATTCTACTTTTACTTTCGCCTTTAGTACTTACGTAGCTTGTATAGTAGTGGTGATCCGCCACAACTTTTAAAAGCCAACTTACTCGAATTCTCCTACATAGAGAAAACCGAAACTAAATTAAAACCTTGTTGACTAATTTTTACAACAACTCTAAACTAACCTTTTATGTTGGAAACTTGTCCAAAAACCTTCCCTCTATGGTCTCTATTCAATTCCATACTTTATTTTAATTTTACTTTCACAAAACACTTGATTTTTAGTAATTTTCCAAAAAATGGCAGCTTTATAAAATTATTTAAAAACACTTAAAAACCCTTCTAAATATCATGTTTTGATCATAAAATATTATAGTCATGTCCTAAGATTATCATACAATATTTTGTGAACAACTACCTAATAAAAGCTTTCAGTTACTAAACTACCTATAATAATTCCTCCGCTTTGGTAGCACTACCACATACCTTTTTTTTTTTTTTTTTTTTAAATTTTTCCGGTGATTAGGCCCCATTATTAACTAGCTCTCTCTTTTAAATTAATTAAACAGTTTTTATTTATTAATTCGTTTAATTTTATTTAAATTTTTTTTACTAATTACATAAACTTTGTACTCTTTCTCTCTCTATAATTCAATCCCCTCCCTCATGCTCTGTTATTTATTTATTTGCAATTTTTCTTGTCTTCTTCTTCTGCAATTTTTTTCCATCTTAATGGTTTGGCATCACAAATCTACAAGGTTCTCAATTTATTTGTGTCTCTTTGAGCACTTCTAGTAACCCTCTTACTCTCACTACTAACCATTTTTATATAAACTAAATTTATGAATTGCATGTGCTTAATAATTTTTTCACTAAATTCTTGCTAGCTCTCTTCTTTTCATCTATAAATTATCAACTTTTTCTTAAACTAATTTTGCTTAAATTGAACAAATTTTGTAAGGTTGAAATTTTGCAATTGAAATTGAAATTAGAGCATAAATTATATACAAGTGAAATTGAAATTTAAAAAACACTAGAAAATAAAGGGTAGATGATGAAAAGGCTTGCACCTTCCATAGGTGGGAAGAAATTAGAAGAGCAAATAATAACAATGGACATTTTGGTATTATAAAAGACATGACTGAAAAAGGGGGGAATCCTGAGAAATTTAGTGTGAATAAAATGAGGGGAAATCAAAACGAGGAAATCGTGAAATTTGGTGTGAAAAAAGAAAGAATCTGTTAATATTAGGGCCCACTCGCCGTAAAAATTCGAAAAAAAGGTATGTGGTAGTGCTACCAAATCGGAAAAATTATAATAGGTAGTTTAATAACTGAATGTTTTTATTAGGTAGTTGTTCACAAAATCAGACATTTAATAGGTAGTTTCTGACAATTTTGGTTAAAAATAATTATAAATAATTATTTCACGTGTTACTATTTTTTATTAGACATAATTATATGTTAATAAAAATTTACAGCTTTATTTATTTATTCAAAACTTCTTAAAAACTCATCAAAACATCATAAATCAAGCATAAAACTCTTTTACAATCTAATACTATCATTATACATCAAATCTATGCTTTAATTTAATTTTTCATGAAGTAAAACATGTTCATAATATTTTTACTGTTAGTTTTCATGACTTTAAAAATTTGATAGCAATATTATAAACAACCTTAAAACCATTACAAACAAATATAAACTTCATAAGATCATCACAAATTCATACTACTCCCTCTGTTCCCTATTATTCTTGACGGTCACAATTCACCCTCTCATTTTGATATATCATATAATAATAGTTGTGGGGTCCAATTGGGGTAACAATTGATGAGAGAGAAACAAGTTGCAACTAATAGAAGCTTGATTAATTAGTAGGTGGTTTGTGGGGTCCATTTTAATAAATAAATGTTAAAAATCTAATAAAGTTGTAATGTAAAGAAAAATATGGAACATAGAGAAACAAGATATATATGTAAAGAAAAATAGGGAACGGAGGGAGTAAAACAATTTATGATCATAATATAAAAGTTTAGATCATTAAAAGCCACAAAACTCCAAATTTCATGATTTCATAAACCCTAATTTAAAATTTCATGAACAACTTTATAAATTCACTAATAACAAAGTAAATTTGAAAATTCTTGATTTAAGGGGTATTTATAGGCCCGAAGTATGTTTTGGTACAATTACATAAATGCCCTTAATGTTTAAAATTACTTTTGTACCCTTATTTTAAAAAAAAATTAGGAAACTTTAAAAATTCTATTTTTAGAATCTTATTAAAATATTTAATAAAACTCAAAGTGGCATGAAATATAATTTATAAACTTTAGAAAACATAAAATAATTATTTTGATTAACAATTAATTTAAATTTCTTTCTTTAATATATTTATTGCACTTAATTTTCAATAAAAATAATAAAAATATACACAAAATGCAAAATTAACTTCTTAAAATACGTGAAAATATGGGGTATTACAGTCTACCCCCCTTAAAAGAAGTTTCATCCCCTTAAAACATTGTGAACTTTGCTCAACTCCATTGGTAATGCAAGCTTGTAGGCGACTTTTCCAATCCTTTGCAAGATCTCATAGGGTCCAATGTATTTTGGGCTCAATTTTCCCTTCTTTTCGAACCTCATAACACCTTTCATCGGTGACACTTTAAGTAACACATTATCACCTACTTCGAACACAACTTCTTGACGCTTTTGGTCCGCATAAGATTTCTGTCTATCCTGTGCTGCTTGAATTTTTACTTGTGTCACTCTTACCGTGTTGGCAGTTTCTTCAATTAACTGAGTGTTGTGTTCCTAGCTTATGTTTTGAATGATGACAAACTGCATTGAACTATCATACTATATGCAAGTTTTTGTTTGCATTTGTAGGTACTAAAGAACAAGTTCAATGGATAATAAGATGAAGCTCATGAATTCAAGTCTTGAAGTTTGCATGAAGACTAAGTTCATATAGTCATATTCTTAGGTCTTAGATGCAATGTAAGTGGTATGAAGGTTTGTAAATGCATTATAAAGGTTGACATTAGAGAGATGAGCTAGTTGTGGATTACAAGGAACCTTGGTTGCTTATCATACAAAACTACAAATATACTTGGATGACTCGAACAATCTGGGAACAGTGCGGAACCAGTCCTCTCGAGTTTACTTCATACATCCGTATTTTTGAAAAGTTTTCTTTCCGCGCAAAATTGATTTCAAAATATACGGATTCTTGGTTTTTCATGCAAGAAGATAATCTTAAGTATGTCAAGTATGTTATATTATATTGTACTGATTTTATTTGATCTCAAATAAAATCAGTGAGAATATTTTCGGTGGAATTATTTCTATATTCCCAAGGAAAATATTCTTTTGCAATATTCTATAACATACAAGCCAAGGCTTATTTAAGATGATCTGCTGGTATACAAACCTAACACTTTTGTACGAGAAAAAATTAAAGAATATAGATTGCAAAAGTTCTCTCTCTAAAAGTTTCAACTTAGCATAAAACCTAATGCCACATTTAGGTCTTAATTTACTCTCTTTCTCTAAGCGTTTAGGCTAATTATTATTGAGAGACAAAGTGTTGTAATTTGAATATTTTGTGAGTTCAGTTTGCTGGGGAAGTTGATCAGGGATCATCTTCATTTGAACCTTCATAGTTGGAGGTTGAGTCGAACTTCCATAGGTGGAAGTTGGGGAATCATCTTGTGCATAGGTGCACAAGTGATTGTGTGTAATTCTTTTTGTTATTCTGAGTTGATTAATAAAAAGAGTGAGTGAGTGGAGGATGTAGACTTATTAGAACTCGAACCTATTTAAATCATGATGTTGTTTATTTTTATTGCATTTATTTCCGCTGCCTGAGAACTGGTTCTTAACTGGTCTCACAATTAATCGAAAAATTTACAACAATCTTACAACACTCAATTCACCCCCCCCCCCTTCTTGAGTGTCACTTGCATTTTTAATTAGTATCCGAGCCTAACTTATTGAAAGGGTAACACTACACCTAGAGAAGAGTCATCAGTAGCTGATGGTGATGCTGGTGATAAGGATGATGAACTGATCTCTGAGAAGAATAAAGAAGGGGAAGATGAGGACAATGATGAAAGTGTTTCAGAGGGCGAAGAAGATGATGGGACTGAAAATGACTCTAGAGCAGATTAAAATTCTTTTGTTTATTCGTTTATTCTCTTATTGCTACTAACCTCTCTTATTTATTGAACTCTAATTCTGGTTTCCCCCCTTCCCCAAATTACAAATACATTGCTCTTATGTAATTTGGTTTACTACTGGTTTGTAATAATTTATTTAGGACCAGTAGCTTTGGTACTTTTGTAGGAACAATGGTAGAATCATCATCTCTAGAATGCTATTTGAGCTACCTAAATTAGCTTGAACTTAATATAATTAGTAGTTTGACTACTGATTGTGTTTTGTTGTCTGTTTCATTTTTCTCGTTCCTTTAACTTTTTTGGTGATGCCAAAAGGGGAAAGTAGGTGAAGTTCTGATCTCTTCTACCTATCTCAGGGGGAAGAAGGTCTAATGTGTTATAATCTGTCTGTGTTGCAGCAACTAGAGCAAGGTTAAAAGCCTTGCTAGAGGTGACAGACCTGAATGGTCTGCAAGTAATTGTATTCAAAGCATTTTAACTCTTGTCATCCCAATGGCTTGGAAACAAGTCTGGACTTATTGATGTTCTTATTGCAAATGCATGTTTAAGTCTAAGAGCTCTGAGTCTAATTAGTATTTGCCCTTGGTACTTAGAAAATCTTTCTTAAAATATTGTCAGTTAGTTGTGAGCTGGTGTACTTGTGAATGATGCTTAATCTGCAGGAATAGTACGAGACCAGTTCTTGAGTTTGCAAAGGATTCAAGATTTTAAAAAATGTGCCAAAAAGTTAATGATATTATTTGTAGGGGGGAACTTCAAGGGTTTGTCATCATCAAAAAAGGGGAATTTGTTGAGTTCCTAGCTTATGTTTTGAATGATGACAAACAGCATTGAACTATTATACTGTATGCAAGTTTCTTTTTGCATGTGTGGGTACTAAAGAACAAGTTCAATTGATAATAAGATGAAGCTCATGAAGCCAAGTCTTGAAGTTTGCATGAAGACCAAGTTCATAGAGTCATATTCTTAGGTCTTAGATGCAATGTAAGTGGTATGAAGGTTTGTAAACGCATTATAAAGGTTGATATTAGAGAGATCGATAAGCTAGTTGTGGATGACAACAAACCTTGGTGTTTGTCAGACACAACTACAAATAAACTTAGATGACTCGAACAGTTTGGGAACAATGCGGAACCAGTCCTCTCGAGTTTACTTCATACATCCGTATTTTTGAAAAGTTTTCTTTCCGCGCAAAATTGATTTCAAAATACACGGATTCTTGATTTGTCATGCAAGTGGCTAACATAAAATTTCTTCTACACATAACTATCAACATAAGAGATTCCTTTTTGTCAAAATAAAACTTTGGGTACCCTTAAAAATATAACTTTCCTCCTTTAGATTTTCCAAAAATATAATATAAATATAATAAAGAATAATAATAATTAAAGCTTCTAATTAATTAGGAAAAACTAAAGTATTACCGCCACCGTGATAATGGCTAAGGTTTTATCAAAGTACTACATCGGAAGTCTTTAAAACCCAAAACCAAATTAAAACTCTAAATAAAACTTGAAATAATCTCAAAAGCAAACCAAATTCAAAACCAAAAGAAAACCCAAATAAATCTTTATTACACTTCAGAACCGTCTTAACGGCCCTTCAAAACCAAACAAACTTTAAACTTCCAAAAAAATTGTCAACATCAAACAATAAATAACTAACAAGTCCACAAAACTAAGAAAACTACAATGCAAGCGCTCACACTCCAACCCAGCATGATTGACTATGTCCACCTGTACCTGAAACTTTCTCTTATTCTAGACAACTCCTCACCATCAAAATGGGTCATCGTAGGACCAAATCAAAGACAAAACCATGCACACAAACACACACAATCAACAAAGCTAAGTACATAAATACCAAAGACTATACATAACATAATTAATATTAGAAGGAAAGTATAACACATATGTCTTTTACCGTTGACATCTCTTCACTTGTGCATAGACTCAACTCATATAAATTATTTATTATATTTAAACTTTGGATTTCACATCGAACGGGTTTCATTTCCTTTAAAATCGCCCTATTAATTGGGAACCAACTTGGGAGCAACTCTAAGAAGGTATTACCTACGTCATATATAGTGACGGAATTCCAGTGCATTTAAAATATAAAAGAGTACAACATCTTGTACTCCAATTAGAAGTCATAGATCACTATTCCATACGACTCCCTCCATTGTTTATACTCAAGATATATACGTTCCAAGATTTTTGGTGTGAATTCTCTTTCACTTTACGTGATTAACAAGTTTAACAATATTATGACTCACACATATAACATCACAGAACCATTCATAGAATCAAACAAACCATATATATAATTATCTTGGATTTAAAGTGATTCTAAAAATAATTGTGTGTGTCCTTTAATTAAACTAAAATTCCTTTATCACACATTAACTGTGAGTGGCTAATTATTTATCTTTCTTGACCACACATTAAACTGTGAGTGACTATGTAAATATTTGCTCATTAAACTCTTATTAAACATGTGAATAAGAATTCATTAACTACCTTTCTTGTTGATTAAGTAAATAGTCAACTTAAATAACTTCCTTTTTCTTCTTCATTAACTATTAGCCAACTTCAGAAATACTTTAACATTCCAATTACTCATAATATGATTATCAATACTATAAAGGTGCAATGTCAAATTAATATAAAAATCATACTTTCACACTAGCACACTTCTCATGCAAAGCAACGAAACAACAATTCATATTCACATACATAACATGTAAGATCCACAACCAAGCATGAATTATATTTTTACTTTCGCCTTTAGTACTTACGTACGTTGTATAGTAGTGGTGATCCGCCACAACTTCTAAAAGTCAACTAACTCGAATTCTCCTACATATAGAAAACCGACACTAAATTAAAACCTTGTAGACTAATTTCTTTCAACAACTCTAAACTAACTTTTTATGTTGGAAACTTGTCCAAAACCTTCCCTATATGGTCTCTATTCAATTCATACTTTATTTTAATTTTGCTTTCGCAGTACATTTGATTTTCGGTAATTTTCCAAAAATGGCTGCTTTATAAAATTACTTAAACACTTTAAAACCCTTCTAAAATTTCATAAAGAACTTTATAAGTTCACTAATAGCAAAGTAAATCTAAAAATTTCTGGTTTAAGGGGTATTTATAGGCCCAAAGTGTGTTTTGGTGCAATTACATAAATACCCTTAATGTTTGAAATTACTTTTGTGCCCTTATTTTAAAACAATTTAGGAAACTTTGAAAATTCTATTTTAAAAACTTATTCAAATATTTAATATAACTCAAAGTGGCATGAAATATAATTTATAAACTTTAGAAAACATAAAATAATTACTTTGATTAACAATTAATTTAAATTCCTTTCTTTAATATATTTGTTGCACTTAAATTTTCAATAAAAATACTAAAAATATACACTTAAATTAAAATACGAAATTAACTTCTTAAAATACGTGAAAATATAGGGTATTACAATATCAGTTTTGGTACCTTAACCACCCGCGTACTGCAGCCTCTTACTCGGACATTAGCACTGTTGGTTGGATCCTCAACTGCATAGATATTTAAATTTTACCTTGCCTTACTTGCACACAACGAGAACTTACATTTGCTGTGTGGTTTAGCTTTAATGCACTCATATTGTCCTACGAAAATCGCTTTGATTTATTTAGGTGTAACTAATACGGTATTTCATGGTTTATCTTATTAGGTGAGCTAGATTTACACATGTCGGTCTTTATTAAGTCCTAGGTACTAATGAGACATGTGACGGTTTTCTATACAATTCCAAGGAAGAGGAGAAGTTATTGTGTATATGAAGATGCTTATGAGATGCATGGGTTAGCAGTATAGGTTTAAATATATATAAAGCATAAAGAAGCATATGTACATAAGAAAAGGGAATTGGGAAACCTAGATTATGATACTAGGAAAGTTATAAAAACTTGCGATAGTACATGAACTCTAATAAAGAATTGAAAACATGAACATGATTCAAAGACAAAAATTGAAGCATGAAATTCTAAAAGTGTAGTAATGGCATGAGATAAAACATGCAAGAGAAAGCCAAAGAAAGCATGGGGATACCAAGGTATAAATACAACCAGAAGAAAGTCTGGCTTAATCCGATAGCTAGACCGAGGGGTGAACATAATCACTAAGTTAAGTTCACGACCTTTGTAACCTCACTGCAATCTAGACATGGAACTAGAAGAACATTATAAGAGATCATGCATAATAAAAATTAAGGGCTAAAAATCCACGACTTGCTACTGTGTTGAATATGTTAACAAGTTAGGAAAATGAAAAACAAGAGCCCATGAAAAAAAAATCATTCAAAACGTAGTTATAATGGTGTTGTGTACAAAACCGTAAAACGAAAAAGACCACATTTTGGAAGCATGCATGACTATAAATTTGTGAAGGAACTCAGAAAATTACCTTGATCATGCATTATTCATTGTATTTGGAGTAAGTATGAGCAATCTTGAGCCCTAAAGCCTTCTTGAGCACCATAAACAAAGCTTGCAAAGTTGCCTAATCTAGCGCCAGTGAATTATTTTTTGAGTATTGTGGGAAATTTGTTAAGATATCTGCAATGATTTTTTGACAAGATGTTAAGGAATCTATTAGGATTATTATGTTAAAAAATTAGATGCTTGATCAAAAAGGTTTGGGAGATATTGATGTTTTAGTAGGAGGAGATCACGATGTTTTTTTCCTGAAAACAAGAATGATCGTGTTGAATGTTGAATGTTGACTGTTGATCATTGTTGATTCTTTTTTATGAAATGAAAACCATTAGAGCTCCTCTTGCGCTATGGCGCAGCTTGGGTGTAACACCCTGATAATTCCTAACTATTTTCGGAAAACAGATAATAAAATACTACTACTAATTTAGGAAAAAACAAAGTTTACTGTCATTGTGATAACAAATAGGGCAAATATCAAAGTACTACAGTGGAAGACTTCTACTTTAAAACAACTTTAAGTCAAAATAAAACTCTTTAATCCAAAACCAAACTGAATCCTTTATTACAAGTTGGAATCGGAACAATGACCCATCAAAACAAACTTAGCTTTGCAAACTTGAAAGCCAACATTAGTCCAACAGACATCATAATAATAAATATAGTTGCAAACGAACAATAAAATAAGCATAACCAAAACAACGAAACTATGAACGACAACCGAGAGTACTCTTCACTCAATGCCAGCATGATTGACTATGCCCACCTGAACCAGTTGCTTTCTCTTGATTCTAGACTTCTACTGACCATTGGAATGGGTCATCGTAGGGCCAAGACAATGACTAAGCCATGCACACAAAGCACGTAATCAATAAAGTTGAGTACATAGATACTATACTATGCAACACACTGGTATGGATAAGCCTAAGCAAAACATTAACAAAACACATAGTCTTACCTTACCATAAACATGTACCTGTAACATATACTCACTTTACTTTAAAATTTATTAACAATTAAGTTTGGATTTCATATCGAACGGGTTCCCTCCTTTAAAAATTGCCCTTTAGGCACCAACTTGGAAGCAACTCCAAGAAGGTTTTAACTATACCACATAAAGACTCCAACGCATTAATAATAAATAAAGTACAAAGTCTTGTACTCTGATTAAAAGTCATAGATCACAATTCATACAACTCCCCCCATTGTTCATACTCAAGGTATATACGTTCCAAGAGTTTTGGTGTGAATCTTCTTTCACTTTACGTGATCATCAATTTAATTACTTGCTAAGAATCACAAATAACAATACATAGAGCACACATAACAAACATGGCAAGCATGAACACCATATTAACTAATCTTGATTAGTAATTGATCATGCTCTTTACTTCTTACTTTCTTATTTACTTATCTTCCTAGTCCACACATAAACTGTGAGCGGATTTCTTTTTTCCTTGTCCACACATTAACTGTGAATGGATATCTATTTTCTCATTAAACTCTTTGCTGTTAAACATGTGAATAAACATTCACTAATTACTTTTCTTTTTACTCAAGTTGTTAAACAACATAATTTGTTTCTTTCTTCTATAGTGACAACTAGTCAACTTCTTTCAACATATACAATTGTTCCAAAATCTTTGATGTAATTAAATAGCTATAAAAGCGGAATGGGAATCACAGATGCAACATTATAAGCTCAACAATACAGTTCTCATGCACGTCAAAACAAGTCAACATGATTTGATAACTTCTCAAACGTCACAAAGCTTCTATCATGTAAATTAAGGGAATTAGAAATACTTTTAGCATGATTTCTAATTACATGAACCATCTTTAGTACTTACGTACCTTGTATAATAGCGATGACCTGCCACTACTACCAGAAATCGCCTAACTCGAAGCTTCCTACAAAACACAAATTTACTAATTAGAACTTCCTTTGACTAAATTTTACAGCAACTGTAAACTACTTTCAAGTATTGAAAAATAAACTAAAAAATTCCTTACATCGTCTCTATTGAATTCCATAATTTGCCCATTGATTTTCTTTTGAAAAACCTTTGTTTTTATTAATTTTCCAAAAATGGCAACTTCATAAAATAACTTAAAAACTCTTTTAAACCTTCTTAAACTTCATAATTTGACCTCAAAACAACATATTAATGTTCATGAATCCCTATAATGAGGCTTATGATCCTTATGGTTATTCTTATATGAGTAATTATGGTCCTCCCCAGTATAATTTGCAAAATAGTTTTCATTCGCAAGAATCCAAATCTTCTTTAGAGCTTGCTTATGACAATTTTATGAAAACTTGAGGGGGATATGTGGTACCTAATGATAAATCTTATGAGAACTATTCTTACGATTCACCTTCAATAGGTCACTAGCAAAATTCTTATCAATTTCAATCTAATCAGTTATCTTCATCTAGTTTAGAGAGCTTGTTTTTGCAAACTACATGAAATCTAATGATGCTAGTTGTTTGATATTAGAAGCTAGTATTTTACAATTAGTTGAACAAACTAAGAATCTACAAGCCAAATTGAATGTTGTTCAACAAGCTTTAACTCTTCTGTGACACATGATGATTATAATGTTGGATTGATATGTGATGGAGATGAGAGTGTTACTAAGGAGGCTTGTGAGGTTAATATTGGGAATTCGAATGAAGGCGAGGAGGATGTATCTATTCTTGAAGATGAAAAGCCTATTAATGAAGAGTAGGTTGAGTGTGAGCATATGAGTGAGTCTTTAGTATCCAAGACATTGGTTTTAGAGCCTCATGTACCATTCTCAAGAAAAATTGATCTCATTCCTTCTTTTCCACCCTTATTTCTTCATTCTTTTCTCTTTTCGCCTCCATTACCCCATGATTATCATTTTGAGAACAAGGAATCTCCTTTGTGTGTCTTTGATGTAAATATGTCCTTTTTCTTTCCCTTTGAGTCTCGTAAGTCTTTTAATTATTTTTCGTTTTGCTTTTTTTTTTTTTTTTGTAAATTTATTACAATGTTTAGGATTTTGGTACATTCTCATTTTCTTATTTTAATGTTGTTATATCTAATATTTTTTGAGATGCATGAAAATGCGTTTGACAAATTATTAAGGGCATTGATGAGCTATTCTTGAGGCGCCCAAGACCTTTTAATTCTTAACGTTTCTTTTTGTTTTTTTTTAGTTTGGTATTTTGAACAGAGAGTCGCGGATCTTTGTTCCGAGGTTGTTTCTTTACATCATCAGTTAAAATCTTCTGGCCCCACTGCTTCTACTGGTGACATTATCTCTGAAGCTCGTTCTGAGTGAGCTTCTCTTATCTCTTCCCTTTGTTTTACACATTGAGGACACTGTGTTTCATTTTGCTTGGGGGAGGGATACCTATCTTTGTTTTCTTTCTTAGTGTAGATTATATTGCTTTCGTAGGATTGTTGTGCGGTTTATACCATCCATTAGGGGTGGGAGTTTACATGCAACACAAAAAAATTTACTACTTTCCTAGATTAGGTTTTATTACTTTCATAGTTAGTTAGTTATTTTGGTTGATTAATTGTTGAGATGCTGAAATTGGATTGATAATGACTTCCCTGTGCCCCGCATTTAAAAAAGTATTTTTGATTGATTTGGGCATGTGATGGGTATTGCTTGGGAATTGCCAACTTGGACTTGAAATTGATTTAGCCTGAAGCTTTGTCTTATCTTGCCTTATATCCATGTCTTGAGTAAGGGCTTGAACTGTGTTAACGGGAGGAATTGAGCCACTTTTGTTCTATTAGGATACATTAAACTATTTTCTTTCTTGTGTGCTTAGTTCCTTGTGTAATTATGATCTTGGGTTTGCCATTGAACTTGAGTAGCTTTAATTGAGGTATTGTTGCATGTCGTATAAGATAAAAGACATTCTTTTCTTTTAGAGCCGTCACACACATTTCTAGGTCGTCACGGACAGCATCATCATTCCCTTTGATCCGAATACTTTGTAGCTTTGACCTTCTTTTGTTTATTAATCGCATTACAACATATTTAAGTCGTGCATTGCCAATTCTACGATATATGCCCAAGCTTGGCTTGGGGTAATTCCCCGGTCTATGTGGTTTGGATGTTGAGTTTGATGCTGTCCTAGTGTTGATTTGTGCTTCAATGTATTATAACACTATTTTTGAGATTGGCTACAAATTTTTGTTTCAAAAGGATTTTGATGTAAAATTGATGGAACTTTTATGATTATGAGGTTCTAAATAATGTTTCATATTAAGGCTATGTGTACCTATGTTCTGGTTTATGTGAATTGAATATAAGAAGTTGAAGTGTTAATGAAAGTGAGAAGCCCAATTATATGCATGTGATGATTATGTCTCCTGTTAATCTAGTTGGCAAAGACTAATCATTAAGAGTCGTGAAACTAAACGGAAAAAAATGAAAAAAATGAAGGAAAAAAAAGTGAAAAAATGAAAAGTAAAGAAGTTCAAAGTTTGTAATAATGGTTGTATTTGGTTGTCTTACAATGATATGGGCTGAATTGAATTGAAATTGAAAGTTCGATTTGGTGTAGCTTGGTTGGACTTGAATGTTTGAGGAGGTTTGGATACATTACTTCGGTGTTGTTGGCAATCTTCTTCGGTTTATATTCGTATACCCCGCATTTCCATCACATTATCCCAAATTTATCCTACTCTTCACCCTAAACATCTTACAAGCTTATAAAGCCCTTTTTTTTTTTTTTATCTTCATGTGCATGCTTTGATTACTGTGGAAGAGTCTTTTGGCAAGGTTGTAGAGTACTAATTACACTTCGAGTTGACATCGGTTGAGTGGCTACCCTTTTAAACACTTGCATGAGGGTGTGAGTTGTGGGTGGTTTATTTTTATGTATTGCATATTTAAAACAATCTTGCATATTGCATTCATCTATGGGGTGGTGAGAGCCGGAGCTACATTTTAGATGCTCTACAAAAAGTGTGGAGTGTCAACCCGTGAGCTACTCTAGTCATCGACTTCTATCTCTTGCATGGTTGGCTATGTGATTTTGATTTTAATGGATGGCGGTCAAGGGATTTTGATAGGTTGGTGTAGGAACTTGCATGCTCAGAATCATCTGAGTTGATTATGTTTTCAAAAGTTTTATGGGGTGAAGTCATTGTTTATCTGATTTGGTTGCTTAAGGACAAGCAACAGTTTAGCTTGGGAGAATTTGATCGATAACTTACTTTTATATCAGGTTTTTTGGGCATGTTTAGATGCTTATTTAGAGCATTTTAGGCATTAATTGCATGAATTATCCATTTTCTTCTTTATTACACTTCGTTTGTGGTTTCTTAATTTTTCAGGTAGTTTTGTTGCTATTTGGAAGCTTTCGGAGCAAGGTTCAATGAAGCGGATAGTTATAAGCAAAGAGTTGAAGATTATGGACATATAGCACGAGAATTATCATCATAAAATGTCTATTTTGCATCCATAGGGGTCATGGCTTAGATTGTTGAGGTGAATTTGAGGTAAAAGTGAAGATATGTTGAAGTTTGTGAAAGTTCAGCTTAAACAGTGCTCACTATTTTGGTCATGACTCGATATATACTCATTGGATTGATATGATTCCAGTTCTATTGGAAACTAGATTCATAGAGCTTCACAAAGGCGGGTCACACACCTCAATTCAATGCCTAGAACGCAAGATACAACCCTTCAAATTTAACCCAGTGTTTCAGAACGCGAATCAGCACCCAATGGATTTGAGCATTTTTCCCTTTGAGTCGTTGTCCGGCCAGCTGGGTATCAATAGGGCGCTGGTCGGGCCTGTTGTGATAAAATTCTAGATTCATATCTTTTTTATTATCCTAGTTTATATCTCTTAATCATCTATTTTTATTTTTCCTACTTTATGTTAATTAGAAATATATATATATAGGGAAAAATAAATCTATTAGGGGGAGGGAGAAAATACACGACACTTTGGGGGTATTAGGAGTTTATGTTTTTATCATCTTCTTCTTTAAACATTGAACACTTGAGATTTATTATAATCATCCATTAATTAAAGTAATCTTTCTCATTCTCTTCTTTGTCTATTAATTTCAATTATGTTTTCTTTAATTAATTCTTGGTTTTTTTAATTATCAAATATGGAGTTAAGTAAAACCCTAGTCATGAGTAATGCTTAATTAATTCCCCTAAATTCCCAATTTAATTGTTAATTGTTCTTGCTTAATTGAATATGCTTATGCCAATACTAGATTAGGGATAATTAGAATTGTTATGATTCCATTGTCTTTATCACAACGGGAGTTGGGTTTTGAGGGATTTGATTAATTCAATTAAGGACATGAAATTTTCCATGGGAATACCACGGATTGTTAGGAAATTAGGGTGTCGTGTGTAATGTCTTTAATTTGTATGATTCCAAAAGAGTAGGTTTGATTGCAAATTAGAGAAGCCATAAATACTCAGGAGCGGTTTATGGTATTTTTAGGGCGTGCCTTTCTTTTTGAACGATTGATTCATTAATTTGGGGTAGGAATAAGTATTTGCATTGATTATGCTAGTGGTGATGCTTAACTCTAGGTATTTCTAATCATTGAATTTGTCCTTAGTTCTTAATAAATTGCATTAGTCATTTTAGCTAATTCAGTTAATTAATTCTCTCAATCAATATTTTTGGTCAAGTGCTTAGCATTAATTTGAGTCAATTTAATCAATTTAATCAATTTGAAACTCTTAGTCTCTTGGGATTCGATCCTACTTGCCCGACTACATTAGTTAGGAGATTTAGATAGGTTTATTTTTGATAGGTTTGCGACGACCTCATCAGTTGAGTTGTTGTTGCATTATTGGGCGGATTATTGTTTGTTGGAGTTGTATCTAGCTCCTAATTGGGTTTTGGTTCTTGGTTGAGTATTGTTGGATGATGATGGAGTTTGGTTGGTTGATGGGTGATGTAGTCGTTTCTTGATTTTGTTTTTATCTTCCACAATGTCTCTACTGATGTGAATTTTCGTACAACAAAAACTAAAATTGTGAATTTCTAAAGGACAAGCCCCCAAAACCCAAGATTTTAGGTTGATGAACTAGTCTTTGATTAAAGCCTAAGCACCCTCAAAGCCACTAATTAATCTCACAAGAGTATAAAGGAATTAACCAACAACTAAACAAGAATTTCGAATTTTTTGTTTTAGAGTAAACAAACAAACTTTTTTTTTTTTTTTTATTAAACTCAAATCTGATTTTTGCAAGCTAATGTTGAGACTACTTATAGGAATAATTATCAAAAAAATCTTAACAAAAAGAAGCTAAAACACACGCACAAAATAAGGTAAACACGCCACCCTAGCCTTCTTATCCAAGTTGCATAACAAACTCAAGATAAGATTGCCATATCATCACTGCATCTTGATCTTATATTGCTAACAACTCTAACTACCTCTAACTAATCAAGATTCTATCCTAACAAACTTTCTAACAAACTAATAAACAAGATAATCAGCATTTTCCAACCTAAAATACACGCAACAATTAAAACCCAAACATCAAGAAAATCGCAATAATTCACGCCACCATGTTGCTTCATTTTTACGCCATTTTAAAGAATTTGCTTTAAATCTTCAAGAAACCTTTCAAGATCCAATCTTTTAATCAAGAAACCTTCAAGAAGTCATTCCCCATGTTTTTAAGTTTGAAAATGATGATCAAGACTCCACAAGAAATAAAAAACTCAATGCCTAAAATGAGAAAAACCCTAAGCAAATGCAGTGGGAAAAAACCCATAGGCAAAAACCATCTTGTTCCCTAAAATCCACCATTCTTTCCTTGATTTGCGTGCTACTCTAAGTGTGCGTGATCATGCACACGCAAATCTCAATCCTTGATGCATCCATATGGCTTGTATTTCCATAAGCAATTAGTTCACCCATGGTTGCATCCTTGTCATTGACATTCAAACTTTCGAAGTTGGTTGCATCCTTGCCATTGATATTCAAATTTGCATCATCTACTCAAAACACAATATCAATTTTGCATTTGATTGATTCTTTCTCAAACACAAATTCAAATTTTTTTTTCCTTTCTTTGTTGTTTCTTATGATCAAGTAATCATGGTGTTCATGGCCCTTAGAGCATAAATATCAATGAACATAATAAAAGAAAGGTTTGTCACACTTTTTNTTTTTTTTTTTTTTTTTTTTTATTTCTCTCTCCACTACAAACCATTTTTATTTTCAACTCATACCAATTCTTAAATATAACCCAATAAAAAGGGTTCATGATTTCTCTCTCCTACTTTTTTCTACTCGACCTACTATTTTTATTTTTTTTCCACCATCTTTTTTTTTCTTGGTAAAAGATTTTGATATTGATTCACCCTTGATAATTTTGGATTTGTTATGTTAAATAACATAATTTAGTTATTTAATAATAATTAAAGTAATTAATTATAATGGGTAATTAGTAGACGATATATATGCGTTGTTATAAATTAATCTAAATTAAAGTCAACCAATAAATAATAATTAAGTAAACTATCAAATTAAATTTAATGAAAATACTCCTACATTGATTAAAAAATGAAATACCAAAAAACTAAATTTTAAAATACGTCAATACTATAACAAAACAAAGTTTTTAAAAACATGCATTTCATAATTCAACACTTGCATAATATAAAGGATAACATTAATGACGACATGTCTTGAACTTATCTCAGATGTGTTCAATCAAGTCATTTCTTAAAGACAAATGAATTTTTTGATCTTCAATCTCAGCCATGTGCTTTAGATAAAGATTAATATCCACAATTCGGTTTGTTTGGTAAGTAAAATTGTCGTCGTCTTGATCATTATGCCTCCGGTTGGTACGAGGACGAGTTGGTTTGTACATAGAGTACTCAGAGATGTTAGTATAGTTTTGATACGTGTCCGTTCATCTTCTACTATTATGTTGTGCATGATGATGCAACATAGCATGATATTATGAAGTGACCTTACATCCCATGCAAGAGTTGGCTTTCGAACAACAACAAATCGAGCTTGTAACACTCCAAATGCTCGTTCCACATCCTTCCTTGCCGATTCTTGCACTTGGGCAAACATTAGAGTGTAGTCACCATCACAGTTGCTTTGTTTGTATTCATAGTATAGTCACTATCAAAGTTGTTTTGTTTGTGTTCAGAGTGTAGTCACCATCAAGCAAAGTGTAAACAAAATGCATAACAATACGTCATGATTAACTTAATTAAAGACATTATTATAACATAACAAATAAACCAACAACTACAATAAAACATTCATGGAAAATATCTCATATTACACCTTAAATTAATAATGCTTGTAATTTTTGAAGTATTCTCTTAAATTAACAAGAATCCCCTATTCAGCTTCATCTCTGCTTTCTTTGGCTAGTAAAGTTTCGAGCATGGTCCAATTCCATCTATTTCTGCTTCCTCTCTTCCCTTTGCCTATCGAACTCCAACTTTTTTTGAAGCACAGCAGTATCTATAGACCTCACATTAGTATGAAGTTTTATAATTCCGCCAAGGTTGATTAAAGTATCCACTGCTTCCCCTACTTGTGCTTTTCCCTTAAGCCTAGGTTTGGCCTTTTCTGTACCATCCGAGCTTAACATAACCTCTTCTCAAAGAACACTACTTATAGGGGTGTTTGGTGTTGACCCTCCATCTTCCTCCCTTAATCTTTTCCCACTACTTCCACTAGAGCTTCCTTACTGCGGTGTATTTTCCGGGCGCCCACGAGCTAGTTTAGAACTTGGCTCAGTCATGACTGATCGAAACTTAGGCCACTTTTTCATTAACACTTACTCCTCATAAAAAAGAAAATTGGCCCATTTGGACTCATAGATCTTGTGAGCTGTTCTAATCACATCATCATCATTTTGACCACTTGATTTTCTTGCCTTTGCTTTATCAATGCAGCCACACCATTTTTGTACCGCTTTAGAAATCCTTAGCCATTGACCCTTTAAGCTAGCTGTTGTTCTTGAAGAAATTTTGTTCGGAATATTTGCCCTTGACGCCTGATACATTTCAGTTACTGTTTTCCAAAACAACCCCTTTTTTTGGGCAGTTCCATGTATAGAGTCATAACTAGTGGTCATGTAACTAAAAATGAGAGCTTCATTCTCAGCCTTTGTCCAGCTTCTTTTCTCTATTTGTTTAGAGCTTTGTTGAGGGTTTGACTATGGAGTTAGTTGAGAAAGAAGCTGACTAAAATATTGTTGAGCTTCATTCTCAGCCTTTGTCCAGCTTCTTTTCTCTATTTTTTTAGAGCTTTGTTGAGGGTTTGACTGTGGAGTTGGTTGAAAAAGAAGTTGACTAAAATATTGTGGAGTACAAGGAACATTGAACTCTTCTTCTTCCTCTTCATTGTTTTGTTCATCACCATGGCCACCACTTTCATTTTCACTTCCACTTTCATCTCCCCTACCTTCACTTTCAATTGGGTTATAAACACCCCTATAACCACCTTCCATTGTGTTGTAACCTTGAAATTTTGGAGATGGTGGTTCAGGGTTTTGAGAGTGCGTGATATCACCAAGCCGCCAAGCATATTATTTCATGTAGTTGATATCACCAAGTCGCCAGGCGTATTAGTTCATGTAGTTGATATCACCAAATTCATGGCCAATCATTTCTTGCCTCCCAAACTTCCCTTTACTCCCAAACTTTCTTAACTTGCATACTATTCTTCACCTCCATATATTTTCATGAAAGTTTGGGTGTAAAGGGAAGTTTGGGAGGCAAGAAATAATTGGCCATGAGTTTGGTGATATCAACTACATGAAATAATACGCCTGGCGGCTTGGTAAAATCAACTACATTAAATAATACGCCTGGCGGCTTGGTGATATCAACTACATGGATGAAGATAACACTGATATATTGGAGACATTACCCCTACCAATTCCGATGGAGAGAAATTAGAATGATAAGAAGAAGGGTTATAATGATAATTTTGTGAATTAGGAGTTGAGTGTTGTGGCAAATTTTGGCTAAAGTTTTGTGGAAAGTTTGAAATAAATTGTGGTGGGACATTGGGTACGAAATTTTGAGGGTTATTTTGTTGATAATTAGGAACGTAAGGAAGGTAATTTTGTCCAAAATTACCAACTTTTTCAACATTTTGTTGTGAATTTCTCTTACCTTTACCCTTCTTTTTATCATAATTAGGGTTATGAGGCTCCATAATTATGGCTACAAAATAAAAATGAAAAATAGTAACAAAAAACAGAAGAAATTATAAAGATTTTTGGGATAAATGAAAATAACCTTTTTTTTTCAATTACTAAAAACAACTAAAAATTTCATGTTCCAAAATATAGCAATATTGGTGTCATTTTATAGAGGTTGAAAAAAAATATGAACGTTGGTATTTAAAAAAACAAGATTTTTTTTTTAGTACTTATAGCCGTTACTAATTTTGCAACGGTTAGAAAATACAAACTAATCATAATGCTACAAGTGGCAACACTCTATTGGTCTCTAACATGATGAGCTTTTATTAAAAAAACAAAAAAAAAATTGTGTCCATAAGAAACAATATCCTACCATTAATTGTTCAACAAACCACCTTTTTTTCATTGATAGCCATGCTCTTAGATGGTCATTTTCATCATCATAGACCCATGGTGGTCATTTCTTTCCTATAGTGGCCTTTATTGTTAAGCCCACAGTGGCCTTTTTCTTGTCTTCCCTTTGAGGCATATTTCTTCTCGCCCATAGAGGCTGTTTTTGTGCCCATTGAGGCCCTTTCATTTTGCCCATAGTTGGCTTCTTTTGATGATCCACAATGATCAATTTCTACACCCATAGTTGGTCCATTTCATACATAGTGGCATTTTTCAGTTGTGACATGTAGTGGTTTTCATACCCTTTGAGGCTTTCTTTGTTGATCCATAGAGATCATTTTCATTGATTTTTTTCCCATGGTTAGCATTTCATCGAAATTGACAAACAACTGAGTAAAAAAGAAAAAAGTCGCAAGTTATGTGAGCCTATAAAGGCCATTGATAATTATCTTAGCGTTTGAATTGTTGGAGTTGTTTGGAGTTTATTTCGGTGGTTTGGTTGTTTGTAGTGTTGGAGTTGATTATGAATTTTGGAACAATAGTAGGGTGTATTACATGTGGTGAATAAGCAAAGTGGCAATGGTATGGCTAATTGGCTATGAGGTATGTAGCAAGGTTCTTGTGTATCTCAGCATATATTGCACCCGTTCCCACTAGAAGTTCGCAACCCTTGATTTGTTGGTTTTTACACAGTTTTATTGGTAATGGTCTTTTGATGGCCTTGCCTCATTGCAATTCTTGGGTTTTAGGATTACGAGGAGTGTTATATGCTGGTTAAGAATTGGCAGCAAGATTCACTTTTCTTGTTCAGTATTGCACACTACAAAGTTGTGGTCTGGTATTTTGATGCTTCGTGTTTATTGTTTGCGGTTGCCGACACTTGTTCGCAAGTTGCTTCATGGTGTGGATTGGAGGTTAGTAGCTTGTTTTTTTTTTTTCTCAGCAGAATTTTGTGATGTTGGTGGCTGCTTTAGGTTGCAATTTGTTACTTTTCGCCAAATCTATGATCAAAATACAAGACTAGCAAGTTCTAATCAAAACCCGCTGCAACTTCTTGGTTTCATTTGGCCAGCTTTCAAACTGAAAATGGTTGAAAACCATTTTCAGATTGAGAGGGGGAGGGGAGGGGGGGGGTGGCAGGTGGGTGGTGTTGGCATATATGAGGTTGTTAGTTAGTTATTGTATTAGTCTAGTTGTATTGTAACTATAAATAGAGATTAGCATACCTACATAGTTGGTTAGTTAGATATGTAACAACTTCACTTTACTGAAAATAAAAAAGTAGCTTTCTTCCTCTCTTTTTCTTTCTTCGACCTTTCATCGATGGCTTCTCCCTTTCATTTTCTTCCACCTTTAACACTAATTCTAACAATCTACTAATATTTTATGAAATAATCCACACAAAAAATTCGTTATTGGTAGTTTATATTTTATGAAATAAAAATCTGTAATACATCTTCATATTTTTGTGAATGGTAATCCACTTATGTGGTATAATAATATTTTTGTAATAATATTTCACTTATATTCTTGTTTCATTTGCTAAATGGTAGTTTAATAATTTATTTATTTATTTTCGTGAAAATTATAAACTAATAAATGTGTACATATATGAAACAAAAAAATGATGACTAATGTATAATATATATTAGGAACACACAAATAATATTATGAACAAAATAAAGTCAAGTACAAAATAATACTAACACAGCTAAAAAACATCGATAATACTATGAAAAAAATTAAGTTCAAGTACAAAACAATGATAATAAAAATAATAACAATAATAATATTATTATGAACAAAATTATATATATATATATAGAGAGAGGGGGGGGGGGGATCCACTAAAAACTCCACAAAAACTGAAAACTAAAAACCTTAAATATAGACCGTAGGATTTAGGAGATATAGATCAATGCTTTAGATTATATCTGATGAATTAGGAGAGAGAAAATAGCGAAGAGAGAAAAATAAACTTTCTCTTCATCATTTTCATCTTCTTCTTCCATTGTTTCAACATCCCCATAATATCACCACATCATATCTCTTCTTCGACTCTTAAATTTGTTTCATTTCAAAGATTGAAGTCACCACCGCCATCGCCTTTCTCTACCGTCGCCGTCCGTCCACCACTGTAGTCGCCGACCACGCCGCTCTCTGTTGTTCGATCTCAAGTTGTTTTTATTTTAATTTTTACAGTTTTTATGTTTATTTTTTTCTAATTGATTGATATTATGTGTTATTCATGAGATTAGGAAATTGAAATATGTGGGTAGAAATAGTTTGGAGAAGAGGCAGGAAGAGATGAAATAGTTCGGAGTAGAAATCTTTGAGTTTTAATTGATTTTGTTTTAATTTTATTTTTTTCAGTTTTTATTTTTATTTTTCTATATTGATTGCCGACAAGTTCACTCTCATGAAGTGGGAGAACACTAACCAAATTTGAGTTTTTGTTGTTGTTGATTTCTCTCTCTTTGAGTAAAAGTAGTTTGGAGAAGATAGAGAAAGAGAACATTAGTGTTCAATTATTCCATTGATGTGAATAAATATCATTAGTGTGTTCTAAACAGTTAAGGTAGTTGCTAAGTAAGGTGTAGAAGAAGATATTCAACTATGCCTTATTCATGAATGATATGGTTAGTGTTCTACTGTTTGTGTACTCTCCATTAATGTGATAACTCTAACTTTGCGTATCTATAACATATATAAAAGTGTCTTGGGAAAATTACTATTCTTTTACCAGTAGCACACTCCCATTGGTCCATGTCAGCAAGTGGACACTATTTGATATTTAAAAAATTTGATATTTAAAAAAAATAAAAAAGACACCCTTATCCTTCAAATTGTTTTGGATCTGAAAATTGTTCATCTCTTCTTCTCTAACCTTCTAATTTCTTTGCGACCCTTGCATGTGCAAAATTTCTCTGCGACCCTTGCATGTCTAAAATTCAATGCCTGCCGGAGCATTTGGTTGCCGTTTCGTTGCGACCCTTGCAAGGGTAAGAAGGGGTGGTTGTCGAGGTATATTTATCTCAGTTCATGCCACGCCCTTGAAATTTGAACTCTTCTTCTCTACCATTTCATTTCGACCCTTGCATGTCCAAAGGTATGGGTCTAGAGAGCCATATATTTGTGGTTTATTTGCTACCCTTGGATGGCTAAGCGGAATTTGTTGTCGACGTAGATTTTTAGTGGTCCATTGTAAACCTTGCACCTGCCAATATCAATGGCGGTCAAGGCGGTGCTTAATTGCCTTGTTGCAGCTACTGTATTGTTGCATCTGGTGTTGGATTTGATGGGGGATGGTATTGTTGTTTGCATAGATTCGAATTGCAGCGTAATCAGCTTTCAGGTTTGGTCCTTTGGTTTATTTTGTGCTTCCAATTACCTGTTGCGATTATACATTGCAGCTTATTGTATGGTTGTCGATAGCTGGTTAGTAATGCAATCTGTAGTTAGTTGAAGGAGTACAATTGATTTGAATATGTTTCAGTTTGGATTACATGTGACTTCATTTGATAAAGTTAATTTGGATTTCAATTTTGTTAAATGCATCTCTGTGTTTTTATTGCCTTTTAGAATTAGTATGTTAGTGTTGTGTTGGTTCTATGGTTAGAAGTTTGGATTTTACAGGGACATATTGTTCAGGGGATCTTGTTTGGGCTGGTTACTTATCAAAGTTTTATTGTTTTGCTACAAGTTGGGCTATAGAAGTTGGGCTGTAGAATTGGGTTTTGTCATTGGTAAATTTGTTAGTGTTTTGATAAGTTCAAAGCAGCATTCTTGTGCTTTTGGTTAGTTGGGACGACTTTTTTGACTGCAAAATAGTGTTGCACTGTTTCTTGGTAAGCCAAGGCATGGCTGATTTCTTAAAATCAGCAAAACATGAAATTTGGTGGTAATAAAAACCGCCAAACATTCTATAATATTGTTTTTTTTAAGCTGAATTTGAGGAATGGTACTTTATGTTAATTTTAAATTGTTGTGCCTAAGATTTTGGGATGTACTAATAGATTTTATGGGTGGTTTTTTCCCTTTTGTTTGGGGAAGGTAATGCCTCCTAGACTAGGTTGTGTTGCATCGTTTGGTGTTTTTACCATTGTTCTATATTGTATCTATCTATCTATATATATATATATATCATAATATGATATCATTTTGAGAGTTTCTGTAAGTTAGTTTCTTCTGCTTTTGGCTTCATTTGATGTTGTTGCTTTTGGAAATTAGCAGTCCATCCATATCCTGACTTTACTCAAGTAAGTTCATCTTTGTCCACCCATATAGAGTTTTATATTGTGCTTTCATTGTATACTATAATGATTTCATAGTAGGCAGTTGTCTTTGATGGTTGTTTATTGTTGGTTTTAGATTATATGTTCTTAGTCTATGTTGTGTTTTCATTGCATACTTTATTCATTTTCAGTTTTATCTGAAGTGTTTATAATTTGAATATCCTATGCTTTTTGGGGTTAATTTCTAATAAATATTGTTGTTCTGTATTCTCTCTTGGTTTTATACTATAATGATTTCATAGTAGATAGTTGCTAATCCTGGTTAGAATTTTGTTAGTAGAAGTTCTACAATTTGATTTCCATAAGCCGCAATTCAATATTTGTTTTACATAGTATTATGTTGTTATCATATTTGAACATATAGAATAATGTAATAGAAGGTCTTTTGCATTTATATATGTGCTTATTATATATATATATATATATAGAGTATGCCATATGCAGCATCAGATATTATATTCCTCTCTAATTCATCATGGCTATTTGTTTAAGGATTTGTAAAAATATATGTAGTATATTGTTTTTAGACTATAATAGATTTTGGTATTTGTATATTTATAGCTAATGTTGTTATTGGAGGTCAAGAGATTAGCTGCTTAGTTGTTTTTATGGAAAGGTTATGGCAGGAACAACTACCATTATTTCGATTGGGTTTGTAGCTGTCTTAAAAGACATTTGCTGTGCATTGGGATATGCTGAACCTATTTACACATATCATGATGTTATTAAAGAAACATCAGAGGTCAGTATTACTCTTCCATTGAGCGATTTTGGATGTAGTGTAATTGGTGATGAGAAGGATACATTTGAATTATCATGTGAATCTGCAGCAAGAAGAATGGGTGCGTTCTTGACAGATATACATAAGTTGAAGGTAGTTGATATTAACCTTGATAGACGTATTCAGAATGACCGTAGCATGCAGCTATATCAGCTTAAACAGGAATTTCTTACTGAGGAAGCATGTATAAAAAGGGGAATAGTTGAGCAATCTGATCTTGCAGAACAATGTCTAGATGAAGCATTACAAGTTCAGGTGCCTCATGCATTACGAAATTTATTTGTGACACTATTAATCTTCTCTAAACCACCAAATCCTGCTGAGCTATGGGAGAAGTATTATTATTACTTATCAGAAGATATAAGAAACAACTCAGCCTTTTCAGAAAACCAGATTCTAGCACAGACTGCAGAAAAGATAGAACAGTTACTTGAACATATGGGCAAAAATTTATCTGAATTTGGGTTGCAACATTTAAAAGAAGTTGAAGATCAGACATTACGGATCACAAGAGATATACGTGATGTTATGGAAGCTCCAATACCAGCTGAATATATAGCAGCTCGAAAAAAGCTTAACAATGACTAGAAAAAAGCTTATAAGGCAATAATGCAGAAGATTAAAGTCAATGAACCTGGTGCCTTTTTTGTTGATGGTCTAGGAGGAACATGTAAGACATTTCTATATTGTGCATTATATGCTAAAGTTAGGGAGATGGGTAAGATTTTCCTTCCAACTGCATCGTCTGGCATTGCTGCAGCAGGCTTGCCAAATGGAAGAACTGCACATTCTAGATTCAAATTACCAATTGATCAGGATATATCATTAGCTTGTAATGTACCTAAACAAGGTAGTCTTGCTGCATTATTAAAGGAAGCAACGCTCATTATTTGGGATGAAGCTCCAATGGCACATAAGGCAAGCATCCATGCTCTAGACTTATTATTGCGAGACTTATGCAACAGTGATAAACTATTTGGGGGGAAGATAATCGTATTTGGTGGAGATTTCAGACAAGTGTTGCCAGTCCTTCCTCGCAAAACACAAAAAGAAGCTGTTGATGCAAGTTTAGTGTCCTCTCATTTATGGGAACAATTCACCAGATTTCACTTACATGAAAATATGCGTGCCCGTGAAGATCCTAACTTTGCTGCCTTTCTCTAGTCATTAGGAGATGAAAAACTACAGCAAACTGAACAGACTACTTTAGAAATGCGACGGAATATAAATTGTATACTAAGCTCATCATCAGAAACACCTGCCGTATTGATGAATCTGTTACTGCCAGATCATGATAATGCTCACAGTGGCTCACATGCTTTTGTTAACAGAGCAATATTATCACCTAAAAATGATGATGTCGATGCAATCAATTCACTCTTTATTGAAAAGTTTGAAGGTGAAAGTGTTACTTATAACAGTTTCGACACTTTGCTTGATGACAATTCCCATATTTACCCCACAGAATTCCTTCACACCTTATGTCCAGGAGGCATGAGCCCTCATGAACTTATGCTTAAAAAAGGCAGCCCTGTTATGTTATTACGGAATTTGAATCCCTCAAATGGTCTATGCAATGGAACTCAACTAATATGTAAGAACTTCCTTCCAAATATAATTGTCTGCGAAATTGCTACAGGGTATTTCAAAGGCACAGAAGTATTATTACCACGGATTAGTCTCCGGCCATCCTCATCTTCAGACTTCCCTTTTCAGTTTCAACGGAAGCAATTTCCAATTAAGCTATGTTTCGCAATGACTATCAATAAATCTCAAGGACAGACATTAAATGATGTTGGGGTTTATTTAAAGAGTCCATGTTCTTCTCATGGACAACTATATGTTGCATTGTCTAGAGCTCGACAAGCTTCGAAGATTAATATATTTGCATTTCCAAACCAGCAACATCAAAGACCAAATTTAGTTTGAAATGTTATATCATTTGAAGTACTTGCCAAAGCTGGAATCATACGAGTATATGTCTTATTTACCTTATTCTCATTATCTATAATGCATTATATAAACAATGTTCGTGTTTATACTGATACACTTATACATTTGATGCAGGATGCATACAGTTAATCAGTTTATTTATTGCCAACACCATACAAGAATCGAAAGCATTGCAATGATAAAACTTAGCCTGAAAAAAATAATATATTATTGTTCGAATCTGCAAAAAAAAGTGATGTCTACTGATGACGACAGATCCAATGACCACACAGTTCAGCTTATACCACTTTAAATACTATGCAAGTATCTTTCATGTCTGTTTGATATATTAGACTTACCACGATTTTTCTTATATTATGTTGGTACCTTTAAGATTTCTTCCATATATTACACTAATTCATAATTTGCATTTTCCACAGAACCCTATAAATATTCAAAGGAGCAGACAAAATCAGTTCAGCTACAACTCTAAATTCAAGCAGTTTAATTGCACAAATACTGTAAAGAAGACTGAAATATATGCTACGGTAATAAAAGTAAATCAAAGAGTATGGTTTTTGAACAGCTGTTAAAAAACATTCGGATTTAATTAAGTGAAAAATTAAAAGGCTAATTAGTAGCTTTTTTGGTTAAATTATTACTAATACCAGTACTTTATAACTAAACATATTAAATATTGTCTGGAAAAGTAAACACTCCATTAATAAAAAAACAATCATCCTTCAAATAAACACAGAAATCAATAGATCATACACATCAACTTCTCCTTCAAAACTCAAACAATTAAATCACTAAAAATAACTCAAATAAGCAATAAAAAATCATTTAAAAAAAAGCAGAAAAGATTAAAGTGAACCTCACGAAAATGGAAACTGTGTCGATAATGGCGGAGGTTTCAATGGTGGTTGTGCATGAAATTGGACCTCGTGAAATCACAAGAACACAATTATTAGTGTTTAGGAATGCAGAAATTGAACTTAATTTAAGTTGAAACAAAGAAAAAAAAACAGAATTTAAGTAGAACACTTACCAAATAGAGAAAGAAATCATTAATGGCGAAATTTATCAATGGCGGTTGTGCTTAATTTTTCAGCAGAGAAAGGAGAGAGAAATTGTGATGAGAGAGAAATTTGTAATGAGAGAGTATGAAATAGCGTGTAAAAATGAAAAGGATGAGAGAGAAATTGTAATGAGATTATTTTTATATGCAATTAATCTGAACCGTTAGATTTAAAGAATTAGAAGAATTGTTTTCAGTCGTTGATTTGTAATATGGATGGTTCAGATATTAAATTTTTAGTTTTTAGTTAATGATCAGGTTTTCACTTGATCCTATTTATATATATATATATATAAAGAGGATCATGTAAAAACTGTTTTCACCGTGAAAACCACAAAAATGGGTAGAATAGAGGTATGAAGGGTGCACGTACTTCATTGATGACATTTTCATAAATAATAAAAAAATTGTTGTAAATGTACCTATACCACTTTAATCTTAATATGTACCGCTTTAAATCTTATATGTACCCCTTTTTTGTGGTTTTCACGGTTTTCAGCAAACTTTAGGTTTTTAGTGGATCCTTATTATATATATATATATATATATATATATATATATATATATAGAAAGAGGATCATGTGAAAACTGTTTTCACCATGAAAACCACAAAAAAAGGGTACAATGGAGGTATAAATGGTACACATACTTCATTGATGATGTTTTCATATATAATAAAAAAATTGTTGTAAATGTACCTAAACCACTTTAATCTTAATATGTACCGCTTTACATCTAATATGTACTCCTTTTTTGTGGTTTTCACGGTTTTCAGCAAACTTAAGCTTTTTAGTGGATCCTTACTCTCTCTCTCTCTCTCTCTCTCTCTCTCTCTTTTCTTCATATATATATATATATATATATATATATATATATATATATATATATACCTCTATTGTACTCTTTTTTTTGTGGTTTTCAGGGTGAAAACAGTTTTCACATGATCCTCTTTATATATATATATATATGTATATATATATATATGAACAAATAATATTAGGAACAAATTAATTAGCGAAATAATAATTAACAAAACAAAAGAAGAGCTGAATTGAGTTGAGCTGAACTGAACTGACTTTTGAGCAGAAGTAAATAGGCCCTTACAACCAAAACTCAACATAAATTTCAATGAAGATTAAAAAGAAAAAAAAAAGTAAAAGAAACACTTTTTTTTTTTTAATGTAGAGTTATAAATTCCTAATAAAGAAGAAGTATACAAAAGTCATATGATAATTACTATATAGGAAGGAGTTACCAAGATATTAAAAACCACAATAATTGGTGATTAACAAGAGGAATTACATATCAAAACCCCAAAGGCCAATAAGTATCAAAACCCCAAAAGTCATGTTTAGCTTTAATATGACTATTAAAACTGCATTAAGAATGAGGAAAGGTCATGTACGTAAAGCTAGCAACCATAAGAGTTCCCACATAGTCACATCATCATACTGATTAGAAGGATATTATATAAGGCCTAACAATCATAAACAATATTAGGACTAAGGAGCATTGCAAGACAACAATTAACAAATAATGCATGCCCACGGTAATATTACGGAAAGCACTGCCATGTTACTCCTAGAATTGAAATGATCAACTTTAATAATGTCATTATCAAACCAATATTGATTTTATCTATAGCATCAAGGCATCAAACTGGTCATGACATAAAACTAGTGATAATATAGCGCAATATAATTGAAATATAATACAAAATAAATAAACGAATAAAGGGTCTCTACAACTTCGGACAAATGAATAGAAGTGTAAGTTCTTGTAGTTAATTGGAATAACTTATAAAACAAAAAACTAAGGGGAAATAGGAAAGACCATACAAAATTATGATACCACCATCAAATAAGTTCAGATATCATCATCAAACATGATACAAAGCCATATTATACTCCATCCAAAACACCTTAAAATGTGAGAATGGAGAACTACTATTGAAAGAACGGTTCTCGCACGCGATTGGTCCAACTCAGCCTCCACGTCAGCTTCAATAGTGAATTCACTATGTTTGTCACATGAGAGGCACATGGTTCCAATTTTTACACCTTTTCTCTTCACATTTCTCTCTCCCTTTGTTTCTCTCTCCTCAACTTGCACGATCTCTTATCCCTTCCACCTACCTTCTCACATTTCCTCCTTCTTCCAAACGCTTCTCCTACAGATTTTCAATTCATCTTGAGCTCCTTGCGACCCTTGCACCTCCAAGAAGCCATGGCTGCCGAGGTGGGTCCCAACCATCCCCTTGTGGCCCTTGCACCGCCAAGAACTCCATCCTTCAAATGGTGTGCAATGATTCCAGGTTTGTTTTGATTAAGCTGTTCAATTTATTTCCTTCTCAAAACACTCTACCTTAGGGTTTTGTGTTTTCATTGAATTTCATGTTCTTAAATTCATTTTTGGCAATTTTAAGATTAGGGTTTTAGCCCTTTTAGGGTTTCGATTTTTTAAGGGGTTGCGTATCGGATGTGGCACTGCTACTGCTGATTTACTGCAATGGTGGTTGTGACTAATTATCTTAGATTATCAAGAATAATATAGATAATTATCTCAATCAATCATATCATATCAGACTATTGCGGTGGCTGCTATTGTTCATGGTTAATTTCTAATCTAATTTTAATTTTTTTTTTACTTTGTTTGTTTTGCTTTGATTTAATTAATCTTATTTGGTTACCTTCTGTTATTGTGTTGAATTAATTCCCTTAATTTAGTGTATTTTGTATACAATTAATTTTCCCTGATTTGTATACATTTTCTAATAAATCTAAGTAGCTTGTATATTCTGATTAACACTTTTGACATTTGGTTTCGGCATGTGTGCTCAAGTTATAAGAATTATGATTTAGGATTGCATGTCTTTTATTCTGACACCATTTGATTCCTTTATAGGTCTTGTGCAGTCTCAGGATCCAAGTTGTGTCACAGTAATCAAAATATTAGATTTCCTCAGATAAGAAAACAAAAGAAGACACTTCGAGCAATTACTGCATCATATAAGAGAGTGAAACCACAATGTACTTTGATTTTGCAGTTATTGGAAGTGCAGTTGCTGGCCTTAGATATGCTCGGGAAGTTGCAAAGCATGGAACTGTTGCAGTGATAACTAAGGATGAACCTCATGAGAGTAACTTAAACTATGCTCAAGGTGGTGTGAGCGCAGTGTTATCCCCGTTAGATTCTGTAGAAAGTCATATGCAAGATACCATGATTGCTGGAGCTTATTTATGTGATGAGGAGACTGTCAAGGTAATTAAGTTTGAGGAACTTATTTACTTTGCTAATTGAATAGCTTAATGCCTTGCTTTTCTACTTGGATATTATTTGAGAGTTGATCCAAGTTTGAGTGAAATAGCATTTTAGTTTGTTTAGCATTTATATATGCTTCTCTATTCATGTTTTACTCTTAATGCATATAGAATTATTTTGACAGTTAATTAAAAACTGATTCAATCCTTGAAATGAGTTTTGATTTGTTAGTTGTTCGGTTGGTTTAGTAGAACTTGGTTGCAACTTTTACAATTTATAATTTGCTCTTATAGAGTTTTAATTTTGAAATTGTTAATTCTTATTTGAATTATAGTGCTTCAATATGGAAATGGAATTTTTGATTTTCTTCTTAATTTCAGAATTCATGATTTTGGGTAGTGTAGTAGAAATCTAGTAATGCAGAGTCGCTGGCATGTGGTGTTGAGCTTACAAGCCCTGCTTTTCAGTCATGGAGGTTGATGCTAAGTCAAAACTGATTTCAAGTTTGGGTTGTTAAACTGTATCACATTTAAAAAGACTTTTCATCTATAAGTTACAACTAGATTGACATAAATTGGGTTGGACTATAATTGGATTGGTATAGAGTGGGTCAGTTATTTAATTGATGATTTATTTTATTATTTAAGTTCAGTCCTTGAATGATTGATTATTATGGCATTTTAGTTTCAACGCATAAATTGGATTAATACATATATCAAAATTTGTTTTAGGTTGCTGTTTTGTTTGGAAATGTGATGTTTTTGTTGGAGTTAATGTTGGTTTTGCTGGTAAATTTCAGCTTTCTCAAGGTTAGTATTTGTACTTTTCATAACTTTTGATTCATAATGGATGATCAAATATAAAATATATTACAAGAATAAAAATAGATGTGTGTACTTTTCAAAACTTTTAGCATAGCATGTTTTTTGCTTGCATATCAAATGAATCAAAAGTTAGTTGCTCATCTTAATTTGGTAATGCATTTCTTATATCATATGCCTTTTTAAAATTTGCATTAGGGTATAGTAACCTAATAGGGATACGTTAGGGTTGGAATGTTGTAAAAAAGAACAAAAAACTAGAAACTGGAATAGTTTATTTGGATATGTGACCTTTGCAATTAAGATATTATTGCTTAATTTTTTATTTTGTGGGGTTTTTTGGGTTGGTTTATATAAAGTTAAGGTTCTTTACAGATCAAATTAAGCAATAGCGTGTCATTTAGATTCATTTATTATTTTTTTCCGATTCTATTTAATCTTTTGACATGATCTAAGTTTGCTTTTTAAAAGTTTAATGTATGTGAGTCTAGTTAATGACTTAATTATACTAAGGATTTCAGTATCATCAAATCATCATGTAATCAAGGCTTATAATTTAAATGTTATTGAACTGATGCAGGTGAGAGGAATTCAAAGACTATGAAAGAGTGTAGAAGTGTGCTGATGTTAAACATGCACTACAGCAGTCCAGGTAACGTTAGCTTTATCAGCCTTAATACATATGATATTTATTCTATAAACTATTTGAATTTAAGGTGTAATAGGTATATTTAGATTTTAAATCATAGGAAAAAGGTACCAAAAATACATGTGTATTTGAAAATTTGAGCTTTAATTAGAAGGTTAGCTTTGCAACTAAGATATTTTTTGCTTAATTTTTTATTTTGTGTGTTTATATGGTGGGTCTATTCAGAATTCGATTGGGGTTATCAAATTTTTGGGGGATGAAAACGATTTTGGGGCTTGGATTAGGGTTTAAAGTTGGATTTGTTTAGTTTTTGTTAAATTGATTGTTTTAATTAGGGTTTATGGCATTTGATTATGTTTTATTGGGGTTTTTTAACTTTTGGGGGTTGGATTAGGGTTTCGTCTTTTGAGTGGTGGGTACAATTTTTGGGGATCAGGTTAGGGTTTTGAATTTTCTAGGTGTTGATTTCGATAGTTAGGGTTAAAAAACCTAGAAAATCAAATCAAAATCACTTTAACGATCGCATATTATTTGTTTGATATTTTTCGTGTCTGATTATGATTGTGATTATGAATTTATGATCCACAGACGATAACTAACGCATTGTTGTCTCTCAAGGAATGAACAGGATCAAGCTACTATGCCATAGCAAAGCACATTAAGACGTAGCAAAAGGTCAAGGACCTTCCTTCTACTCAAAAGGCTACTGATCAATAAAATCAAAAAATTTGTTACTTCTCTGAACAGCATGTTAAGGTCAAAAGGTATAAAATTTGTTAATGCTTTGGGTTATTTTGTGAGAAATTGGTTGCAAATTCTATGTTTTATTATTTGCTGTTTCAATCTTGAAATTGTTTTTATCTTTTGGTAAAATGTAAGCAATTTTATTACCAAAAAAGTGAATAATTACAACTATAAACCTACTTAGGCAAAACTGACTCAGTTTTGCACAAAGTACTCCATAAAATCTCAGCTATACAAAAGACAACTAACGTGACCTATATAAAGGAAACAAAAGCAGCAAAAAACTATGAACACATCGCTTCCCATCATCAAACCACCCAACCAGAACTCAAACTGGGACCTCCACACACAGCAACAAAGAAATAAAACTGCACACCTCTGCACCTTAGTGTGCAGTCTTCACACAAACAACCTGCTCACAGCAACAAACCAACCAGAACTCAGCTCAGGAGCCTCCACACAGCAAGACAAAATTGCATTCAAACATTTCCTGCAGCCTGAGCACCCACAGCTGAGTCTAGACCTGCCAAACAACCTGAACCTGCCAAAACAACCCACAAACATCCAGCAGCAAAACATCAACCACCAAACCAAACCCCAACCACCTCCCAAACACACAACCATCCACCAACCAAGCTCAAACAACAAAATTGCAGAACCAAAACTGTGGAACCAAAAAAATGCAGGACAAAACCACTGTAGAACCAAAACTGCAGAATCAAAACTGCAAAATCAAAAACTACAGGACCCAAAACTGCAAAACCAATTTGTAAGCTGGCAGCAACATCATTGCAGAACACCTGAACATCACACACAAGCCAAAACAGACCCCAACCAGCAACAAACACACATGTAGAACTGCATAACCACAACAAAAGACATAGCAACAGTGCAAAGCAACAAACATCATTTAGTCCAATGTCGCTGGAAGGCTTCAGGTTTTGACTAATAAAGGTTATTTTTTGTTGTTTTTGTTGTTTTGTTGTTATCCTTTTCGCTGTAGCTGTGGTTTGTATTCAAATTGGGTCGTGTTTTGGGTTTGATAGGAGCAACTTCAATAGGTGCATGAAATTGAGAGGATGGATGTAAGAGCAAGATCATGAGTTACATGCACTGAGATTGGATAGTTAAGAGGTTAGTTTGGTTAACTTATTGAATTGGTTTATTCGTTTTTAACTCCTATTGTTGTTTGTTTGAATTGATTAGAAGTTTGTTTATTGAATTCTCTGTATATAGGCTCGGGCTATGTAAGATCTTCTGAGGCGGAAGGAATAAAAACACTAAGAAATTGCAAACTTCAAGTAAGTACATGCCTTCCATGTCTTTTTGGTATTTCTATAATAATTCAATAATTTCATAACACAGAACAGATGATATAGAAGCTTTGTGGCTTGCGATAGTATGTAAAAAAGCTTAAAACAGTAGAAAAAGTAGAGGATTCTTATCTTCGTGGTTATTCCTTTAAGTTTAGGAGCTAAAATTAGTTCAGTGATGAATATTAGCTTTGAGAAATTTTCTTGCTAGAAAACTAGATAGAGAAATACAACATTGAATGAATTAATCAAATGTAAGCTATGAGTTACAAGCTGAATGTGATTGGTTGCTATGAGTTACACTGTACAGCTAAGGAAAAACTTCAAAGATAGTGTGATTGAAGTGATTAATGTGTGCATTGGGTGTGAGCAAGGGGGATTAATGGAGTAATATTGAGTTTTTTGAGATAGCTTTATAGACTTAACGATAGTGAATGCTTAGATTGTCTATTGGTTTTTGTAGTTTGTTGGAGATTATTAGATAATTTTCTAATTTAGAATTTGTAGACAAAAGATGCATTATGTGTCCTTTTGAAGCATGGCTTCTGTCAGTTATGTTCTATTACCTTGGATTTGTTATTTGGTACCTTTGAAATGTATTGATTAGAAATTAGCTAGTGTGGTACCTGTTAATATTTTCTTCTGTTTTTATTGATGTAGAGGGGTTCGAGGGGTTTGTTGTTTGAGGTAAGGGGTTGATGGTGCTTTTGATCGATCTAATAAAACAAGGGACCCTTCTTATCAAATGAGAGATCATGTAGCAATAGTTTTTACTACATTTCCCCCCCTTTTACAGTATGAGATAATCCTTTATTGACTGCAGAGTGAAGGAACAGACAACAAGATTTTTCAATACTGTTTATTAGACTTTCGGGCACAGTGTATAGTTTCTGTATAGATATGTGGGAATTGTTTCCTTGTTTTACTTAATAAACCTATTAATCTGGGTATTTTTTATGAATGAATGGAATTGTGGTTTGCTTAATTAGAGATTTGGATTTAATTTTGATTTGCTTGTTTAATTATGTGCATTGTTGAAGACGGTAGTAAAATGATTGAACAAGGGAATTGGTGGTTTAAGGAGAAGGAAAATGAAGCAGAGAATCTTTGGAATTTGCTAACTTCTGCTCAACTAATGTTGTCATCGTTAGGTCTTTGTTTTTAGATTGTGTAGTTGGGGCGATTAGTGAGTGAACGTAGGGGGGTGGAGGATAAGGGAGGAGCGGGAATGTAGGGCTGTGATTGAGCAAGGGGGGTGAGCTTTGAGGAAGAGGTGGGGGGAGTTGAATGCGGGTGGAGGATGAGCATTTGGCGATTATGCCATGTAATATGAAGGTAATTTTGTGCTATAATTCGTATTGTTTCATGTGACTATATTTGATTGCATCTAAAGCAATAACTCACAATTCAATTCCATACTTTTGCGTATTTGATGGACTATGTTTTGTGTTCTTTTTTGGCGGTATTCTTATTAGCATCCACCGTTATTTTAATAGCTATGAAAGGTTGTTTGATTATTTTATTGCTCGAGTATTTGAATCTGACTATATTATTTATCTTTTATTATAGTGCACCTGGTATCAAGGATGCTCGAAAAAAGTTGAAGACTATGATGTAGAGGATGCCAAGTTGTGGAAACAAATGGTATGTTTTCATTGACAATGGAAGGTTGTGTGTTGTTACTAATCTATATGAGCCTATAATTATTGACCAATATAACTGGTAAAGTTTTCATGTGCTAGACATCTTTGGTTTGTATCTCTAATAAGATTGTGGATACTAATTATATACTTGTGCATCTTGCAAGCTCGTTTTTGTTTTTGATTTGAATGTTTTGATTTTGAATTGACTATCAAGCAATTATCTTCCCTAATTCCTAAAAAACCAAAATGCTTACGTTTGATTGCTCCTTTAATCGATTTTCGTCCTTGTCCACACTCCACACCTTGTGAAGATGAAAAACATGGATTGACATGAACATTTTGTTGTCACAGCGTGATGATCTCTCAGGTTAAGTGGTAACAAAGTACGATGGAAACTGCAGTTCTTGATGGCAGCTTGATGGCAGTTGATGTGGCTCAGGGTGCAGATTGTGTTATAATGATAAGTGGAATCCAGAGTCACCATTGTCATTGTCGTGCAGCTGCTGTGGCTTTAAAGTATTTGAATCTTGATTGTTTTCTTGTATTACTTATCTCTAAGGTTCAACTATTCAATTTAAAAAAAATGTTTATGCTTTACTTTTATATTTGCAATATGTGATTCTGTAGGATTGTAATTCAATATCTATTGTGTTTAGGCTCTTTTGGATAAGGAACTTGTATCAAAAGAAAAATATGGCAAAAATTGGAAGTGTGGTATGATGATCGATGCTATCTCTTTGTTATATATATAATTTACATATTATGGTGAGCATTTTGCTGTTGTTTAATGAGTCTTTGATGTATATGCTGCCAAGTGCTGACCTAACCTCCCAGGCTCCTATCCTTTCCCTTCTTGTTTTGGTTGTGATTAGTTTCCTTTCAATAGATGCTGATTTAGTACTCCTATGTGAAAAAAAGCACTCAGTAACAACAAAACAACTAATTGTTGCTATATCCAGCAGACGGATCATAAACAATCGTCCAATGCTAAAGCTGATGACATCGATGCTAATTTGAACCGTGCTGCAAGTTCTCAAAGAGTTGAAGAATAGCCAAGTAGCTCTAAAACTAGACAAAGGTTCTACTTTTAATACGTAGTACTTAAAGTTCAATATTATTATTAACTTTTATCAATTGTAAACACTATTTTCAAATCGATTATCTAACTTGAAACTTGTTATATAATCTATTCGTAACTGTGATGATATAATAAAAAGCTAAAGTTACAATACATAAGAACTCAAACATAATAAGCACGAACATAAGCATTTTGGGGCACCACGCGCAATGCGCGCTGTGTCACAACTAGTATATCAAAAAGGGCATGACCGCACGAAATGTTTTAGTCAAATAAGAAAGATTATATCATCCAAACTATCAAAAACTTCAAATACAACACAATAATTACTGATTTGTTATAGAAAAGAGAGTTTTGTAGGCAGGGAGAGAATAGATCTCTCTATCATTCAATTACAATGGGATATATATACAATGTAGGAAAGAGTTTCTTATAAAGTGAACCCTAATCGTCTCCGAAATATTCTAGATTATACATAATGATATAATGGGCATCCATTAAATACATATATTATATAACACTCCCCCTTGTATGACCATTATCGAATAGTATGCCTCGTTAAAACCTTACTAAGAAAAACCCTGTGGGAACAAAAGCTTAGTGAAGGAAAAAGAGTACATCACTTTTGTAATACGCCTTAAGATGTTGTCTCATTAAAAACTTTACCTGGAAAAACCCAATATGGGACAAAACCATGGTTAAGGGAAAAAGAGTGCAACACGTATTTCCTCCCCTTGATGGATGCATTTCTTGAGATCTTTCTGAATAATGAATCCAATACCTTTGGGTTGCTCCACATTTGAAATAGAATAACATTTAATTCCTTTATCCGTCTTGATTGGACTTCAATCTTCTATATGATGATGTATCTTCATCTCTCCTTGCTCTTGAAAATAACACATATATTGCATTGAACATTACTTTATATTGTTTTAAGTTACCATAACCATTAAACTTATGCCTTCTTCTAGAACTCATATAATATTGATAATCAAATATTCATCATGATTTATGGCAACTCGTGAAATTATTAATAACATTGCCCAATCATTTATGGTTCTTTAGGACCATAAAAGGATTATCCTTACACTGTCAAAGTTCTCCAACGAACAAAAAATTCAGATTATCTTTCAGATACTCAAACTTCAGATCGAGTGTTGACACCCTAGTCATCAATACCTATTAGGAGTTTGATAACGATGTTGGTATTAAAAATATACAATCTGAAGGACTTGATGGATATCTCTTATATAAGTTCTTTTGGAACTTTCATGTGTGATTCATAACTTGTTGTTAGAACGTCTCCATATGTATAATTTCATTAAAAATATATCTTCAGGGGGGGATAATTTTCTTCATGTAACTCTTCATACTATTGTAAACATAACTTACTACATTATATACAAATTTTACATACACCACAATTATATTATTATTGTATAGGATTAGTGATGAGTGATGCATCTAAATACTATTTATACATGCAATGAATAATGTGTTAATCTACAACTCACACATGCTCACAAATGCATGATTCAAATATGCAAGAAACTGTACAGTGTGGATTTAAAAATCCATTAGTGGACTTCTTGTCCTTGATGATCATCATCATTCGCATTTATTGGACTGCAGGTCCATGATAAGGTTTTGATCATTATCAAAATATTGACATCAAAGTGGATATATATTTCAGATCCGTTATTCTCAAATCCACTCCTTTTTGCATATAGATATTATTCACCGATTCCATCACGTACCGACATCATACAATTCAAAAATAATTGCATGTATTTTGGTAATGATATCTGAACACATTTTCCATTGGTACCATTATAACAGTTAATTTTTCATATTATAGGTCATCAATTATAATTCGGATATCTATACCACTTTTGGGGCATAAATTATGGTATTAATATACCATTACACTTTTAAAAGTGTCAACTGCACTATCTTTCCATGTATCACATCTTTATTGGAGAACCGATCATACAACGTAACCTACACTTCAGGTGTAGTTATTTAATTATAATTGCCAAGATTTATCTCAACATATACACATATTATAACCAAAATGTATCCTTAACGCTATACATTATGAATCATAATTGGATACAAATCAAAACATAAATGTGCAACATATCTTGATAATATATGGATAAAAGTTGGCTCGGGAACCTCTTAAATAACTATGAAAGGGATAATCATTTTTTAATATGGAATTTAGTAATTTTGCTAACTTATCCAATTCTTCTCCCCCTAGGTAAAATTTATCAAACACAGGGGCATCAAATTCTTGACCAACTTAGTATATTATCTGATCATGTGCAAAAAGATTTCATCCATTAGAAGATTTTTCAACAAATTTCATTGCTTAATTAGAAGAGTTATATTCATGAATCTATTCGTCTCTTTAGGAGCAGGATCTCAATGAAGACCATTCATTCTCTAACTTATGATGTACATCGTACATTTAGTTATAAATCCATCATAATTTGTTCTCTTCAAGAGAACAGTATCAATGGGGAGACAATTATTGTGCAATTGTCTATTCCTTTTATTTTTAATATGTGCTGGCAAACAATTGCCCTAATCAAGAAAATTATTATAAAAATGTAAACTTTCTTATAATTCCCCTAGATGGTGATCTTCTGGATCACTTGAAACCTTGATAATACTAATTACTCAATATTTCCACATACAACTTGTATTTGGTGAGCTTCCGATCACCTAATAGTTCACAATAATATATAGGTTATTCAAGTGAAGTTCTAGTCACATATTACTTTTTCATATAATTTTTTTTATTCAAAACCAACATAATATTTCTTGAAAATTTCTTCAACACATATCATTAAAAATCACAATTCAAATGTAGCTCAATCTCAATGTTATGTCTTGCCATCCAATACATCTCAAATATTTAACATTGAAATAGTGTCAACACATTATTAAATGAAACTTTAGGTTTCCACATAACGAGTGTTTAGTAAACCCGAATGACCTATATATTTAATTATCACATCTTATCACTTTTCTAAATTCTGGTCAGTTTTCAAACAATATTGATCGGTTGAGGGTCTACTCCTACGATGTGTGGGACACCCATTTCTACAAGAAGTATTGCAAAAGACACCCTGACTTGAAGTGCACTCATCTTTACTATACATATTTCATGCATGGCCATGAACATTAATATGATGTGATATAAAAATGCTATCATGGTTTTTTTTCTATACTTGGCAAGACTAATACTTTATTCGATACTTATTCATACTCTGTTGGAGCACTGATTATTATGATCAATACATGTTGATTGGGTTGGGCATTTTATGCTCTTCAGGAGTATTTTATATAATCTTGGTACATATCAATTTTATGTAAACACACACACACACAGATAAATATATATATATATATATATATATATATATTTCTGAAAAAATTAATAAGAATGTATTACTTTCTTTCCTATTCAAGAATAATTATCTTTGGAAAATATTAGTCTAACACGCGTCAAGCATGACCCATGTTCATTAGCAAGTCACGTTGTTCTTCTGGGACATTAATTTTAAATAGAACACTTATAATTGGTATATATAATCAATGACATTAATTCATATCTATCTTTCGGATGATGTCATTCTATACGTTTAATTATCATGTGGCCACCTTCATCAAATAAATTATTGTATTTACCAAAATAACCATCAATGTGTTTTATAATTCATGAAACAAATATATATTTCTCCCTTATCCTTGTATAGGGGGTTATGAAATTAACCCAACAACTTTTATATCTCTCATAACACTTAAGACATAAATTCTTTTGGCAATGACATGCATCAATCAAATCAATTAAAATTTTCTTATAGAACTTTTAGCTCCCTCTTAATATAATTGCCCAAATACACTAAACTTTATATTGAAAATTCTTAGAGAGAATAATAATTATAAATCCAATTGACTTTCTCACAATATCATAATCAATTTCTTAAACTCGTAAAATTATTTCTCGTTAAAATCGTGTTTGTTAATTTCAGTTATATAACTTCTCATTACTTATGAGAAATGAGAGAATTAATCTAGTTATCCCCTTATAGTTTGTTATCTTGAATATCTACCCAAAGATTGCATATAAACTACTCAAATACTTTGAATATTTATTTTCACAGGACAATTGGCACATAGGAACATATATGTTTTACTGGGGTGATCAGTAATCTAAGCATAGTGTAAAAACTACACAAATGTATGTCATGTACTTATCTTCATATTATTCTTCAGGATTTATGAATAACCTTTGTAAATTTAAGTAACACCATTTTCATATGTACTGGTATTCTTCATAAAAACTAAGGGACTTCATGCTCATACATACAAGTATCTCATGTTCAATTTGCTCATCATTTCAATCCTATTTGATTTCATGTAGGTGTAGTTGAATACAATCACACCAAAAAGGAAAAACATATACTATCACATACAATCAATCACTAAAATTGTTAATTATAATACAAATTATTATTGTTTGTCAACTCCTTTCTTAACTATAATAATCAAAATACTTATTGTAAATTAGAAAATTTAATTAAGTTGTATAAGAATATACAATTATCTCCCTTGAAAACTTTAAACCTGTGATAAGGATAGAGAAATTATATTATTGGTGAAAATCATAGACAAGAATATCATTGATTTTTTAAGTACATGTATATACATAAACAATATCCTTAGCTTTGTATACAATTAACAAAGATATTGTTAAACCACAACATTCACGATTCATACAAATTATATACAATGCATACACACAACAATAGAGAGCATCAAATAGAGGTGTAAGTTAAGTTATTAGCTATTGATATGATCAATTGATATAACAATGAACATTAGTATTTCTTATATTATTCCATTCTATCTTTTGAGAGATCAGAAAAGAAAGAGTTTGTTTTTGTTCTATTGTTTTCCTTATATAGGACATCGATTATCGATCATTAGTCTATTTAATTATCCCTTTCTTTGCTTTGAAATCGAACTTTTCTTTATATCTTTAATTATTGGGCAAATAAGTAATACCTCCACAATTATCAACATTCATAATTTGTTAATTTCGATTCAAGTCTTTTATAATCAAAAATATTAAAGGAATATAAGCATGACTAATAAAAGAGCAAATCAGAGGATGATCCAGGAAGCATATGATTATATATAATACGTAAGACATACTTATGGAGTATAATTCATTTAAGAGGGAGACGATATTGAATTATTAAAGCGCAACTAAGTAGTATATTCATTAATTCAAATCACTAAAATAAAGACAACAACTTTTGCATTTAATTGTAAGCTTCAAACAATTATATCATAAAGGTCCTAATGTATGTAGTTTTAATTGTATATTTATAAATTACCCTCACCCAGTAAGGCATAGATAAATGTATTATTAATCAACATATACAATAATAGGTATCTAAATTGATGTACCAACATAATAAATTATTATCTAATTATATGCGTATAATTAATTGATATTATCAATTGTCATATATAATAATAATAATTATAACAATCAATTCAATTAACATATGATTAGCCTCTATTTTTTTTTTAATCTTTTTGTTTAAAGATATCAAATATGTTATCATATAATCATATTCAATAACACAATCAATATATTGATAATGATCATCAATGAATAAAGTGAGGTGATTGTGTAATTCATATATAAAATTAGTTTGACCCTAAAACTCAATCAATATACCGAATCATGAAGACTAAAAATGCTTTCAAAGATAAAGGTTTGGGGAGTAGTATAGCAATGACATAATCATGGAATATAGTGTATTCATGTATTCCACTTTAACATAAAAAGTTTGACAAATATGTTCAATCATGAACAAACACATAGTATGGATAAACTAATAGACTAATAAATAAAAGAATAAAGCATAACATTCATGGAGTCATGGCAAACAATTCTGCTGCAAACAGTATATCAATTTCTTCTAAGAAAAAATTTAAGTAATCAAAGTCTATATACAATACAAATTATGAGCATACACAATCGAACAAGTATTTTCAACTTCCCAAGAATTCAACAGTATACAAGTATTAATTTACGCATAATAATAGTTCATCCAAATTAAACAGATTTCACTTTTATCTAGTTAATTTAGAACACAATCAATACTAAATTTTTTTAATAAACTACCAAATTAACGCACCATAGATGAGATGCTTATGTTAATTGATCATTGTACCCTAATAGCTTCGATCAAAGTCTCGTGCTGATAACGTGTTATAGAAAACAGAGTTTTTTAGGCAACATAGGGAGAGAATAGATTTGTCTATCATTCAATTACAATGGGATATATATATATACAATATAGGAAAGGGTTATTTATAAAGTGAATCCTAGTCTACGGAATATTCTAGATCATTCGTAAGGATATAATGGGCATCCATTATATACATATATTATATAACAAGATTATATTTTAACATTCTACTCAAGCTCTAATAATCCTTATTTCCTTTTATAAAACCTGTGATAAGTGATAACATGCATACCTTTTTTGCGATCGATTGATGAGGTTATTGATCTAATAATCTTATATCTTTTGTTAATCGACCCGGTATAACAATCGTGCTGATAACGTATTATAAAACAGATGGATTAGTAGAGAGTAATATGAAAGAGAAGATTATTTCTTATCTTATTCACACTATCAAAATACGAATATACATTCATACATACATATATACATGGACACACATAGTGGTATTCCAAAAGTTTAAGCACATGAAGAGACATTAAAGCCGGAATACCAAGATCTAGATTAATCAAGAAGCCTAAGTAAATCAATAGACATCCACAATATTAATTCCTTGTACTACATAACATTTTTTTTTAATTTATAAAGCTCTATATAGTCCAAGACTAATCAATATACTAATGGAGTTTAACTTTTCCTAACATACTCCGTAGTTAGCTATTGGATGATAAAGTTACTTTCAAAAAGTTGTAATTATCACTTTTTAAATGATATAATTACTTCTATGATATAATCATCTTTCAAACTATATTAGAAATTATTAAAAAGACAGTCTTACCATAAGACCTACTTATTAGTGGGTTTGTTAAACACCTAAGCCCAATTACTTACTCAGTTATCCATCATATTATTCACATGTCAGTGATTGCTAAACCTCTCTCTATATCCTGATTCCTCCATCGATTACATCTTATTGCTTCACTTTTCAATACCTTTTTTTTTTTTTTGAAAAAATTGTCATGAAAAAACCCACCTATGGCTCATCTGCTTTTAAAAGACCCACATTTTAATTAACATACAGCAAAGCCACCTTTGATATGCATCTGCCCAAAACAAACCGGTGCCCAAAACAAACCCGGTGACCTGCAACCTAACATGTAGGTTAATAAGTTGATTGATTTCCTTTGTATGTGTTTGGTTGGTATATTTTTTCATTCAATTCCTTTGTCTTTAATATTTCATTTTTCCTCTTTCTTTCCCTTCTCTATGAGGGATGACCAGTAAATGACAATGATATGCAAAATTACATATCACAATGGCATTTTGAGGCAATATGTTAAAAGTTTAGGGGTAAGATCGTCATTTTATATGAATTTCAAGGGGTAGCATGGTAATAAAGTTTTCTTCTTATTTACGAAAATGTCTTATGATTTACTATTTATACATATCATAGTGATTTCTTAGATATTTTCCCTTCTATCCATCCCTCCTTACTCCTTTAGCCACCATAACCACCCTTTCCTTGCCTCAAATTTTGACCACCTTTTTTCACCACAGCCCCACTCTTTACTCTCCACTTTATCTCTACTCTAAAACAACAAAAATCAACAAAAAATTACCATCTCCCAAAGCTTCCAATTTTCATGGAAAAATCTATATCTAATTCACAGAATATTTTTCTGTCTACAAACATCAAAACTAAACTTGAATATCAAAACAACAATAATTTCGTTCTACTCATTCATTCGAATAATTGAAATTCATTATATCGAAAATTCATTCTATTGGCAATTTTAGTACTCCCTCCGTTATCTATTTTTGTTTACATATGTTTTTTTTATGTTCTATATTTTTCTTTACCAAACAACTTTATTAGGTTTATAATATTTTTTATTAAAGATGGACCCACACATCACCCACTATTAGTTGCAAGTTGTTTTTCTTTTATCAATTATTACCCTCAATTTGACCCCACTACTATTATTATATCATATACCAAAATGAAGAGGTGAATAGAGACAGGCAAGGAAAATAGGAAACGGAGGGAGTACAATTTAGGCTAAAAAGTCAATTTTTCACATATAAAACATCAAATTTAAGCCAAATTGAATAATTTGGGTTTAATGTAATGATTAATTTTTTGATTGAAATTCTTATTTATTTTTTACTCGAATGTCAATATTAGTTTTTGATTAAAATTCATTTTTTATATTTTTTTTCATGGAATGGTAATTTCTAGGTTTAATGTATGAGATCCTAGTTTTTCTAGGTTTGCAATAGTTTTATGTTGGGCAGTGGGTGTATAGTGAGGTTTGACATGGTTGTGGTGGGGCGTGGTCGGATTGTGAGGTCTGAAATGATTGGTGGGTTCGAAGTCGGTATGTGGGCTGGTTGCACTATGGTGGGGACTGGGGTGAGTTAGGTGTGGTAGTGTAGTGGTAGTTCAAAGTTATTATGTAGGGTGGTTATGGTGTGGTGGGGATGGGTCATGATTGGTTGTGTCATGGTGGTTCGAAGTGGAAGTGTGTTGTACGTAGTTTGAAATGGTGGTGGTGGTGGACTGGCGTTAGTGAGGTATTTGCAAAGGTTGACATTAGTGGTGGGGGTGGACCAGTGGTGCATAGGTGGTGGTTCTTTAGTTAATGATTCATAAAATTAAATTTTAAAAAAAGTGAGATTCATTTGGTACAAAGGATACCTGGACACAATAGTGTCCAGAGGAGGGTTTAATAGTCAATTCATGAAGTTCACATGTGAGAGGGAATAATAAGGTGAGTTGGGAGGTTTGAAATTCAAAATTCAAATTAATTATTTGCTTTTCTGATTAAAAAAAAATTTGCTCAGTCACTTTTACCTGTCAGTTTACTGTCTTTATCATGTTTCTCCCTCTTTCTCTAAAAGTTTACCCTCTCTCTTTCTGATTATTTCTGATTAAAAAATTATTTGTTTTATCATCGATCTTTCTCCCTCTTTATGTAAAAGTTTACCCTCTTTCTCCATTTGGTTAAGTTAATGAAGTGTGTATCATATATTCTATCAGAAACATGATAGTTTATGGTGAATTTCCAGGTTGTTTGGTTGTTTCTCATGTTGTTTATGTTATAAATGCAAACACATAAGAGAAGGAGGAGAATAAGCGTGAAAGACTGTGACATGTATTTGATATGTGTCATTATTTGTAATATGAGGATAGTGTTGTTGAAGTTGGTTTGATAATTTTTTTCATGTGTGTGGTCTCTGACAAAGGAATGCAAATGTTTAGGTGCTTTGGTTTCTAAATTTGGTAATGTTGAGAGGAAGTGGGTCAATGAGATGGGGTTTGGTGGTTTGCTTTTCTTGGCAGGGAAACGGTTACCCAGGCGTCTTTGTTAGTGGTTGCTAACGAGGCTTGATCCAATACGACAGTCGTTAGTAATATCTGCAAAACGTCGATATTTGTTGAAGCCTATTCAAGTGAATATGGTGCTTGACCTTCCTATGGGGGAGAAGAAAGTTCCCATGGGAAAGGTTGAAGATGCAGGTGTTGATGTGCAGAAAGTTGTCAATGATTTGTTAGGAAAATACGGGAAAGTGACTGATAAAGGTCAGAAGTATTCGCCCGTATCATAGGTGTATGATGATCTTGCCAGGGAATCTTGGTCAGAAGAGGATAAATAGGACGAGTTGGAGTTCAAGACCGGGTTCCTGATACTAGCAATGGCAGAAGTGTTGGCCCCTACAACAAGTCCTCGGTTTGCGACAAAGTTGTTTGTAGTTTTGCCACTTGTTTTTGAGACGGTGCAACATGATTAGTGTTCATTTGTGTTGGAGCATGTGATGGATGTTGGTCGGTTATTTGCGGAGAAGTTTTATGAAAATGGCTATGCGAAGGGAGCTGGTGGATGCTTTTTTTCCTTGTGGTAAGTATTAATTTAAAAAAAAAAAACTTGAATAAGTGATGTGCTGGTAAGCACACTGAGTGTTTAATAATTTTATTGCAAGTTTTTATTCTTCTACAATGTTGCCGCAACTACAACAACCTTTTTTTAAAATAAAGTATGTAATGGTACTTGGGTTTATACTAGTTCAACCTGTAAAGTATCATATGAAACTATAGGACAACATGAAAATATAAAGAGGAGAGTTGGAGTTTACTTATTCTATAGAGGTGAAAATGTGAGAGAAAAAAAACTTCTTAAAGAGACCATATGTAGCAATATACACCTGCACATATATGTAATAAACAGTTGAAAAGCAATGTGCACCCACTATGTTGATCTGAATTAAAAAAATAAACATAACATTTAGATGTTGATATCTATTTAAGTGAATGCTGTTGATAGGCTTGTCGATAGGATTGAGTATACTGTATTATGTTGAAACGCTTGTTGTTGGTTGAATAATGTTGTAATTCATTTGTTGGTTGCAGCTCTATTATCTTGACAGGGAGCTTGTACGATGGAATGTCTTTCCTCGTATTAGAGCATGGAGTAATGATGCTATTAACCTAGCCAAATATGATGATCTTCTGGAAAACAAACCACGTCATTGTGATTATGGGCATCTACGGGTTAGTACTTTGGTGTTATGGCTAAATTTTACAAGGGTGCGTTTTCGTGGTTGTGGTGATTTTTGTAACACTCATGTTTGTTTTATATTTCAGTGTCTTAAAGTAGTTTATGGAAAGCCCCATCCTAATGATTCTGGAGATTTTGTAGAACCTGTTGCGGCCGCCGATGATGTGTTTCTTGAAAGAGTAAGTTACTTGGTGAACTTCAATTTTTTAAATGGTATTTTACATAAGCGGGTAGGTTTGTATGTTGTATCCTTTGACTTCCATCACTGACTTATCTGTCACACATACACACAAAAGTTGTATAGTGTACTATATGCATATAATTGTTTTGCTTTTCACATGAACATTAATTGGAATCGCCATTTATTTTGTGGATTACATCACGACAACTCTCTATGTTTATTAATATAAACAAATATTTGTATATCACACCAGAAGTAATATTAACAAAATATATATTTTGGAGTGAAATATAGTACTTAACTAATGCTAATAAACTAATTAGTTGGACAAAATTTAATATGAACCACCAAATGTGAACATATAATAATCCAACTTTGACCCTTCAAATAGTTTTTTGTGGGTGATATGGCCCACTAAATTTGATTGAGAAGAATGGTTTTTTTTAGGTTGTAATATTTTGAAATTTTCCCAAAGCACAATTGTTATTAACGTTATAGTATTTTAATACTTTAAGGATTTAATAATTTTTTTATTTTTTGGTTTTTTTGCTGTTATGGAGTTATAAGGGTGAGTGGTGAGTGATTGTAATCGATCTTAATATCTCTTGGTATTAGGAGAAAAACGCTAACCAACTTAGGCATCCCTACTTTAATAAACAATTTTCGTAATGCCTCGATCATTATCCATATTGCAACTAGATTGTGGTCCTAATTTTCATGATAATATCCATGATGATTATGGGTGTATTTTATTCTAATTAATTTTTGTTATTGTTAAAGAGACATAAGAGCGAGTAAAAAAAAATTAGTGTCATGATTTTCTTTTAAATGCTTTAACAAACAAAGTTATAGGTTATATATCCTACACTATTAGGATAGGTATGGTTGTTAGTTAGCTTGTTATTGGCTTATGGTTTACAAGTATTTTGTTAATTTTCAATCTTATTCATTACCGTTTTAAAATGAGAAAATATATTATATGATATCATACATAAGGTGGTGATATATAGAGTAAGGATATATTATCTTTAGTTTACTATATGTATTATCTTTAGTTAACTATATGATATCAAAAAATTTCTCTCAATAAAAAAAAAAAAAATAATAAATCAAAAGGTTGTGAGTTTTAAAAACAACGAAAGGAGTACAATTACGTTTGAGGATTCTGATTCGTGAGTTTGAGATGATTTCCACATTCTAACGAGCTGTGCAGTGCTTTCAAGGGGTTGCTACTTGGTAGTTGTTTGGGATGGTAGTCATCGATGGCGTTAGGTGGTTAGGTTGGTCAAATGGCAAAGGAGATTGTAAGTAAGGATAGATTAGTAAGTTGAAAATTAAACTATATATAAGTTACCTAGGCCTTTAATAAGAGCAATTAAGGCATGTAATAGGACATGACAACTTTGAAAATAAAAAATATTTATTAGAATTCCCAAAATTAAGACGAAACTATTAAACATTTCTTTGTCTCTTTAGTAAACACGGATTAAAGAAAGCGATAATAATAATTATTGGATCCTTATTACTATATATATTATCTTTAGCTTACACTATATAGTATCTTTAGTTTACTATATGATATCATATGTAAGGTGGTGATATTGACATGATAAATAATTTGGTTGTTTAAACCACCATGAAGTTGTTTCAAGATTGAAACCCTTAATTCTTTTACGTATGCACTTATATTATTTATATGGTCATTAGAAGTCCGAGATAAATTATTATAGGTCTCATAAAATTGGCTTATATTTATGAAACAACTCAAAATTTAAATACCTCTTTCTGAACTACTTTCGTCGTTTTTTAAAGTATTATGTCTTACTATTTAAAATTGGCCTATATTTAAATAACTCCTTCAGAACTACTTTTTAAGTGTTTTATATTTGTATTTCAAATTATTAACTTGAATATATTGTTTATTTACATTTTTATCAGGTGACAAGGGTTGCGTTCAAAGTTTTTCGACAATGTCTCAATTTTGAGGATGATGGTGATGTTGGAGTTGCTAATGTCCCAAAGGGAGTGATAATAAACCCTTCGAATGTTTTTTTTTTGGTAAAATGCAAGAAATTTTATTACCAAAAAAGGATATAATTACAACCTATCAGCTGATTAAGGCAAAACTGACTCAGTTTTGCTCAAATCAGCCACAAACATCAACTATACAAGCACAAAAACTTGAACTATACAATAGAACAAACAGACACCTTCCCGCCATCAAGACAAGCTTCAAACAAAAAAGGAAGACCTGCACACCAGCCTAAAAAAAATAACAGTTCTGATAGACCATACACACCATGCCAACAACCTGATTTCATCACAACAACTCCATTCAACCACACAACCATTGCACTAAACTGCACACAACTACAGCAGATGAAAAAAAATATGCAAAACCAATCCAAAAAAACCAGCTGCAGCATACAACCAAATAATCAAAACATGAAATCATCAGCACAACCAAACTTAACTATGCAGAATGTTTGGATAAGCCTGATCAGCAGCCACCCTAGCAGCATAACCTGCATGAACGGAAACAACCACCCTTCACCAAAGCAGCAAGCTGAGGAAATCAACACAATCAGTAAGAAAAGAACTGCACCAATCAAGTACTGACTACACAGCCTGAATCATCCAAACAGGCACCACAACCATAAAAAAAACCTCACAAATTCACCCAAACCTCCAAACACCATCCTCCACACAACCTCCAAAATACTCTCCAAGTATACTGCATCTCACAGCAGTAAAGCCTGCAAAAATAACCATCAGTATCCTCAACAAAAGACTGCAGCCACAAAACATAACAACTGGTCTCAGCAGCAAGGCAGCCCTCACAAATTCACCCAACCTCCAAACACCATCCTCCACTGAACCACCAAATTACCCTCCTAATATACTGCACCTCACAGCAGAAAAGCCTGCAAAACAACCACCAGTAACCACAACAATAGACTGCAACCACAAATAACATTACAATCCGATCCCAGCAATAAGGCAGTACAGCAGCATAAGCAAAACAGGAAAGCAAGCTTCTCAGCAAACCACAAACCACCCAAACAGTCCCTCCAACGAACATAACACCACAGCAGTGACAGTTTCACCCAGACTGTATCATGGTATGATGAAGCCTATGGAAATATTCATGGTCACCAGCCTTCCATTTCCTCTTATCTATCTGTTGCAGTCTTAAATAAACTTCCTTTTTCACTATAATGCACACCTGCTCCACAGTTCTATTGCCCTTATTCCAAACAACCATGTTCCTTGCCTAAACCCTTCCAATGTTGATGCTTATGCTGAGGTTGGTACATTTTCTCGAAGAAAAGGACCACCTGACAATTCAAATCCCTACATAAGGAAACGTCAGAAGATGAGTAATTGCGAAGGTAAAGGATGTGCTGCGGTTGTAGGAGAGGATAATGTGCAGGAGGCGGTGCCTATGGAAGCAGTACAGGAGGAGTGTATGAAGGAGGAGTGTACGAAAGACGCGTTTCCTGTCCAGTCAGCTCCCGAGTCTGATGATAGTCCGCATAGTCCGCCTGGCTTTTCTTTGCCTAAGGGTGAAGAGGGCACACGTACGTTGTCTGACCTTGTGGACAATATTTGTAATGAGTCTTCTCGTATGTTTAGCCCATGTGACCCTTTGTATGTGCAGCCTGGCAAGTCTTGTAAATATATGTTCAATGATGATGAGCAGCTTAAGGGAAGTAATCTGAGTAACATTAATTTCAGTGATAGCTTCGGTTTAGGAGAAATGAATAGTGAAGCGTTTGAGAATTTCTTTCAAGGGATGACTGAGCTGAGCAATCCACATGGCCACATGGCCACATGGCCAGGAGCAAGGAACATCATGTGTTAACAAACATGATGTACATGGAGATAACGGAAAAGATAGTATGGAGAGTTGTGAAGGTGTTGACAAGGGGTCAGGAGGTGGTGAGAAGGAAGAAGAAGGTGGTGACAAGGTAGATCAGGAGATTGCATTGTTTACACTACCAATAATGAATAGTGTTGTTCTCAAAAGGCTGAGAATCAGCCACTGAAAGAACAGAACCATAACAAGGGGAAGTTGTTGAAGAATTTAAAGGCAAATGCGTTGATGAATAATGATGCTGACAAGGATTTTGGTAATCAAGATAAACGGATGGAAGACTTACATGTTGGTGAAAGTGGAGACGAACCGGGTTCTCCTGCAGAGTCGTCAAACGCTGCTGTTCCATCGGTGATGAACACAAGTCGTCGAAGGAGGCCGAAAGGCTAACTATTCAATTATTGGACCCTAACTTTGTTCATCCCCTTCGTCGGCCTAATTTCAGTATGATGAAGAAACTGAGGCAGTTTGTTCTAATATCAGGTTTAGATGTACAAGATACTCATGGAGCAGCATGATGTGACTGCAGTACAGTATGTACTATAATTCATTTCTATTTTGTAGTCTTTGTTATTTATTAGTTTATTAATTATGGTTTTGCTGTTACTTATAATTTAAACTAACTTTGTTAATGAATTAGGGGTAGGGACAATATTCCAATGTTGATGTGCGACAGTATGTATGCAAATTTGTTGAGTTGTTATTCCGTCGTGTCGCCACACACTCCCGGAGTTAATGACAATGTAAGTAATTTGTTGGACTAAATTATATTGCAACTGAAACCAAGAACAATTTTTTTTCCTATTTTTTGTTTTCCTTAATAACTTAATTGACTTTGTCTTCACATTGTAGTATGTTCGGGTTGCTGCATCCTTGTACACAAAGATCTAGAGGTCTACTTATGAGGGGCGTAGTAACAGTTTAATGATGGATCCCACATTTGCGGTTAGTAATTTTTAGTTTTGAGGCAGTAAGTCATATACTTTAGACTCGCATACGTAGCTTCATTTTCAGAACTTCAATCAACCCCCTCACCATCTTACTAAGTTAGAACAGATTGAGAACACAATGATTGTTATTTTATTTGGCTTTGGGGTAATGAAGTAGTTTAACATTAATTAAAGAAAAAGCTATCCTCTGAAACTTGATCTCTTCCCGTATAATGAAAACGCTCACTCCGTGTCACATATTTCACTGTTTTGCTAAGTTGAAGCCCATATTCTAAAATTGCATGGAATATAAGATAATTCAGCACAAGTATTATGATTATATTTTGCTAAAAGAAGGTTCTCATTATAGAAACAACGAATATAAAATAATTGATATGCAGTATACAACCAAATTTTCTTTTCTCTATTTTCCATGAAAATTTGGTGTTGTCATTTGTAATCAAAATGAGAAACCAAAAACATAACATAAACTGTAATGATATGGTCTATGTTGAACAAAACAGTTGGAATTTAAAAAAAAACAACTAGATAGAATCAGAAATGAAGATAGAATAACGTAGTTATTTATGGTGGAGCTTAAGATTGTTATGAATATAGTTTAAAGCTTGTTTCATATGGTATCCCGTCATTGACTTCCATTATTTGAAAAAATAATTGCAGATTCATGTGACACAGGCAGTTCAGATAGGAAATCTGAATGAGTGTAAAAATGTAGCGAAGCAATGCCGGATAGCTGCTAAGGCATTACCTGATAACATGAAATTGTATATGTTCAATGCGGTACGATTGTAACCTTTTTTGATTCTTAGTTCAATCGTTTGTATCGGTCAATTTCGTAGCATTTGTTGTTTTTTTCTTAGCATTTGTTGTTGTTGTCATTATTTTTTTATAGATCTTTGTCCCGGTGGTTCATGAACATCACTGGTGGTGTGTATGTGTATCTATTAACAGCCAATCGATTTGGGTTATTGACTCACTTAGGTTACGAGGTGGTGCTATGAAGGATAAACAGTCTGTGATTAATATGGTATATCTTTGGTTGCTTGTTATTGTTCTTTTCAACTTTAATTGACGTCGATTGACCTTAAGTAAACCTACTATCAGAACCTGCTATGATCCAGTTTGTTTGGTGGTTTATACTTAAAGTCTGTGAATAAGTGTGGTTGTTTTATTCCGTCTTTTTGTTGTTTATTGTAGTTGGAGGGTGGTGACGTGTTCTTGAGAAGTGTCAATTCGGGATGGCAGATGGGTCAATTAATGACGTGGGACATAACAGAGGATCATCAATTTGATGGGTAAGACACTTCATACTTTATATAGTGACATGTACTTTTGTCAACAATTTATCAGTAGTTTGTGCTGGTAAAATAAACGTACTAAAATACTCAAGCTTCTTTGTAGGAATACGTGTGGTGTCAGAATATTGCTTGCAATTAAAGCATGCGCAGAGCTTATACAGGCTCAATTTGTACTAGTAAGACACCTTATCTCTGAACACAATACTTATCTCTTAGAGCATGATGTTCCATTGTCTAATAAGATGTAATTGTTTTAGCGTTCTTTATAAGTGGATTTATGTGTCCTAATGAATTTACAAAGGCATTTACAAAGATGTGTATTGATGATTGAAATTTGAGTACAACAAAAATAGCGTAACAGACCGGTTGAAATAAGCCAAACAGACCATAAATCTAACTGTAACACCATCATTATACCAAAATGAATGAATTATAACCAAAAGGACAAGATAAGATTGCATTAGTCAATAAAAAATGTGTTTAGGGAAAAAAAGAAGCACCATAGACTACCCAACAAAATAAAATTGATATAACATCAACAAGTAAGGATAATAGTATTATCAAAAGAAGCTATTGGTGACTATCACTAATCACTCACAATGACATTGGTAATTATGCTTAGATAGCAATCCACATTAGTAAGACATTCACATTGATCATTATTACTAATCTACCTCTAAAAGTCTGGACATTGCTTTGACGTGTATTTTGAAAAGGGAAAACTAAGGAGGACCAACCTATTTTCAAATCGATTGTAATAACTAATCGGTTCAAATCGATTTTGAAATTTCGACACTTATATTAAAAAGTCTTTACTATGTCCTTTAAGAAATTGATTCTATAGTTAGTGAAACTACTAAGCGCCTATAAAGCCTTCGAAAGGTAGAAAGAGGCGATAACAGAAAGAAGCCTCAATCGTCAATGGCTTAGTTTGAGTCAAAGTGTGAAAGTAGTGACAATTTTGTTGTAATGAATGTCAGTGTAGATTTACTATTTTTTTTTTAATTTCATAGTTAATTAAAAAACGATTGCAGTGGGTGGGGAATAATTTCAATCCCATAGCAAAGAAACCTGTTATCTTCTTTTACATTTCTTCGCGTATCATGTCATTGTAATTGGCACCTTTAAGTCACCGGTGTTGTTACTAACATGTCTCTTATTTGATGTTAAGACAACAGCTCTTTTTCTTAGGCTAACAAACAGGTTCAATTATAAATGTCGTCTCTTACCAAATGTGTGATTGGTCAATTTTGTTATACTGCTTATGAGTCCATATGTTATATTTGACGTTTCGTAGAGGTCCACGACTGAGGAAGAAAGGTGTTGGCTGCTCCATGATGACTTAATGCATGGTTTCAACGAGGTGCAACAGGATGTTCATAAAGATGTTGACAAGTTTTCAGTACTGACAGTTGATGGTCGTTGTAAGATAATCATTTCAGCAACAATCTAATATTGTATATTTTGGTTGTAATTATTGGACAATGTAAATATTAGATTCCACCATAACATTGCCCGTTTTAGGGAAATAGACATTGTTCGGTTTGGCAGTGTGGAAATTTTTTGGGCACTACTGCTACTGTTGGGTTTCATTGGGTTCCATTTTGTTGTTAGGAATATCTTGCATTGTAAATATGACAAGATGTCTGCTTTTGAACGGGGTAGGGTAGGGAGTATTTCTGCAAGAATGGTTGCCTTCCATTTTGTTCCTTGGTTTGGCATTTCATTGTAATTATGTAATTATCATATGATGACAGACGAAGTCTTAAAAGAAAAGTGCAGTATTTATGGCCTTCCATTTTGTGCACAACTACTACAGTCAGCTTCTATTTTCGGCAACACTACTACTACCCTTAGCTTCCATTTTGTTTCTACGAGTGTCTTCCATTGTTCAGATGATATGATGATAGCTTATTAATTGCCAAATTGTAATATTAGTGCAAGTCCTTCGATGTATTTCCTTATAATTCCATGCATTACTTGGTTGGTGGTTATGATTGTTTAAGTACCATTGGTGTATAATGTTGACACTAATTTGATTAAAGTCTAATAAAAATGCAGCTTTCTATTGGTTTCAGTTAATAGTCCATGTTTAGTAAATGAAGTAACAATGGTGAATCATTTGAATCGTTATCAATTTCGTCACATTGCTAGGTTTTACACGTTCCGAATTTATTTCAACTTGATTTGAATTTTAACTTGACATTTCAAAATTCAATTGACAGAACACAACATAATCAACTCACACAAAAACAATATGAAGTCCATTGACAGATAGGGCTATCAATTATTTACGTCATGATTTGATGTACATTATAATCGTGTAGGTATTTTTTTTATTCATCAAGTAACCATTCACTAAATCAAGGCACGGATAACAAATATCAAGTCACTGACATATATATATTTTGGTGCTCAGTACAATTAGTAAACACACGTTAAACACACAACAAAATATAATCATATGCATGGTAGTACCCATTTATTTAACAACTTTATTCTACATACTACCAGACATTACACATAGTCATATTAAACATTGCACTTACATATTCATGTAATCATGGTAATAAACAAAAGCAACCTTAACCGTTACACCTTTGTGAATAAGCAAATGATGTGCAAAAGGGGTAACGATTCAATAGTCGATATTGACATGTCAATATTTATACACATATTCAAATGTTGCGGTTGTTAACGCCATGCTTCTTCCCCCTATTGTTAATTGTCCCGGTTTTCATAGTGTCATCTTTTGTTGCAGTCACAAATTAGATTTCATTATGTGTAGACAAAACAGCGACACCACCGTAGCAATATTGAGATGACACGGCGACTGACCTATACAACTTGAACAGTGTAACAAAACAATTGAGTAATACAGGTGTAATCCGGGACTCCACCAAGCGCACAACATCAGGCAACTGTGATTCCAGTAGGTGCGAAAGATGGCCAAGGAAAGACGGCCTCCCCATCCCAGACAATTCCACACCAAAATCTTAACTACAGATTGTGTATTGCCTACACGTTCATAATCCATATCCACATATGGTGTTCAGTCCAATGTCGATTCGAGGATGATAGTGCATTTACGACCATCAAGGAAATTGGGTGACACTTGCTCCCAACTGAGTGTCAACTTAACAACACTCTCTTTTGCAACTTTTACATGAATTAGTTGTAGGTAGTTGCTATAACTAAATGTATTCATTGTTATTTTTCCCAATTCTAAGTTACAGTCATTTCTTTGTGCAGGAAAAATAGGGCTAGTACACACCCACAAACATTTCAAATAGACTTTCATGCTCTTAGGGACTAAACCAAGGTCTGAAAAATTAGGAATAAAAGATGGGGTAATATTACCATCAGGCTTGAAGCCAATGATGTTGCTTATGTGTTTCCCGAATTTGGTTGGGTCCAGGATGAGGTCGTTGATGTCTTTCTCCTTCGACATGACAACTCTTACACACCCTTCAGTTTCTAACTTGTGGTCAGAGATATACCCCAATTGTAGTTTCTTCATAGTACCAAGTAATGTATAATTGTTTGGTTTAGTTGGAGATGTTGCTAGGTTGGAAGAAAATGATTGAACAATAGACTCTCCATCTTGAATAGGACACAATGGTGTGCTAAACTTTGGTAGGCGAATTTAAGCAAATGGGATGTCAAAATGATGTCTTTTGGGTTTTATATTTGGTGTCATTTTTTATTTTGGGTGTTCTGAGTATACAACTAAGTATTTATAGTGGAAGTCATAGAGTGTGTCGAAGGACATTTGGCGCTAAATATTTTAGCCTAAAACTATTTTCTTCATTTAATCACGTCACATTGATATATTACCAAGTCACTGACAACAAAAATGCAAAATTTTGTGTGACCTTTCAAATAACAGAAAAATAATCAAGTATTACAAACATTTTGCCAAGTCATGCCATAAAAGTAACTACATTAACTTTCTATTCCATACAACCTTAACCTTCACGTTCTTTTATAAAAATTAACTTCTATAAAACTTAACTTAGGTTACAAATATGCGTAGCTCAAATGCATATTACAAGCTTATTATTTTAAAAGGGCAAAAGGTAACAACCACTACGTACCTTTTGCACCCGGGTATAATGGTCTCGTACTAAAAGGTTTATAAAAGTACAACAATATAAGTGGTCTTTACTAAGAAAATTATGTAATTTATCAAAATATGTAAAATACGTCCAACAGCACCAATTGTGCTATAGAAAATATTATTGTTATTGTTATTGTTATTGTTATTGTTATTGTTATTGTTATTATCAACCACCTACAACGCCCTCTAATCCTGTATCTATAGAAGGGGATAAAATCGTATCCAATTGTCCCGCACTGACCTTCATAACAAACTTAAAAGTACTAAGTTTGGCATACATTCCTTATATCAATATATTTAGACGACAGTATACATGCATGATTATAACACCTGTGGCTAACATTAAAATCCATCGTTCTCTAACTATAACTGTGGACCCGGGTCTTTTGTGACCAGCCCACGTGCCCTTTCAATGGATATCGAATGTGTTGTGGTACTTTGCACAACATCGAATTATAACTTACATATGTCCGTTTTAATCCTGAAACACATAGAAATATTGCTTTATATGTGCTACACAATATGTGAAAGTGATCGCTTTAAAATCAAATACCATTAAGAAGCAACATGCTTTAAGGTGATCAATTTTTGTTTAATTTATGTGGAAACAATGTTTTTAGAGTAAACATGAAATTTAAGTGATCGAAAACAATAAACAATTAGCATTCACAAGAACATAAATAACGTAATTAATGTGGATACTAAAAACTGATATTATTTGAAAGCCAAGCAATTAATTAAGTTAACATTTCATGAATATATTAAAACATGTTAATGTTCTAATAAAGTAATAAAACACATAGACTAACGCACATTTTGAAGAACTGAAGCTGATGTCGGCCGCATTTAAAGTAGCTTTCGAGCATAAAATTTAAACAACTTATTCATTTAAATGCTTGAATAACAAATTGATTTATACATAATTTAGGATGCTTGAATATGAACTTGAATTATAGTGAACATCGTGAATGTAGTGGTTTGTATGAAATGCTTCAATTTAGTAAATTTAGTTTACATATAATGATGCGAATAAAATATAGTACGATTTAATTTTATAATTCAACAATTTTAGAAGGCACACAATTTAGTTACGTAGGAAAAGAGAGGGCACACAATTCTTCATGGTTAATTCATAAATATAGTACGATTTAATTTTATAATTCAACAATTTTAGAAGGCACACAATTTAGTTACGTAGGAAAAGAGAGGGCACACAATTCTTCATGGTTAATTCATAAATATAGTACGATTTAATTTTATAATTCAACAATTTTAGAAGGCACACAATTTAGTTACGTAGGAAAAGAGAGGGCACACAATTCTTCATGGTTAATTCATAAATATAGTACGATTTAATTTTATAATTCAACAATTTTAGAAGGCACACAATTTAGTTACGTAGGAAAAGAGAGGGCACACAATTCTTCATGGTTAATTCATAAATATAGTACGATTTAATTTTATAATTCAACAATTTTAGAAGGCACACAATTTAGTTACGTAGGAAAAGAGAGGGCACACAATTCTTCATGGTTAATTCATGAATTACGAGAATGTATGAATGTGAACACGTGAAATGATGATGACGACCAGACGAGGTGACGTATACATAGTGCCCTACCGATCAGCTCGAGCCATGTGATATACGTGTTTTATTTTGTGTTTTTCCCTAATTTTAGGTTGATTATTGTGCTAAATAGTTAAAATTGTGGCTTTGTTTTGATTAAATATCGTCTTTCGATGTTAGGTTATGTTTTGGAATGGTTTCAGCAATTTTGGTAGACTTTTACAACTTTTTACTGTTATTTCATGCTTCCTCGGCTATTACGCGTGGTTTTCGGTTTGTTTGCTATGTTACAGGAGCGTAATAGGGAGTTATGAAGGCATTACAAGCTAAAACGAGTCAAAGTGTGCTTGCCTCGAGATGGGAAATGCCCCTAACATTTTCGCGGCGGCGAAGATGAGAAGCATTCCAATATGATGTTATATATAATCGATTCCGCAGGCAATCTATGTCATGCAAATATGGAATCTTAAGAGTCTCATGAATACATCCTTAACTTATATACATAGTACATATTTTTAATTTTCTTAAATAATTGTTTTCCTTGTCAACAAGTAAGTTGCTCGAGTAGAGGCATTATGTGTCGAGCTTTGACAAATGTAAATCAAAGCACGACTACTTTATATCGTAACATGAAGCACGACAAATGTACATATGATTTAGATTGATATCAATATATGATGACCAACAACAGCTGTTTTAAATATAAAAAAAACAGCTTCTGTATATCGTAAATCAACATAAGGAGCATACTAACTCAATGGACCGCAGTTAGTCTGACTTAGTTCCCAAACACCCAACACTATGAAATTATTTTGTTATTGAAACAGGCTATCTCTCACTGCTCAAGAATAACCGAATCACAGTAACTAATATGGCTACGAAAGTGTAGGGACCAAATTAACAATGAACCTGTTACACTGTATTAGACTATAAGTTATGAAAAGAGTAAACCGTATAAGGGGCATTCATTGAATTATGACTAAACTACTAACAAGTTGGATAAAACAACTAGAATTATGATTTAAACCGTAATTATGAAAACTTAGGACAGTCCTTGCGTAACAAATAAAGCTAGCATGCAAAACCAATTAAAAAAAATCCCATTGCACAATTGCGAATTTGATCCTTGCGATGGTCCACGCAAGTGGTAGTGAGTGATAGGTAGCATAGCAATAATATTTTTTCCATAGCGATGCGTACTCATACCACAACTACGCCTCCGTTTTTAGGAACAATTTTCACAACGTATCAATTGAAATCACGGGGTCCTCAATCCCGTTGAATTTTGACACAATTGCGAATTTGATACTTGCGACGGTCCACGCAATTGGTAGTGAGCGATAGGTAGTATAGCAATAATTTTTTTTCCATAGCAATGCGTACTCATACCACAAATATGCCTCCGTTTTGAGGAATAATTTTCGCAACGTGTCAATTGAAATCACGAGGTCCTCAACCCCGTTGTATTTCAACAAAATTGTGAATCTGATCCTTGCGACGATTCACGCAAGTGGTAGCGAGCGATAGGTAGTATAGCATAATTTTTCTTTCTTTGCGATGCGTACTCATACCGCAACTACGCCTCCGTTTTGAGGAACAATTTTCGCAACGTGACAATTGAAATCACGGGGTCCTCAATCCTGTTAATTTACAACACGATTCCGAATCTGATCGTTGTGACAGTCCACGCAAGTGGTAGTGAGTGATAAGTAGTATAGCATAATTTTTTTCATGGCGATGCGTACTCATACCACAACTACGCCTCCGTTTTGATGAACAATTTTCGCAACATGTCAATTGAAGTCACGAGGTCCTCAATCCCGTTGAATTTCGACACAATTGCGAATTTGATCCTGGCGACGATCCTTGCAAGTGGTAGTGAGCGATAGGTAGTATAGCAATAAATTTTTTTTTCATAGCGATGTGTACTCATACCACAAATACGCCTCCGTTTTGAGGAACAATTTTAGCAACGTGTCAAATTTTTTTGTGATAGTTGATAAGCTAATATTTGACATGTATTTTACCCCCTATCTCGATTGATTTTTAGCTCTAATACGGCTCTTTTGAGCCATTTCTACTAACTTTTTCTATTTCGAGTGTTTGTTGTGTTTTTAATAAGATTTTACAGGAATCGATGATTTATCGATGATTTATCGTTGATTTCCGAGCCTTTTGAAGCACTTAAAGATATTAGTGAAGAGTTGAAGTCATTTGGGAAGCTTTACTGAAGATTAGGAGTGCTCAAATGAAGAATTAAAGAAGTAATTAAGGAAGAACGAGCAAAAACCGAGAAACGAAGCAAGGCAAAGCCAAGCGCCCGGGTATGGGCTGCTCGCCCGGACCCCTCCCGGCGGGTGGCTCCGAGGGCGTTTTCCGCGCGTTTCCTCCTTGTTTAGCCTTAGTATTTAAGGATTTTGTACTCCTAATTCATTTTTACGCTTTTATTGTTTTACAAACCCTAGTTTTAGTCCAAAAAACTCTCTCTAAGTGTGGAACTCTTGTTAATCATTCAATCAATAATATTCAGGTTTTATTCAATCTCAATTCTTGTTCTTTATTATTGTTTATTATTAGTTTTAATTTATACTCTTAGTTTTATTAGTTTTATGATAGATTTTAATTTCTTGATTATTGATGGTTTACTTAGTTTAATCATGTTTAGGAATTTAATTTCTTTCATTGATTTAGTTTTTATGCTTTCAATTATGAGTGAGTAGTTCCCTTTCTAGGACTAGGGGATCCATGGATTGATTTTTGATGTTTTGCTCATAATTATTAGTTTGGTTATTAATGTTCTTGAATTTCTGTTGTCCACTTTTATTGCTTTCAGTTAAATACTGGCCAGGTTTAATTGTTAGATTGATATTGTTGAAATCGATGCCGAGAGGTAAGATTGCCACAATTAGATCATAAGGACAATAGGCAAAACGAGTCTAAGTGAGTAACAGCCATTAGAGGAGTTTTGAAGGAGACTAGATTCGAGAGAATTAGTGGACCTTAATTCAATGAAATTGATAATCTGTTAATTAATTGTGTGCAATTCATTTGTTAATCTATGCTCAACCGATGTCCTAGGCTTAGTCATAAATTCATTCCATTAATCGATTCAGTTCTAGTTATAGTTAACTTTTTAGTCTTAATTCAACATTCAAAGGCCCTTTATACAGTTTAAGCTTTTTAGAACTAATAGGATTAATTGCTTCCCTGTGGATCCGATCCCTACTTCCCTAGCTATATTAGTTAGAGTGGTTTGGTTTATTTTTGATAGGTGTACGATAGCCTCATCAATAGTTTTGAATTTCCTAGGGTTTTCAATCATTGGTTTATATGTGGCGTTCATTTAGTATAATATTAATTGATTATTCAATACAATTCAATTCTATGTATGACAAAGCTTTCTTTCCCTTTTTCTATTTGTAGGTGTCTTGAAGTCTTCCTCGATGTTCAAATCAGTTCAACAGAATCTACCTTTAACATCTTTCATTTTTTTGCCTCTTACAATTATCAGTGATACAATTTATTATATATAATTGATTTGACCTTCTTATTTCCTATTTAAGGCTTGTGAACTTTGATGATTTCTAATTAATTGTTGATTGGTGTCTTGTGCAGATGTATATCTGAGGAAGAGGGGTTGGAATTGGAATTAGAATTGCTTTTTAATTAGGTTGACAATGATCTATATATGTGTATAGTTATTTTTAACCAGAAACACAATGGTGTAAAGGGTCAAACATTTTTGTTGTGTTCACCATTGTTAGACATATATAGTAGATGTTCGTCTTAGATATATGCTGATGTGAATATGTTTATGTACTTGTTTGTGGAAATTCATTTAATCGATTCATTCTCTCTATTTTCAGTGAGTTGCAAGTTCTCTCAAAAGTTGTTATAGAGGATGATATGTGTTACTTAAGAGCACAATTTGCACTTTAGAGCCAAATAAAGAAAGTTATGTTTCTTACAAGAGCATTAGAAGGGTATTTTGCTTCTTTCTTTTCTTTCTTTTGGATTATCAGCTAATTGTTCATGTAAAAACTTCTTGCTTTATGACTGGTTTTTGTGTTTTTTTGTTTTTTTCGATGAAACCCATCCTACATGGGATATTACAACCTTGTGCATCTAACATTTATGTTGTACGTTTGTGTTATTAAATAAAGATAAACATCGCTTGGATATCAAGCCATGTGATTGAGTTTGTGCCTGTAGTTGTAACCAAAATCCGAAAGGTTAAGGTTAGATAGAGACGACTAACATCGTAGATATGTAGTATAATCAGCACTTTGTGCAGATTTTATGGTTTTCAAGGATATGGTAATACAAAACATAACAATCCCCTTTACTATGTGTGTCTTTGTGTGTTATATTTGTGTTATTAGAACTATATAGGCGGTGGATGATTAAGATCATTGTCAATTTGTTGTTTTACATTCGATTACTCTCATAAAATTCAATTCAATTTAAACATTTTATGGTAGGTTAAGATTTGAGGTGTTTTGTATAACTTCAGAAAATGGTTACACTTTGCATATTGTATAGTTTGGTGTAGGCTGGTGGGCATAAGAGAAGCAGCTGTAGAGGTTTGTTCACCTTTTTGAGTTCTAGGTAATAGTATGCTTGCTGCTTGCATTTAACTTTTTCCTTGGTTTAAGTTAATTCTGTCCATTTTAGTTAAATTTTGGGAAGCAAAGGATCTATAGCTTTTGGCTTCCAAGTTCTGTGAGTTTTTTGACATTGGTAGTTTTTTTAAATTCTTTATGGCTAATAAAAAGATGTATGCTAACTTTTGACAACTCTAGCTTGTGTATTTGAATTAGTGTATGACTTGTTGTATATAGCAGGCATAATTTAAACAATCTAAGAATGATAATGAAGCAGTATAGCTATTGCTTTTAAGAATTAACATCAAAAAATTAGCATGAATGATATCATTGAAGAGCTGAGGTTTCTTTATTAAAACTAGGTTTCCAAAACCTTGATTTTCATTTAGTGGGGGCTTTTGTGATATGTGGTATGCAAGGCTAACGCTAAGGAGATTATTATTGAATTTCACTGTTTACTGTTTACAAGCCATTGATTAACTTATTTTGGGCATACAAAAGTGGTGGTATATGTCCTCTTCAGTTTAAGGTAATTAACCACCATTCACTTAATTTTTCTGGCCAATTCCTTAATTTTCCATTTTTTTTAAACTTATTGTAATTGACTACATTCATAAATTCATATGATATGAATCTTATTTGATTCATTTGTAACTTGTAATTGAGTGTTTAGAGATAATGAATTGGACACAAGGCAGAGTAGCAACTCATATGCAGTTCAAGTTCAGATAATTGTTAAAATGTACTTCAAATTATCTAAAGTTCACGAGCTCAAAAGATGTTTTTTATTCTCCTCTTTTATTTCAACACTTCATTTTTTAGTATGTGTGAGTGCAAATCCTACACAAATTGATTTAATATTTTTGCAGTAAAACCTATAAACGACTGCCTATTGTGAGAAATCCCAAATAAGTGAACATGTCTATACTGTAAGGTAATGTGTTACAATTGTATGAAGTTGCACACAATGCTGAAAGGCCGAGCACACATTGCATGTTTGCCCAATCTCTAAACAGACAGTACTTTTCGTGCATGAACTCATTCTAAACAACAAGCGTAAAGGGTTACTCGCAACTACATTCAAAGTAATTTCTTCACAATAAAATTTGTCAAATTTTTATTTTGATAGTTTGTAATAGCATCCATAAGCATTTCAGCAAAGCAATAATACAATAAGATAACAATCAGTAACTTAGGAGTTGAAGATGAAAAGGTTAAATAGTTTAATTAAGCAACATATAAATCATCATAGAAGCAATAGAATCCAATATAAGTAAATTTGAATTATTACTCTACACATGAAGTATGTAGTAGAGTAATTAACATCGAACAAGAAATGAAACATCAAATACAATTTAAACTACCTTTCAATTGTCAAATTCTCCTCAAACCATGTTCTAACTTCCTCCACTAGCAAATCAAATGCATAAAGCACCATGAGTAATCAGCATCAATGGATAAAACAAATGAATCCTACATGAAAACAGTGTTTGGATACTAGTTTTACCTAGTTTTTATGAACAGCTAGCTCATCAAAAGAACGCGGTCTATACTTATCAACCCAAGATTCCGCCCTGTTAAGCCTCCTAGAAGAGTTACAAGAGTTACATTTCAAACAAGCTTACAATTAAAATAGCCATGGTCTAGGCTACAAGAGTTAAATTTCAAACAAGCTTACACTGGCACACAGGCTACACTGGCACACAGGCTCACTCAGTCACTCACAGTCACTCACTCACACACTCACAGTCTTTCACTCAGTCGCTCACACACTAACCGTCACACTCACTCACTCACACACTCATATTGACAGTCACAGTCACTCACTCACACAGTCACATTCACTCAGTCCCAGTCACTCAGTCACACACTCACATTCACAGTCACTCACTCACACACTCACAGTCACTCACTCGCACACTCACAGTCACTCACTCAGTCACTCGCTCACGCACTGACTTTTACAGTCACTCACAAACTCACATTCACAGTCACTCACTCACACACTCACAGTCACTCACTCGGTGACTCAGTCACTCACAGTCACAACTCACACAGTCCCTCAAAACAAAAACACCCAAATCAAAAACCCTAATTAATGACCCTAATTCAGTAAATATAAACAATAGTTGAATAAATCACAATAAAAATTTGAATAAACAATAGAAGAACAAAAAAATTTCGTGTTAATTATTGACAAAAACCTAATTGAAATAAAAAATTCGACATTTAACAAATAAAAAACACCGAGAATTCAAATACCTGATAAAACGAAGATCTTCGCGAAGAGTGACTGAGAAGAAGAGTGAATTTGAGAGGAAGTGAGGAATTTGAGAGGAAGAGTGAGATCTTCGTTTCTGTGAGAGGTTGAAGAGTGTGAAGAGTGAGAAGTAAGCGTGACTGAGAAGTGAGAAGTATGTGAGAAGTAAGAAGTGAGAAGTTAGGTTGCACGGAGTCGGGAACGGGTTCGAAAACGAATGCGAATACGGGAACTGAAAACGGCTTCTCTGAAAAATATTGTTAATGGGTACGGTAAATTATAACATGAAGAATTTGAATCGTCCCCAATAAGGGGACGAATCGGGTTCGGGGACGGCAACCCAGTAGAAGTACCCATGCTACGTAGGTGAGAAGTGACAAGAAGTGATTTCCTTTTTTTTTTTTTTTTTTTAAAGAGGGTCGCATATATTAATATCGTTTATACCAAAAACGATACTAATTTAAGTCACATTGGTATTGTTTTTGTATGAAACGATACTAATGTACTTCATATTGGTCCACGTTTTTGTATGAAACGATACTAATGTACTTTATATTAGTATCATTTTTTAAGAAACGATAGTATGAGTTGTAATATTAGTATCGTTTATGGGTAAAATGAAAGCAATAGGTATCGTATTGGTATCGTTTCTTTCCAAAACGATACTAACAGTTGAATATTAGTATCATTTTTGTAACAAAGGATACTAATATGTACTTACTAATAGCCATTTTTCCACTAGTTGCATAAGCATATTATTAATTTTTTATATATAATAATTTGTTACTGGAATCTTTAGATAATATTAGCTACTAATAGTTAGGCGTATGATTAATTGGAATTTAGTGAGGTAGTTAGGTTTATTATTTTGGATTACTATAATCATTATGTTTTCAAATTTAGTATCTTTAATTTATTCTATGGGCATGGGATGTATGCCTATATACTATGAAGCATGGGGTTAGCTGGGAAAGTGGAGAACCCGTCTTGGGGACAGCTGGGGGACGGGGACGGTGCAGGGACACCTAAAAAACGTCTCAGGGTCGCCATCAATCGGGCGGGGATGGGTGTTCTACTTTGGGGACGTTTCGGGGTCGACTAAGATACAACATAGGCGTCCCCACCCTTTTTAAGATAAAAGTCCAATTGAAAGTAAGAGCCCAAGGCCAAACCGCCCAACAATATGAAAAACAAGGCCCAACCGCCCAACAATATGAAAAATACCACTCAAAAGACAAAACCAAAGTCTAGGCCTATAGGGTTTATTGTTTCACTCATTCTTCATCTCTTTCAATTCTTCCCTCAACATTTGATTCAATGGAGGATGTTGGATTCTTAGAGTTTGCGGAACTTCAACTTGATGAGCCGGATTTATAGAACGAGTTGATTAATGATAATGTTGTACTTTAAGATAATGTTGTACTTTATGGTTTTATGAATTAACTATTATGTTATTCTTACATTAAAATATTAAAGACTATTGTATTTTAAATTTTTTTGTGATTTTTTAATTGTCGATTCCTTGCCGTCCCCGTTTTTAGAAATTTTGATTTTGCCGCTTTCCGTCTTCGTCCCCGTTTTTGTCCTCGTTTTTGAACCCGTGCAACCTAGCCTATATATAGTCTTGTCAATTCATCAATAAAACTCAGTTTTTGTATGTGACATTAAATCTAAAATTTGTGAGTCTATTCAAACTTGTGAGTGGGTTTTCATGTTCTTGAATTGTGTTTTCGAGGTCACAAGACAAATACGTCAATCTTTAGCCTGGATTCACATCACTCATTAATTCTCTCCAACTTAGCCTCCCTCAAAACTCCTTTACCGGCTATACATGGCAAAAATCTGTTTTGCCTATTATGCAGTGGTCTTATTGTGGTAATCTTACCTCTCGGTCTCATTTTTTACAGTAACCTAACTAGAAATCAAAAGCTAAATGTGGACATAATTTAATTGCAATCACTAGTACCCAATAATTGGAATTCAATTTAATTGAGTAACATTAAATTTATTTAGAAAATGCTCGCACTAAAAAATTTGACTACTCACTCATAGTTATGAATACAAGAACAAAAATCAAGTAATTATACACTATCATTAACATAAACTAAATCAACAAAGATTATAACTATAAACTAATTACTAGAAAATAAACTAATTAACTTAGCAAAACAAAGCGAAATAGAATTGAAACTAATCTAACAAGAAAATAAACTAAACTATGAAACTAAAAAGAAATTAGACAACAAAAGGGAAACAAATTACCAAATAAAAGAGGATTCTAAAATCTAATAATTCTAGAGGTCGTCCACCACTAACATAGCCTATTTATCATATATGGCACGCTTGGTAAGCATCCCTTTTAGAGGTCGTCCATAAGTAACATACCTTCTCATACCTTGGCAAGGAACCCATATGCACCACCATTTTAACTCATTTAAACTCGTGTTGTCTTCATAAATCCCTTTGACGCTCCCATGATGCATAAAAAAAATTGAAAACCACGCATAATAACTAAGGAAGCATATTATTATTATTATTGTTATTATTATTATTATTATTATTATTATTATTATTATTATTATTATTATTATTATTATTATTAAAAGCTCTGGAAATCAACTAAGGCCGCTAAAACTAATGCAAATCATAACTTTGCACCGAAGAACAATGTTTAATCAAAATAAAGCCACAAACTTAGATATTTAGCACAGAAATCAACTGAAAGTGAGGGAAAAACACAATATAAAATATGTACATGAACTTTCGCATCAACTCCAATTAAATTCGGAGCAAAAGCTTAGTGCATATTAAATTCGAATCTCGAAAATCATTGTGCAAGTGTAACTATGATACTATCAAGTCTAAGACGACAAAAACCAAGTCAATATTGTAAATAACAAAGTCTTCTTTTGACTTGGCCTAATAAATGTTCATTAATGAATGTTGTTGGGCATTCGATGGATAATTAAAGACCACCCATTACTGACTGTAAATGTTAATAAAAATTCACCGGATGTAAGGCATTTGTAGTTGTGTTTTTATTTTCATTTACTTACAAATCAGTAAAATATTTTATGCACTTGAAACATATGGAAAGTCTTGACACCATCAATGTTGAGATTGAATATGTAGATGAAGGCAACCAATGTTGTTTTAAGGTCAAGGCAGCCAATGTTGCCGACAACGGTAAAAATTACAGAGTACCATTGTTTGAAAAAATGTCAAATATAATTAACGATTAGGCAACAAGTGTAGGTGTTCACCCTGGAGATTTGACATATTTTCATCGCCACAAATGGGTTGATCCAAACTCAACACCATTTGGCAACTGTATTCGAAATGGTGAGGTGTTACTCATTCTTGGAAGGGTACGGTCAAAAATTTTAAGTGTTGGTTTGTTTGTTTAATTTGAAATTTTATGTGTCTACTGATGAAATTCATTACATGATTTGCAATTGTATGTTTTTTTATTTGCAATTTCGTATGTATTTTTCGTACGACTAGGTTGGTCAGAATGTGGCATATGACATGGACCCAAATGCAGCTGACTTTCGTGTCTTCACGCTACAAGACTTGTATACAATCCCAACGATACGTGAAGTAAAGCTAGGACATGACGAGAAGTTTAGGGTTTTAAGACGAGAATGGGAGGAAGAGATTGGGATCCGCTGGAGTGGAATTGAGATCTATTATGAAGGACAGAACGTACATGTTCACTGCACCATCAAAGGTAGAGGGATCAAAGACGGTGACATGTTATATGTCGTCGTAAAGCCGGAGTAAAAATATGTCTTCTTTGTTCATCACATATTGCTTCCCAATTATAATGTACAACACCATCGCATTTAATTTGCAACATGTATTGGATTTTCATTAGGAAGTTTATTTTGTTTTCTTATGAAATGTAATGTATTATCAATTGCGCTATCAATACCATTTTATATTAAGTCATTCCCACTTTTGTTATGGTCTTTAATACTAATATTATACGGTTATGGTTAAGCATTATAGTCAAGTCATCGTAGTTACGAAAGCAGTCACGAAACACTTTTCTGGAACGTTGAATAGCGGTGGATATATATTATATTTATTTGTTTATTTTAATACCATAAAACCCAAGTATGTATCATACTATTGAAAGAACCCCTGTTTATATTCTAAACAAAAATATTGACCACAAACTATAGTAACAGTGTTCTTTGACGCTATATATTTTGCATGAAGAGTGAATCATCTGCTGATTGTACAGAAATCGCTGATGCTAATTTATGGTTCAAAGTAAATGCTAAAGATGTCCCCGACCTTGGGAAGAAGTATGTATTGGGTCCAAATGAAAAAATGATTAACGTAATAAATGATTGGGCAGAAAGGGTTAGAGTTAACCCCCAACATTTAACCTTGTTACATAGGAGGAAAGTTGTGAACCCAGACTCAACACCAATCGGAAATGATATCATGAATGGGGAAGTGTTGATTATGGTAGGAAAGGTATGTGTACCATGTATGAATATGGTTTGAACTTAGTTAACTTAATTAGCTTTTTTTTCTATAATTTGTTTTTAATTTGCTTCACTAACAACCAAGGTCATTGGTGATAGGATGGAGACAATATTGCATATATGCTATATATATCCAACAAATTCATGGTCACTACTTTGCACCATTCAAGACTTGCACTCGTCCTCAACGATCATTGATGTTAAGCTTGACAAAAATGATAAATTCTTAGCTGTTAAGAAATGTTGGCAAGATTTAATAGATGTACCATGGAAAAGAATTGACATATACTACGAAGGCAAGAAGATGCACCATAATTAAACATTAAAGGGAAAAGGGGTAGATGACGGTGACAATTTGTATGCAATTATTTGGCCTGATCTGCCAAGGAAAAAAGGATTAAGGAGCGGGAAAAGGTTTAAAGGGAAAAGAAGGTGGTGATGAGATTAGGTGTTAAGGTTGAATGTCAAACACTACCTTCGTATATTTTGTTCAGTCTTCAATGCCATGTATGAAGTTTTTTTTTTTAATTTAAAAAGTAGGTATGTAAAGATATATGATTGAGTAATAACTATAATGTAGATGTCAAAAATGGAAAATTCCAATTTTCTCAAGTTGAGATGTTTAGCAAAACACTTTGTACACTAATTTTGTAAATTTTTTTTGTTTTTAAATAAGAGGTATAATTTTAGCTTATGCATACTAACACAATCTGAAACAATCATTGATTCAAAACAATCTGATAATCAGAATCAGTAAATGATAAGGTTGGAATATACTCGAGTGTACTTCAGCAAATGATGGACTAATATTTATTCACTTAAAAATTTAGTATCATTACTTAAAATCATTAGTAACGCCCTATTAATATCTTTATCTCTTTGTTCGTTTAAGACTTTATATATAATGCATGAAATACGTAATTATTTTTTTTTATGAATTATGGGTTCAATTTTGTAAAATATATCTGTTGTAATTTAGTAATGCCTAACTAAATATATGTAACTTATTTGTGGATATGTCATTCTATAAGTACCGAGAATTATTTACAAAGAGCAATATGCTATATTTAGTAAGTGTGGTCCCCCCCCCTACCAAGCACCCAACTCATGAGTCGTAGTGTCCAACTAACTAGGCTAAAGCAAATCTTACAAAATTAAACATAAAATGCTATATTGTTGCATCTTTATTTGTTTGAAAGATACATTAATAGTTTCATACAAATACAACCACAAATTGTAGCACCACTATTATTTCAGTAGTTACTGCACCAAGATGAATGTGGAATACTCCCAGTACTAAACAAGCCCCTATAGTATGTGGCACCTATGTTTAACGATGGTAAAAAAAATACCAAAATTAACTTATCACAAATTCCCTTAATCTAAATGCCTATAAACGTGCTATGCATGGGGCCTTCTAGGGAGGCGATGATCCTAGATGGGGCAATCACATGCAATGCATATCGCAAAATTAAATTAATCTAAATGCATATTGTGTTGGCTATTACGTTTTTCTCTTTGTTGGAAGAAAAAAGTATCATCGTATATTTCATGACATTATACACCTATATACCTGTCCAAGGCTTACTCATTAGGAGTAAGTGTTGGATAGTCTCCGTCTTAGGAGTGTTCTTGTACTATATGAAATGGGAGAAATGTAATTGTTTAAGCTGAATTTAACTGAAATGAACTATATTGATATGATCTTTTACCTGACTTAAACAGGCACCTTATTACTTTCATTTCTTTTATGTGGACTCTTGCATGTGCTAAATATACCATAATTGTAGTTACTGAATAACTACTGAATCAATAACCTTCAACCACAATTGTAGTAACTAAATAACTAATCAGATTCAAGTTCACCAAGATCCAAATTTACGAACCTGCAGGTACTTATTCAAGTTACTGCTATTACTAATCACGTTCGTCAACCTTTTCTCTCTGTCAGTCTCTACACAAATCTTAAAAATTGTTCCTGCAATTGGATCATTCATATCAAAAGCTGCAAAACACATGTCTACAAAGTTGTGAAGCCAAATTTCAAAACAAACATATAAGTTCCAATAATACACCATAATACGCCATACATCCAACAAAGGACACACAAAGGCAATATACTTCACCCTTTGCAGAATAAGGTACAACTTCACAATCGCAATGTCACAAATCAATTTCATACATTAAAGTCTCAACTGCAACACCATGTTCGACGGATTATTCTTTGCATTTGTAGAGCCTTCAATACTATACGAATTGTTTGGAAAGAGGACCATTTGTGCATCGGTCTCAACATAATACCCAATTGAACCATCTGCATCAAGGACTTGAATTTCAGAGTATTGAGTGAGCGGAGTGATCAGGGAGGGTTTGCTCATGACTCCTACTATATTTTTCTGATTATTGTATTGGCTAACACCCTGCCTTTTAAAAAAACAAAAACAGTAGGTGATGTTGCACAATATTTACTCAACGACGCTAAACCACCTTTTTCCCTCTGACGGCATCACACATAAGAAAGACAATAACTACTCCACATACCACATAAGATATGACTTGGATGTAGCACATGGAGTTAAAATAAAGCCATCGAAATACTTTATCATGTAGCACTTGGAGTTTAAATAAAGGCATACATTCAAAAGATAAAGAAGATCCGAAAATACTTACGAATGTCAAAAATATAAACTTATACCATGTTCGTCATACCCTATCAAATATTTTCAGAGGGGAAAAATTAAAATTACACCAAACACTTAATTTATAGTGTGCAAGTAATTGGTAGTACTATGGGCGCAATAAACCACTTAATTGTTATGTTGTTAATTTCGATTTTTGTACCAACTTCTATTAAGTTAGAAATCCATAAATTAATCATTTTGTAGTCAGTGGGCTAAACAATATTAAAGCACTTCTGAAATTTTAAAACTATACTGACAAAGAACTTCTAAAAGTTCAATCCCCAAACAAATTTAATTGTTAAATATATTTTATTTAGTAGCATGCTCAACATAAGTACTTGAAAGAATTTATATATGTTTTGCATAAGCATATGGTGTTGCATAATTTCTATCTACTTGCATAATATGCATCATAATAACAATATGCAGTCGTACTTACAGCATATGGAGTAACATTAGGTGCTCCAAGGGGGGACTCCAACAGGACATGGAACCATATTTGGCTAACCATCATCATCAAGCTCACATATGACATTACTTCTCCCTCGTTCCCTCCCTCTGCCCCGACCTCTACCTCTTTCATTTCAACTTCCACTTCAATTTCCTCGTGCTCGTCCTCATCCCCGTCCTCTTCCTCTTCCTACAGAAGCATTATTACCTTTTCCTTGCAGCCTATCGACAATTGAGTAATACCGATGAGATATTGGGCGGCCAACCTTTTTCTTCAGAGGTGGATCCTTCAAATTTACTGGGACTGTTTCCTGAAGATTTTCGTCATCGACAACCAATAAGGCAGCCTCATTACTCAGGCTATCCTGACCATGTGATCCTACACTATCATTAATAGGGAGTTTTGTTTGAACAGTGACAGAGGCAGGGGTCGTATTCTAGTCTTCTGCTGATGCACCTATATAATTATGGTTCTCATTCTCTTCACTCTTTATCTTCTCATCAATGGATATATCCATACGATCTAATAACTCAAGCGCAGCCTTGTAAATTGAACTATCTTTACAAGACTTATCAGCTATGGATTCAAAGCGGAGATGTAAGTTATCAAGCATTAATACCGCAGCTGTCTTTGACGGATCATGGTAGGCGACCTTAACCCTTGTGTGCTTGCAAGTGACATCTTTCCTCCACCGTTTAAGTATGTACTTTTCCAAAACATGTTCAATGCCAACAATGTCCCAAAGCTTAATGATGTGCCTACATACTATTCCAGTGGAATCAAACATACGACAATCGCAAGATGCATCATGACCAACTGAATCATAGTGCACACGATACCATCTCTTGTGGTGTGTTACTCTATCTTTCTTTATTTTACTGCAACGGTATCAAATCCTATCTTGAAAGTAATGCTCATATGTGTTGTCGGATAACTTTTTTGTCATTGAATCAAAATAAGTGAGATATCCAATCCTAGTACACTTACGCCGAACCTCCTTGAATTTTACATCAGTGTAAATTTTCTGGAAAACTGGCTCTACAGCATAGTTGTATGCAACCAGTCTTGTATAGCGAGCATCATGCGCATCCATCCTCTTTTCGGACTCAGCCCTTGCCTCCATTGTGAGACAATATCGTTGAGCAAACTCAAACAACCGTGTATTATTCTTGTCAACATAATCATGGAAGAAGCTGTTAATGCTTTCAACCCGTTGGTTAGTTTTCCTTCCTGCCCAAAACATATGCTTCAGACAAGCAGGTATCTACATTTCCTTTTCTTCATACAAGCCTACACCACCATTTTAAACAATGAATTTTACATAACTTGAAACATATCACAAATATACATAACAAAAAGAACAAAAAACAACTGTTGTTATCAATACGTAGGAAATATACCAACAAGCCATGTGTTATCATGCAAATTGTATCTTTCAATAACATTATTCCAATTCACATCAAATTCTTCTACGATTATGTTGTCATATATTTTCTCTCATCAATGCCTCCTTCAGCTCGTCATACCTATCATTTGTTCCAAGAGGCGAAAAAGCAAACCATACAACAATCAGGTTCTGATCTTTGTTTATACGGATATTTCACTATATACCTCTAAACTATTGCATAATGCACCATATACTCTCAATGTTTCTGAAATGCGCCATATGCCCTCGAACTTTCAGCTTAATTCATAATATACCCTTATTTTACTAATTTTACTTTAACTACCTCTAAATTAAGATATTAAATTTGACTAACTAATTTAAATCAATTAGTCATATTAACCAAATTAGTTTTACAAAACCACCACTCTCCTTCATCATTACCTACTCACCACTCCCACTCACCTTCTCCTTCTTCCACCTCTCTTTCTACAAACCCCACTTCAACTTCATCTCCTCTTCAATGGACCCATTTTCATAAAAATGCATAAATGTTTATCATACCCACCACCACACCACCATCTCAAACCAAACCCCAACCACCAAACCTACCAACCCAAAATCTAGTGAATTTGAAACCTCCCACCCCAAAACCCATCAAGTTAAAAACCCCGTAAGCCATGGTAGACGTTTTGCACACCTTGAATGCTCTTGTAATGTTTTGGTGAAATGAATTTTTTGAATTGTAAATGATATATTAGGTTTGTGATCAAAGGCAAAGAAGTGTTTGATTCTTCAGATTAGTCAATATCATATTGGTTTTTAAGAATTTTTTGGGTTCTTGTCTTGGGGTTGTTGGTTTTCGAATTTGTTGGGTTTGGTGGTTGTGGATTTGGGATGTAGGTTTGGTGGTGGTCACCGTGGATTTGGTGGTCGTGGGCGGATTTGGGTTGTAGATTTGGTGGTGGACGTCGTGGGTTTGGTGGACATGGGTTTGGGTTGTGAGGTGGTGGTGGGTGAAATAATATAGATAATTAAATTTATTAGTTTAATTTAAGATAATTAATAGTTAATTTGATTTAATCTCTTAATTAGAACGTAATTAAAGTACATGTAGAAAAATAAGGGTACCTTGTGAATATAGTTAAATGTTCAAGGGCATATGATGCATTTCAAAAACATTGAGGGTATGTAATGCGTTTTGCAATAGTTTAGGGGTATATGGTGAAATAGTCGTTGTTTATATATAGGATGAATAATAATTCATATCAAAGGATCATCTCAATTAAACACTAATCAGTGTGAAAACATAACATATAGTGCGGAACAACACTAATTACGTGCTGAAAACATCAATTCCAAACCATACTTTCTCTTATCCTTTAAAATATGTGACAACATACTCGTACTTCATAAAAAATACATGTAAGGAAACCCAACATAACCAAATGTCATATTCTCAATTTAATCTTATTAATCCAAATAATCCAAAATAGGTATATCTCTTAAAATATCCTGATGATTCATTCACTATCTCTAGTATGTGACAACAAAATTTAATTAAGGAAACACCCATACTAGTAAGTAGGAACTTCATAGACATCTTAAGTTGAGGATTTGACTATTTTAAGGTACATTACTTTTAATTAAGCATTTTATTATATAATATTACTGTACATAAATACATATATGCGGAGTAAGTACAATTAATTCTATTATGAAACGTTCAATGCAGCAGGGACTTCAATTGCAATTTAGCCTATAAAATCATATATGTCACCACAAGATTTGTTTGGGTGTTGTTTTTTTCTTCCCTTGTTTGATGAGTTACTATGATCTTGCTTTTCGCCTGATTAGTCTGTATACATGCCGTTCATTATTAATAACAAAGCTAAATCCTTTAGCATCCACTTCACTTATTAATTTCAAATAAATACAGATGCATTCAAGCAGGTTTCGTCCCTTTTTTATTTTTCCTTTCAATTAACCACCATGTATGTTGGTGCAAATTAAACCAACCCATATCATGTTGCTTTGTTATGAAAATAAAATTTACTAAGGTTTCGACTTCATGGCTTTCACTATTACTATTATATTATTCATGTTGATTTTTAATCACCCCTTTAATTCTATGACCTTTTTTTTTTGGACAATTATTTTAGTGGCGCATGTAGTGGCGCTATAGTTGGTGTAAAGGAAGGGAGTTCACAAAGACATGACATGTAACAACTTATGTGTAGCTGATAAGTGAACAAAATATTGACAATAATATGACAAATTACCTCCTACAGTTGGGATTAATTAAGAAAGTGTATCATAATTTGAATGAAAAAATTTATGCTAAACTTACCTCTCATGAGTTCCAAGTTTTGTACAAAACTTCTGGGTAATGTGCCATATGCACCACCGATGTCTCGAATCCGGCATAGTCAACGATATGGCTTTTCTCATTGCAGGAGCCTGATCCGTTAAAATACCCTCATGAGCTACACCGCCCATGAAATTTAACCATGCATCAAACACCCATTGATATGTTTCAGCGGTCTCCCTTGACACTAGAGCACAACCCAAGAGAATGGATTGTCAATGACGATTGACGCCTACCCAATTAGCAAATGGCAACTCATATTGATTTGTCAAATATGTAGCATCAAAACGAACAACTTCATGGAAGTCATTGTACGCAAAACGACTCCGTGCAACAACCCATACAACATTTTGAAGCTGGTCATTTTCATCTAGCTTGTACGTATGGCAAAAGTTGCAATTATCGGCGGTCATTTTGTGGAAGTAAGCAATCATGGCATTAGCATCTCCCTCCTTCAACTTCAAAAACTTCTCCTTGTTCCCTTCGTTCCTAATATCATCACATGAAAGGCCCATCTGGTCAAGGCCATTTCGTTCTAAAGCAAGTAAGTTATGAATTTGCCTCGGCTTTAGACCGGCAGATCTACCCATCTCTTACTGCCTTCAAACTCGAGATGTCATCTCACGCTTCCTGTACATGATAATATATCGAGATTTGCTTGGTGTAGGTTTAGCATGGTTCTTATGCTCATTCTCAACTCTTCGAGTAATCCACTCACCCTGTTTGGTCATGCTAGCATAAATGAGAACAGGGCATTCAACCTTCTTGCTAACCTCCCTGTCAACTGTCATCTCATACTGAGCATCAGTTGCAACTGCCATTTTATTTCTTTTTGCATGACGTCGCATATCCGGCCTTCCAAAAATTCACAAGTCCTTGTTTGGTTGCGTCAATGAAATACACCATCTTTATCAGTAACTCCACCGGACGACGCCCTAATCACACCAAAACCCTCTTGCATACCATATTCCTTATAATATGTATCAAGTTTGTTGAAATCAGGAAATGCCATTCCAAAAAATGGAGCCTGCACTACACCAACCACACCTCTACCAGCTACTTTTGTAGGAGTAACATAAGGATTGCTAGCATTAACATCCTGCAACAGATCCTGCCATAACATAAATATAAATGAAACCAAATTATCAATTTTACAAACATAGGGATCAGAAGTTATACAATAATAAACAACATCTAATTATTGCAGGTTTTTGTCACTCGTAACATATGTAATGATGTAGTAACATCAACTAATATACACTTTCATATACTCCACTTCATAATACAATTACTTACGCTGTAAAGTTTTCCATATATGTAATATCATTCAACTGAATCATAAGTCAAGTTCAACAACAATTTTATTCAACCCATACCATAAATAATAAAAACGGAAGTTTTGTTCATCACAATGGTACATCACATTTGTTTACGAATATACAAAAGTTTGTCTAATTAAAAGTCATTTATAAATTATTCAAACAACAAAAATTGTTAATTTTTCCATAATTCAGTGTCAATGTATCCACTAATATCAACAACAATTTTTCTTCACAATGTCATTGAAACATAATATCAACCTCTCATGTCATCGACGGTACGCCATAACTCATGAAATTTGCCCTTATTAATTCACAGGCAATTTATTACTAATCAATAATATTAATACTATTATGACACATACCAATCAATACATCTGAATCCAAAATTCAATGTTTATAATGTTAACTCAACTACAAGTCAGTGTATATATTGTTAAGTCAACATAAATGCTGCGCTGATCAACTCAATGATAGTCCAAAACTTAATTAGTCATTTTATTTAAGTGACTTTTAAATTAAGTCACGGGCATACACAACTGAAGTCAATGACAACATTAAAACGATGTTTATTAAGCACGTCTAAGTACTACTATCACACCTAATTCACTTTGATGGCTTATACTCAAGTCATTGACACTTTGGTTTAAGTCAATAATACGTACTCATATCAAGTCGTTATCAATTTATCACTTAAATTTAAACCAATATTACTATAACAATAATCATAATATTATACAACCAAATCATTGACAATTTAAAGCAGATCAATTGCAATACTAACTACAAATAATCATGTCAAATACAATACTTATTATCAAGTTAGTGACAATTTAAAGCAAATCAATTGCAAAGCTATTCTATTTGGCCAACATTTTTTATTTATGCAGTTCGCTAAATCAAGTCATTGGATCACATTCACCAAGTCACGACCTGATTGCCCAAGATTATATAATCAAAACTACATCAAATTCATTCGCAAATCAAGTAATGTTAGTAATCTAACCTTTAATCCAAATTAAAATATATTACCTACATGAAAATTAAAAGCTGTTTTAAATTAAAGTTCTTTGTACTACGCCCTTAAGTTAATTCCGTCATTTACTTTGTTTCGAACTGGGCCTTATCAAGTCATTCGCATACATTTACCAAGTCACGGCCTAATCCCACTGACCTTATATCAATAGTACTACATGAAAATTATGCCCATATGGCGTGCAAGAGCACTAACATTGACATCAACAACCAAAACAAATGCATATGACTTACCCACAGACTTTATATCAATAGTAGTACATGAAAATTATACCCATATGGCGTGCAAGAGCACTAACATTGACATCAACAACCAAAAGAAATGCAGATACTTACGTCATTATCATTATGTAAGCCAACATATCCATCTTTTTCACACTGCTGATCCACCAGTTAAGCATTTAGATCAAATTCTACCATTGTAACAGTAAGTTGCTTAAATTAATTGTGAAAAAATAATTTAACTGAGACCACAATCAAATTAATCTCAACTAATTAGGAGATATTTGTTGGAGTCAATTATAGTTTTGGAGTAAAAAAATTAAGGGGGGAAATTTCTCTCTCACTGATTTTCAGTTTGCCTCTCAAAGTTTATTTACTTTCTCTCTCATTAAACCTCCCACACATGTGAAGTTACTTTTTTTTCAATATATTTACAACTAAACCATCCTCTGGACACTGTATGTCCAGGTATCCTTTGGATGGTTTAGCTCTCAAAAAAACTGTTAGTAGCTCATAATAACCTGCAATAACAGGTTAAAATGTATAGGGACTGTTTTGGGAAGATTGACTATTCAAGGTAGGTTTGTTGTATGTTAATCATAAAGTGGGTTTATAAAAGCGGATGAGGCAAAAGTGGGTTTTTTCCTATCAATTTTTCCTTTTTTTTCAATTTTTCTGTATGTCAAAGTATTAAATTCAACTATGAAGTATGTCATTTTAATTTTCGTTGTTTTTCTCTCTCAATTTTTTCCATCATTTCCCCTTTCCTTCAAAGCTCCAAATCTGGAATATAGCAAGTATGCATTGTTATATACTCATCCAACGGTTCAGATTAAAGCTTAACCTTAATCCATGTGACAATATATGGGACAACGGGTGAAAGACACGTGTCCTCCTATTAACACACAGGATTAGGCAGAAAGCCAAGTGGGAGAGAGGAACCCCTGTTACACGCCGGGTTATCCTCCACTCCCCCCTACCAAAAGAAAGAAGATAATAGTGCTCTACCGTACAAGGGGCTAAATAGTGTATTCTCACTAGTATAAATACCCACGAAACACCAGAACAAAGGCATTTCAATACACATTTATTACAAGCATTTATTGTGCACTTTCTCTCTCTCAAACTCTCTCTCTCTCTCTCTCTAAGTTCTTTATACTGTTACTTACTTAAGCATCGGAGGGGGATAAATCCACTAAGGATTTATTCCTTTGTGCAGGTATACAAGGCGCGGAACCTCTGCTCGCCAAGTGACCTTTGATCGCCAAGTTCACCTGGGGCCACGCCATCCCCTTCACCTGCCAGCTTGGACGCCGTTAACCAACGCCGAGTGAACAAGTTTAAGCATTGTCTGTAGCATTACTGTGTGATCTTTGTAATTAGAATCCTTCTTAAACTTGTAATCATTTGTAAGGACAAAATATTTGGCGCCGTCTGTGGGGAAGACACATAGCAATGGCAGGCAATAATCAATTCTTGGATTCATATGAAAACTTAAGGGATAGCAGCTCACCCAATCAGACAGGAATACCAGAGCAGTTAGAAGCAGCCAATGGGCAAACAGTAACCATGGACCAGCTGCACGCCATCTTGTCTCGCTTCCAACACACCATAGTTGGAGCTGTGGAGGATCAAGTAAGGAAAACATTAAAGGAAGCGCAACCAAAGGCAACGCCAAGCAAACAGGTGAGTGCCAAAAGGAGGGAAATGTGCTGACAAATCCTAGCTAGAACCAAAACCCCATTCGGAGCAAAATGGGGGGAAATATTCAAAAATACACCTGGAAAGGAAAAGGAAGTTCGCCAGGAGTTAGAGGCCCAACCTTCTGACGAAGAAGGCGAGGAACAATAGAGGGTTAGGAGGAAACCCGCTCAGCCGTATGTCTCCCTGAACGAGAGTATGGTAATATCGTGGAAAACGTCGTTCTCTCTGGCGATCATGGCAGCACCAAGGGCATACAAAGTCAAACCACCAATCATCGAGGCCTTTGATGGCACGTTTGATCCCGATGATCATGTTGCTACATTCAAGCATGCCATGCTGCTGCAAGGAGCAGATGATGCTACTTGGTGCAAACATTTCCCAACCAAGTTGAAGGGAGTGGCACAAAAATGGTTCGGGAGTTTACCTGAAAATTCCATAAACAGTTTCATGGAATTGAGCATCCTCTTTTGCCATCACTTTATGGAAAATAAGCAAGAAAAGAAGATGAGCATGCATTTAGGCAGAATTTCATAAGGACATTCCGAAACCTTGAGAAATTATGTACAACGATTCAACTTGGAAGCCTTGCAAATTCCAAGCTTAAATGAAAATGTGGCGTTTGATTGTTTCTTCCGGGGATTGAGGGAAGAAACGTTGAAATTTGACATTGTTCGGAAGGACATAAGGGATCTTAAAACTGCCTTGAAGGAGGCAGAGTCCTTCATTCACGCAACAGAACTCTGCTCCACCATAAAAATGAAAGGAAAGTTTGAGGAAAGTCGAGAAAGTATCCCCAAAAGGAAAGAACGAAGGGCGGAGACCTGGTCTATCGCCCCAGCTAAAAGGGAGGATAACAACAAGTTCAAGCGGAAAAGGGAGATCGCCCCCTATGTATCTCCCTATGAGCATAATAAGGAAATTGGGGCAATTTTGAAGGAAGTAGGCCCAAAATTGGGGATCCAGATGCCTGCCCCCATGAGAGCACCAGTGGAAAGTAGGGACAAGAAGAAATTTTACCACTTTCACAAAGATGTGGGGCATTACACCAACGATTGCAAGAATATGAGAAGATTTCTTGACGACCTGGCATCCCAAGGCAAATTGGGGGCATACCTTAGGGGAAATAGAAGAAGGGAGGAAAGGAGCAACCATGAGAACTCTGGGTATGATACCCCGCCGGATGTGGTAGTGGTCATCTCAGGAGGATGTGCGGCTTGGGAGCCGACCAGGAGAGGAGGAAAGGATTATGTCCGTCAGCTGAGCCAGGTATACACCTATGCATCAGCAACAGCGGAAGGGAAATTCCCAGAGGTGTGCATCTCGGAGAGAGATAAGGGGAGTATACGAACGCCACATGACGACCCCATGGTAGTAGAGTTAAAGGTCTCCAACTTGAAGGTACGGCGGATCCTGATAGATACTGGCAGCTCTACTGATATCATCAGCCTATCATGCCTGGAGAAAAAAAACTATGCAAAGCAGGCGTTAACCCCAATCCATCACCAAATAATTGGATTTGGGGGAGGTGTCATCCACCCTGTGGGTAGTGTCACCCTGCCTTTGCGATTAAGGGATAAGGCAAACCCAAGGAACATGTTTGTAAGGTTTTTGGTAGTTCGAGATGCCATGGCGTACAATATTATCCTTGGGCGACCAACGTTGAATGTTGCCAAGGCAGTTATAGTGCCTCATCTAATGTTGATGACATTTGAGTGTGATAATGGGTCTATCGGATCGATACATAGCGATCAACAGCCCGCCAGGGAGTGTTATCTAACTACTTTCAGGCCCATAAACCAAGGAACCCCAGAAGGCTTCGCGCCATCAAAGAAAAGGAGACGTACTTTTGTACTCTCTTCGAGGGCTGGTCGGAATTGCCCCTGCCTTTTCAGCTTCGAAGGGCAAAAGTCCTCTCTGCCCCTCTTTAACTGCCTATAAATACTTTCCTCTATTAACCCCTCCCTTGTTCTTTCTCATTCTTACTAATCATTCAAGTTTTCTCTCTGAAAATAGTGGGTTTTCTCAAGCTTTTTCGGTGAATTGTAGTGTGAGTTCCTTCCATTTTTACTTGTGAAAGTAACTTAAGTTTAATTAATTCCTATCTTGCGGTAACAGTTCGTCGGTTCCTTTGAGCATTTATTCAGGTATTAATCCCTTCTTACTTTGTTTATTTATCTTCCTTTCTTTTCAGTAATGGCTTCTGCTTCTTCCTCTAATGGGGTATATCCCCAAGGATCTTAGAGAAACATTCGAAACTCTGAGAAAGCACAACATGAAGCTAAGCCCCAAGAAATGTGTGTTTGGGGTGACCATGGGAAAATTTTTGGGGTTCTTAGTGGACGAAAGAGGAATCGAAGCCAATCCAGACAGAATTCAGGCAGTAATAGATATGAAGGCGCCCACCTGTGTAAAGGAGGTCCAAAAATTGACAGGATGTTTGGCAGCCCTGGGAAGATTCCTATCAAGATCCGGGGACAAATGCCACCAGTTTTTCAATACAATCAGAAAAAAGGCGAAGGTTGAGTGGACGCCGGAGGCAGAAGAGGCGTTTGAGTCTTTAAAAACGCATCTCCATTCGTTACCAAGGCTGGTCAGTCCTTTGATAGGAGAAATGATGTTTGTTTATTTAGCAGTGTTTGGGGTGGCGGTGTCTGCGGTTCTGATCGCCGAAAGAAATAAGATTCAAATGCCTGTATATTTTGTTAGTCATGTATTACAAAGATATTTGCTCATTGAAAAAGTTGGACTAGCTTTATTTCAAGCAAGTAAAAAATTACGCCCTCTCACAAGCTCGTAGTCCTAACTAATCAACCAATCAAACAAGCTATGAAAAATAAGGAATCATCTGGGAGAATGCAAAATGGGCCGTTGAGTTAGGGGCGTTTGAGATAGATTATGAACCTCAGAAGGCTATCAAGGGGCAAGCCTTAGTAGATTTTATAGTTGAAACCACTCGTCTTGAGGGGTGTCAAGAGAGAAAGGACTATTGGACGTTGCATGTAGATGGGTCCTCTACTCAGCATGGGGCCGGGGCTGGTATTATATGCCGATCACTAGAAGGCGACGTTTATGAATATGCAATGAGGTTCCAATTCAAAGCCTCCAACAACGAAGCTTAGTACGAAGCCCTGATAGTTGGAATCAGAATGTGTAAGGCAGCTGAGGCAACCAAGGTGAACGTCATCTCTGACTCTCAGTTGGCAGTGAGCCAAGTGAATGGTCAATTTGAAGCAAGGGACGAGGTTATGGTTCAATACCTAAATATGGTGCAGGAATAGGTCAAGGATCTTTTAGATTTTACTCTCAGCCATGTTCCAAGAACAGACAACAACCAAGCTGACGCCTTAGCAAAGTTAGCAAGTTCAGCGGCTGATGACACCCCGAGATCAGTATTTTGGGAGGTTAAAGAAAAGAGAAGTGTAGGAGGAGAAATCGCTTATATTGATCGAAGCAACACTTGGATGGATGGAATAATGGCGTACAAAATATCGGGCGCCCTCCCAGAAGATAAAAAGCAGGCTAAATACATCAAGGCCAGGGATAAGTGGTTCATAATATGGAATGGGGCGCTCTACAAAAAAATCTTTTTCTCGCCCCCTGCTAAAATGTGTCACACTAGAGAATGGGAGGAAAATTTTGGAAGATTTGCATCAGGGACAATGCTCCTCTCACATCGGGGCTGGTGCACTAGCAGAAAAAGCCCTGCGAACTGGGTACTTCTGGCCAACAGTTAGAAAGGATGCATGGGAAATTGTTCAAAAGTGTCACACATGTCAGATTTTTACAAATCTGCATCAAAAGCCGGCGAGCTACCTCAAACCAGTTCTAAGCCCACTTCCTTTTGCCAAGTGGGGCATGGACATTCTTGGACCATTTCCTCAAAGTAGCCGTGGATTACTTCACCAAGTGGGTCGAGGCTGAATCACTCCGGAACATAACTACTAATGATGTGAAAGGGTTCATCTGGAAAAATATTATCACTCGATATGGCGTTCCTCAATCCGTTGTTTTTGACAATGGAAAACAATTTGAGAATGACCGCCTTAAGGATTGGTTGAGCAATCAAGGGATACACGCCCACTTTGTAGCAGTGGGACACCCACAAGCAAATGGTCAAGTAGAATCTTTCAACAAAATCCTCTGCACAGGAATCAAGAAGAAGTTGGAAGAAGCAAAAGGGTTATGGGTGGAAGAACTTCCTAATGTTCTATGGTCCATCAGAACTACGGTCAAGAACTCAACCGGAGAGACGCCCTTCACCTTGGTATATGGGGCAGATGTTGTACTACCAATAGAAATGCAAGAACCTACCCTGAGAGTAATGTTGTATAATGAAGACGCCAACTGGGAAATGTTGAAGTTGCATCTAGATTACCTACCTGAAGTCAGAGGAAATGCCCTACTTCGACAACAGTTGTACAAAATACGAATGAGTCGGGAGTTCAACAAGATAGTCAAAATACGTCAACTTAAGAAGGGCGACTTAGTGTTAAGAAAAATGGAAACAGTTGGGTGAGCAAGTGAGCAAGGAAAGCTGACACCAAATTGGGAAGGGCCTTATAAGATAGCAGAAGAAATTCACGATGGAACATTCAAATTAGAGAGGAAGAATGGACACCTTCTCCCTCGAACATGGAATGCTGACACCTTCAAGAAGTATCAAATATGAATGTAATATCAAAAGCACATTTTAATAATGCAAAAGGAAAGCTTATGAGAAAACATATAATAAGACCTCAAATGGCGTGCAAACGTTAAGGCAATTGATATGTGTGGTTTTCATAGTGTTTTTCCCCTTGTTTCGAGTCAATTTTGTGCTTAATGGGTGTCATTCTGGCTTTATTTTAGCTCATTCGATGTTCTTTAGCTAATTTGAAGTGTCTCGTCAAGTTTGATTAATTTCCGGCAATTTTAGAGCATTTTAGTTGATTTTTATCATCCACGGTTGTTATGCTCGGTTTTGGTATGTTTTGTAATTTCAGGCACGAAAACCGAGGCTCGGAACGAAGCCGGAAAGCTTAGACGGGATAAGAATGAAGATGCATGGAAATGCGTGCCAAGAAGTATGAAAACGAGCCTTAAAGAACTTATGAAGAAATAAGAAGAAAAGGAAGCAAAATGAACTTCTGAGGTCAAGATGCGGGCGCATGAAAATGACATGCGGGCGCATTTAATCAAGATTTCAGCTTTAGAGGCGTTCTGGAGGTCAGATGCGGGCGCATAAACCTCCTATGCGCCCGCATAAGACGTTTTTCCCGATCTTTTTATTCGTCTTTTATTTTCTTTGTACTTAGGTTTTGTAAGCCCAACTTGGGTACATTAGGCACGGTTTTCTAGGCAAAACAACTTATGCTTTTCAGAATTTAGAATTACTCTCTTAGGATATAGAATTAAGCACTTTTCTCTCTCAAATTAAATTAGGGGAAATTAGGGTTTGTTCAATACTTTGATTTTCAATTCAATTCAAGTCTTCAATTGTTTCTTCAATTTGGTAATTCTTCTGATTTTGTTCTTTATTTTAGTTTAATTTATGCTTTTTAGTCTCTCTAGTTTAATCAATTTAGTTATTTTTGTTTATGTTAATTAGTTTAGTTATCAATTACTTCATGAATTCAATTAGGGTTTTTACAATTATTCTTGTTTTGATCTTCATAATTATGAGTGAGTAGTCTAATTTCTAGGGTTAGGGAAACCTTGATCAATCAATGGACTAATTAAATTAGGTTGTTTCAATCCCATAATTAGTAGTCAATTTCCTATTATTGGTTTCTTTGTTTACAATTGAATTGTGCGCAGATTTAGTTGTAATTCTGGTAATTGTTGAATTTGATGCCGAGAGGTAAAAATACCACAATAAGACCACTGAATAATAGGCGGAATTAGTCTAGGCATGAGCGAGAGCCGCTAGATGAGTTTCGAGGGAGTCTAGATTCGAGAGAATTAGTGAGCCCTAATTTGACGATAGTTGTGAGATTGAACGGTCTTTGTTAGTGAATCCATTAGTTGTTCTTGGTGACCCGAATGACCCTAGGCTTAGTTTATTGATTTAATTCTTCGTCATTTCCAGTAATTAGTTAGTAATTAGTCAATAGTCAGTTAGCTAGTCAATACTTCTCGACCAAGGCTCTTTACACAGTTTAAGCTTTTTAGAACTAATAGAGTTTAATTGCTTCCCTGAGGATTCGATCCTTACTACCCTAGCTACATTAGTTAGTGTCGTTTGGTTTACTTTTGATAGGTGTGCGATAGCCTGTTCAGCAATTCCCCTGTAAGACCTCGAAATGGCGTTCAAACGCCGAGGCATAATAAGACCCCAAATGGCGTGCAAACGTTAGGGAAATTCTCCTGTAAGACCTCGAAATGGCGTGCAAACGTTAGGGGAATTCTCCTGTAAGACCTCAAATGGCGTTCAAACGCCGAGGCATAATAAGACCCAAAATGGCATGCAAACGTTAGGGCAATTCTCCTGTAAGACCTCGAATGGCGTTCAAACGCTGAGGCATAATAAGACCCCAAATGACGTGCAAACGTTTGGGCAATTATCCTGCAAGACCTAAAAACGGCGAGGCAACCAAATAATAACACCCTAAATAGCGTTCAGCGCCAGGGCAATTATCTAGTAAGAACTCAAAATAGTGTTTAAACATTGAGGCCATCATATAATAAGACCCCAAGCAACTATCAACGTTAGGGCAGTCAACTTATAAAACCTCGAATGGCGTTCAAACGCTGAGGCTATTGCAATAAAGGGCGCTCAATGGGAGATTTGAAACACTTCCAAAATCTCCTAAGGTGTCAAACACAAAAAGCGCCTTGGGTAAAAAAAATAAATAAATAAATAAAAAATAATCGACGAGTAAAAGCCTGAACTGGATAAGGTTTAGGGGCAATCAAGGTAGTTGCACAGGATAAAATAAACTACATATTCTGGCTAAACCTTACCAAGTTGAGAGTTTTCTTTTTTTTTTTTTTACGCCCTCATATGAGTAAGGTAGTTGATGAAAGAAATATTAAGTAAAAAAAAATAACATTAGCTGCAAAACTAACAAAATATTTGCCAAAAGCAGTATAATAAATAAAAGAACGCCGTGATTGAAAAGAATTATATTATTAATTGTTGTCAACTCTTTACAAAAGGTAAGGAAGGGCTTAAAATTACAAACTACAAGGAAGGGGGGATAGGGGCATCATGTGCTGGACTATCAACTATAGTCACAACTTTACTAGGAGTGACGCTCTGCTCGCCAGGCGCCTTGCTTTCAGCTTGATCTACCGGACGATCAGATTCTTCCTCCTCCTCCTTAATAGAATTAGATTCAAAGGAGGAAGGAGGGTCATCATTGTTGTGTTTAGCCGAGAAAGCCCTGATGACATGATCAAGCCGGCGCTCGAAGTAGGAGTAGTCGACTTTTTCTTCACTATGGCGATAACAGAGCTCCCATCCCTCCTTCACCATGTTTTTCATATCAGTCATCACCTCGTCATAGATGCCAATGGACTCGTTTTGAAGCTCGTTCATGTTAGCTTGTAGAGTGGCGATTTGACGCTCTAAAGCCTTTTTAGAACGGGCGAGCTCCTCTTTCTCGCCAAGGGCTTTGTCATATGATCATTTGAGTTCAGAATGGCCCTTCAATTTCTCTTCTAACTCTTGGTTAAATTTTTGTAAACTTGCCACTTTGGACTCAGCATCATCAGCCCTCTTAGACTCTGCCGCCAACAGTAGGGGCCCCGGATTTTAGGGTGTCAAATTTTTTGGTCACCTTTCCCAAACCGTCCATAGGTCAAGTTAGACCTAAAAAATTGGCTTAAGGAAAGGTGAAATAGACTTTTTTAGAAGTATTTTGCTAAAAAAACATGAGNAAAAAAACAGGAGCGCAGGAATTTCAGTCGCGCTAGCGTGGTAGCGTGACAGAGTTTGTCACGCTGACTGTGCAGCGCTACAAAGTTTGTCACGCTGCAGGTGTAGCGCGGCAAGCTTTGTGACGATGCGACGTTAGCGTGAAAAAGTTTGTCGCGCTACGCTATTTTGGTGTTTTTTTTTTAATTATCTTTTTTCGAGTGAGATAATAATATACAAATACGGACGATGCTAGTAAAGAGTCGCCAATGAGTTTTAGGAATCAAACTCATAAACCGTGTATTTAGATTGATTACGAATGGGACACGAATACGGGACGATAATCTAAATTGCACGAATAACCCTTTCGATCCCATGGGGATGACTCCAAGTTATGATCTTACGAACCAAAGGTTGGATTCGGGGGTGAAGGTACTAATATGGCGGAGTGCGTCATATTAGCCCGTAGGCGGCCATTACTAGTTTTCTCTCAATTATACACAAATTATATAAAGAACCACAAAATAATAATTTACAACCTAACACAAAATTACTATTATTAAGGTGAAATCACATAAAACCTAATAATTTAGTCAAATCGTCGTTAAGATTAATTCAAGGTTCCTAGCATGATACAATTTGTCCAAAAATTATCTTAGTTTAATGTGATAAATTAATTCAAATTAAGCCCTTTAACAAAAACAAAATGATAAAAGCGGTAAATGATACGGAAAACCAACAACAACAAACCCACAAGTTTGATTTTTAGGGCTCTCAGGAAACGTACCACTTCCTGTATGAAGATTGGAGTCGTCGAGTGTTAATTTGGGCACAGTCGAATTATTGTTTCAATATTATCAAAATTTGTAGCAACTTTTTTAAAATAAATAGAAAATAAATAATAAATAATTATTATAAAAAATAAGGTTGTTTAAAAGCAATAATCGGATTAATTAAGTATGAGGGAGAGAATAAGTAAAAAAAGTTTTTTAGAAATGAAAGAAATGAAGGTATTTATAACAGCGTGGGAACCCTAATCGCGCAGGGCTGCTAGCGCGGTACGCCGAATCGCGCTGGCCCAGTAGCGCAGGAAACCCTACAACGCTACTAGGGTAGCGTTGCTAACTTAGTCACGCTGAGCTGTCAGCGTGACTACGTTTTTTTTAAATCTTTTTTTTTAATTTACTTTAATTTTATTTTATTTATTTATTTAAAATAATAAAAGAGGCATTAGGATAAAACGTCCGTTAAATAAGAATGGAAATTTTATAATATCCGAGATTTATTTTTTATGCCCAAGTATACTCGATTTCCAATCCTTAGAGAAATGAGTTTTTAATCATCATAGAGTCCTGCCGCGGGACAGGGGACTAAATTAGTGTCTACAGTTAGCCCCCACTTTGATTGATTCTGAGTAAGACGACAATCAAGTATGCTCGAATTGTTTTTCGAGGCTTTCATATCCAGAGCCATGAGCTCCTCATTAACCAATGGGCGTAGCAAATTTTAGAGAGCAAAGGCTCTCGAAACTGAAATCGAAAATAGATTTTAATAATTCTTTATTATCAAACACTTAGCAAATAAATTAGTATTAGTATTTTGAATAAGTTTTCTTTTGACTGGAAATAAGGTAATAAATTCGCTCATTATTACTATTTTGACTAAATTCGCTATTTCTGAAATTATTGAAAAATGTAATAAATTCGCTTATTTATTACTATTTTGAGTAAATTCATTATTTACTGACTTATTGAAAAAAATAATAAATTCGTTTATTTATTACTATTTTAAGTAAATTCGCTTATTTACTGAGATTATTGAAAAAAATGTAATAAATTCGCTTATTTATTACTATTTTGAGTAAATTCGCTTATTTACTGAAATTATTGAAAAAAATGTAATAAATTCGCTTATTATTACTATTTAAGTAAATTCGCTTATTTACTGAAATTATTGAAAAAAATGCTAATATAAATTCGCTTATTTATTACTATTAGAAATGAAATAAAAAGATAATTTGATGGAGAAAAGTTTAAGTGTAAAGAGAAGAGGAGAAAAAAGAGAGAGAAAGTAGGTTTAGGAAAATAAGAGAATCGGTTTTGGAAGTGTGAGAATGGGTAGAAAAAATCAAGAAAGTCAAGAGGATCGTTTTAGAGGAGAAAAAAGGGTATTTATAAGAAAAATGTGTAGCGCGACAGGTTTTATCACGCTGGCCAGGTAGCGTTACAAGTTTAATAACGCTGACCAGCCAGCGTGACACAAGCTGTCACGCTGCGCAGCTAGCGCTGGTTTACTTGTCACGCTGCTGCGTCAGCGCGACTTGCTGAGTCGCGCTACGCTAAAACTCGTTTTTTTTTTTTTTAAATCAAATATTGAGCTTATATAAAATTAAGTCCAATAATCTAGAGAAGTGGGTTTTATTGTTCATCATGGAGTCTTACCACGGGACCGGGGACTAAATTAGATGTCTACAGTTAGCCCCCACTTTGATTGAGTCTGAGTAAGACGAAAATCAAAGTATGCTCGAATCGCTTTTCGAGACTTCCATATTCGGAACCGAGGGCTCCTTATTAACCAATGGGTGTATCAAGATTTTAGAAAGCAATGGCTTCCAGAACATAAAAAACCTTTTTGTTTTCGAAAATTGGAATAGTTATTTTCTAATTAATCGACTTTATTACTTTGAAATCGAAATATAGAAAATGAGTTTTAATAAATTCACTTATTTATTAAAACATTGTAAATTCAATTTTATAAGCAAAAGTTATA
>PYUH01000018.1:1829497-1932938 GCA_016808085.1 Suaeda aralocaspica | reverse complement strand
GGTTATCCTCACCCTCCCCCCTGACCAAAAGAAAGAAGATAATAGTGTCTCTACTAACAAGGGGCTAAATAGTGTTATTCTCACTAGTATAAATACCCACGAAACACCAGAACAAAGCATTAATACACATTTATTACAAGCTTTATTGTGCACTTTCTCTCTCTCAAAACTCTCTCTCTCTCTCTCTAAGTTCTTTATAGAGTTAGCTTACTTAAGCATCGGAGGGGGATAAATCCACTAAGGATTATTCCTTTGTGCAGGTATACAAGGCGCGGAATCTCTGCTCGCAAGTGACCTTGATCGCCAGTTCACCTGGGGCCACGCCCTCCCCTTCACTGCCAGCTTGAGACGCCGTAACCAACGCCGAGTGAACAAGTTTAAGATTGTCTGTAGCATTACTGTGTGATTCTTTGTAATGTAGAATGCCTTCTTAAACTGTAATCATTTGTAAGGACAAAATATTTGGCGCCGTCTGTGGGGAAGACACATAGCAATGGCAGGCACAATAATCAATTCTTGGATTCATATGAAAACTTAAGGGATAGCAGCTACACCAATCAGACAGGAATACCAGAGCAGTTAGAAGCAGCCAATGGGCAAACAAGTAACCATGGACCAGCTGCACGCCATCTTGTCTCGCTTCCAACACACCATAGTTGGAGCTGTGGAGGATCAAGTAAGAAAACATTAAAGGAAGCGCAACCAAGGAGCAACCGCCAAGCAAACAGGTGAGTGCCAAAAGGAGGGAAATTGATGACAAAATCCTTAGCTAGAACCAAAACCCCATTCGGAGCAAAATGGGGGGAATATTCAAAAATACACCTGAGGAAGAAAAGGAAGTTCGCCAGGAGTTAGAGGCCCAACCTTCTGACGAAGAAGGCGAGAACAATAGAGGGTTAGGAGGAAACCCGCTCAGCCGTATGTCTCCCTGAACGAGAGTATGGTATATCGTGGAAAACGTCGTCTCGTCTGGCGATCATGGCAGCACCAAGGGACAACAAAGTAAACCACCATCATCGAGGCCTTTGAATGCACGTTTGATCCCGATGATCATGTTGCTACATTCAAGCATGCCATGCTGCTGCAAAGGAGCAGATATGCTACTGGTGCAAAATTTCCCACCAAGTTGAAGGAGTGGCACAAAAATGGTTCGGAGTTTACCTGAAAAATTCCTAAACATTTCATGGAATTGAGCATCCTCTTTTGCCACACTTTATGGAAAATAAGCAAGAAAAGAAGATGAGCATGCTTAGGCAGAATTCATAAGGACATTCCGAAAACCTGAGAAATTATGTACAACGATTCAACTTGGAAGCCTTGCAATTCCAAGCTTAAATGAAAATGTGGCGTTGATTGTTTCTTTCCGGGATTGAGGGAAGAAACGTGAAATTTGACATTGTTCGGAAGGACATAAGGGATCTTAAAACTGCCTTGAAGGAGGCAGAGTCCTTCATTCACGCAACAAACTCTGCTCCTACCATAAAAATGAAAGAAAGTTTGAGGAAAGTCGAGAAAGTACTCCCAAAAGGAAAGAACGAAGGGCGAGACCTGTCATATCGCCCAGCTAAAAAGGGAGGATAACAACAATTCAAGCGGAAAGGGAGATCGCCCCCATGTTCTCCTATGAGATAATAAGGAAATTGGGGCATTTTGAAGGAAGTAGGCCCAAAATGGGGATCCAGATGCCTGCCCCCATGAGAGCACCAGTGGAAAGTAGGGACAAGAAGAAATTTTACCACTTCAAAAGATTGGGGGCATTACAACCAACGATTGCAAGAATATAGAAGATTTCTTGACGACCTGGCATCCCAAGGCAATTGGGGCATACCTTAGGGGAAATAGAAGAAAGGGAAGGAAAGGACAACCATGAGAACTCTGGGTATGATAACCCCGCCGGATGTGGTAGTGGTCATCTCAGGAGGATGTGCGGCTTGGGAGCCGACCAGGAGAGGAGAAAGGATTATGTCCGTCAGCTGAGCAGGTGATACACCTATGCATCAGCAACAGCGGAAGGGAAATTCCCAGAGGTGTGCATCTCGGAGAGAGATAAGGGGAGTATATCGAACGCCACATGACGACCCCATGGTAGTAGAGTAAGGTCTCCAACTTGAAGGTACGGCGGATCCTGATAGATACTGGCAGCTCTACTGATATCATCCCTATCATGCCTGGAGAAAAAAACTATGCAAAGCAGGCGTTAACCCCAATCCATCACCAATAATTGGATTTGGGGAGGTGTCATCCACCCTGTGGGTAGTGTCACCCTGCCTTTGCGATTAAGGGATAAGGCAAACCCAAGGAACATGTTTGTAAGGTTTTTGGTAGTTCGAGATGCCATGGCGTACAATATATTCCTTGGGCGACCACACGTTGAATGTTGCCAAGGCAGTTATATGTGCCTCATCTAATGTTGATGACATGAGTGTGATAATGGGTCTATCGGATCGATACATAGCGATCAACAGCCCGCCAGGGAGTGTTATCTAACTACTTTCAGGCCCATAAACCAAGGAACCCAGAAGGCTTCGCGCCATCAAAGAAAAGGAGACGTACTTTGTACTCTCTTCGAGGGCTGGTCGAATTGCCCCTGCCTTTTCAGCTTCGAAGGCAAAAGTCTCTCTGCCCCTCTTTAACTGCCTATAAATACTTTCCTCTATTAACCCCTCCCTTGTTCTTTCTCATTCTTACTAATCATTCAAGTTTCTCTCTGAAAATAGTGGGTTTCTCAGCTTTTTCGGTGAATTGTAGTGTAGATTCCTTCCATTTTTACTTGTGAAAGTAACTTAAGTTTAATTAATTCCTATCTGCGGTAACAGTTCGTCGGTTCTTTGAGCATTTATTCAGGATTAATCCCTTCTTACTTTGTTATTATCTTCCTTCTTTTCAGTAATGGCTTCTGCTTCTTCCTCTAATGGGGATATCCCCAAGGTTTAGAGAAACATCGAAACTCTGAGAAGCACAACATGAAGCTAAGCCCCAAGAAATGTGTGTTTTGGGGTGACCATGGGAAAATTTTTGGGTTCTTAGTGGACGAAAGAGGATCGAAGCCAATCCAGACAGAGAATTCAGGCAGTAATAGATATGAAGGCGCCCACCTGTGTAAAGGAGGTCCAAAAATTGACAGGATGTTTGGCAGCCCTGGGAAGATCCTATCAAGATCCGGGACAAATGCCACCAGTTTTTCAATACAATCAGAAAAAAGCGGTAAGGTTGAGTGGACGCCGGAGGCAGAAGAGGCGTTTGAGTCTTTAAAACGCATCTCCATTCGTTACCCAAGGCTGGTCAGTCCTTTGATAGGAGAAATGATGTTTGTTTATTTAGCAGTGTTTGGGGTGGCGGTGTGTCTGCGGTTCTGATCGCCGAAAGAAATAAGATTCAAATGCCTGTATATTTTGTTAGTCATGTATTACAAAGATATTTGCTCTTGAAAAGTTTGGACTAGCTTTATTCAAGCAAGTAAAAAATTACGCCCTCTCACAAGCTCGTAGTCCTAACTAATCAACCAATCAAACAAGCTAGAAAAATAAGGAATCATCTGGGAGAATGCAAAATGGGCCGTTGAGTTAGGGGCGTTTGAGATAGATTATGAACCTCAGAAGGCTATCAAGGGGCAACCTTAGTAGATTTTATAGTTGAAACCACTCGTCTTGAGGGGGTGTCAAGAGAGAAAGAGACTATTGGACGTTGCATGTAGATGGGTCCTCTACTCAGCATGGGGCCGGGGCTGGTATTATATGCCGATCACTAGAAGGCGACGTTTATGAATATGCAATGAGGTTCCAATTCAAAGCCTCCAACAACGAAGCTTAGTACGAAGCCCTGATAGTTGGAATCAGATGTGTAAGGCAGCTGAGGCAACCAAGGTGAACTCATCTCTGACTCTCAGTTGGCAGTGAGCCAAGTGAATGGTCAATTTGAAGCAAGGGACGAGTTAGGTTCAATACCTAAATATGGTGCAGGAATAGGTAAGGATCTTTTAGATTTGTACTTCAGCCATGTTCCAAGAACAGACACAACCAAGCTGACGCCTTAGCAAAGTTAGCAAGTTCACGGCTGATGACACCCACGAGATCAGTATTTTGGGAGGTTAAAGAAAGAGAGTGTAGGAGGAGAAATCGCTTATATTGATCGAAGCAACACTTGGATGGATGGAATAATGGCGTACAAAATATCGGGCGCCCTCCAGAAGATAAAAAGCAGGCTAAATACATCAAGGCCAGGGATAAGTGGTTCATAATATGGAATGGGGCGCTCTACAAAAAATCTTTTTCTCGCCCCCTGCTAAAATGTGTCACACTAGAGAGATGGGAGGAAAATTTTGGAAGATTTGCATCAGGGACAATGCTCCTCTCACATCGGGCTGGCTGGTGCACTAGCAGAAAAAGCCCTGCGAACTGGGTATTCTGGCCAACAGTTAGAAAGGATGCTGGGAAATTGTTCAAAAGTGTCACACATGTCAGATTTTTACAAATCTGCATCAAAAGCCGGCGAGCTACCTCAACCAGTTCTAAGCCACTTCCTTTTGCCAAGTGGGGCATGGACATTCTTGGACCATTTCCTCAAAGTAGCCGTGGATTACTTCACCAGTGGGTCGAGCTGAATCACTCGGAACATAACTACTAATGATGTGAAAGGGTTCATCTGGAAAAATATTATCACTCGATATGGCGTTCCTCAATCCGTTTTTTTGACAATGGAAAACAATTTGAGAATGACCGCCTTAAGATTGGTTGAGCAATCAAGGGATCACGCCACTTTGTAGCAGTGGGACACCCACAACAAAATGGTCAAGTAGAATCTTTCAACAAAATCCTCTGACACAGGAATCAAGAAGAAGTTGGAGAAGAAGCAAAGGGTATGGGTGGAAGAACTTCCTAATGTTCTATGGTCCATCAGAAACTACGGTCAAGAACTCAACCGGAGAGACGCCCTTCACCTTGGTATATGGGGCAGATGTTGTACTACCAATAGAAATGCAAGAACCTACCCTGGAGAGTAATGTTATAATGAAGACGCCAACTGACTGGAAATGTTGAAGTTGCATCTAGATTACCTACCTGAAGTCAGAGGAAATGCCCTACTTCGACAAAGTTGTACAAAATACGAATGAGTCGGGAGTCACAAGTAGTCAAAATACGTCAACTTAAGAAGGGCGACTTAGTGTTAAGAAAAATGGAACAGTTGGGTGAGCAAGTGAGCAAGGAAAGCTGGACACCAAATTGGAAGGGCCTTATAAGATAGCAGAAAGAAATCACGATGGAACATTCAATTAGAGAGGAAGAATGGAAACCTTCTCCTCGAACATGGAATGCTGACACCTTTAAGAAGTATCAAATATGAATGTAATATCAAAAGACCATTTTAATAATGCAAAAGGAAAGCTTATGAGAAAACATATAATAAGACCTCAAATGGCGTGCAAACGTTAAGGCAATTGATATGTGTTTGGTTTTCATAGTGTTTTTCCCCTTGTTTGAGTCAATTTTGTGCTTAATGGGTGTCATCTGGCTTTATTTTAGCTCATTCGATGTTCTTTAGCTAATTTGAAGTGTCTCGTCAGTTTGATTAATTTCCGGCAATTTTAGAGATTTTAGTTGATTTTTATCATCCACGGTTGTTATGCTCGGTTTTGGTATGTTTTGTAATTTCAGGCACGAAAACCGAGGCTCGGAACGAAGCCGGAAAGCTTAGACGGATAAGAATGAAGATGCATGGAAATGCGTGCCAAGAAGTATGAAAACGAGCCTTAAAGAACTTATGAAGAAATAAGAAGAAAAGGAAGCAAAATGAACTTCTGAGGTCAAGATGCGGGCGCATGAAAATGACATGCGGGCGCATTAATCAAGATTTCAGCTTTAGAGGCGTTCTGGAGGTCAGATGCGGGCGCATAAACCCCTATGCGCCCGCATAAGACGTTTTCCCGATTTTTATTCGTCTTTTATTTTCTTTGTACTTAGGTTTGTAAGCCCAACTTGGGTACATTAGGCACGGTTTTCTAGGCAAAAGGACTTATGCTTTTCAGAATTTAGAATTACTCTCTTAGGATATAGATTAAGCACTTTTCTCTCTAAAATAAAATTAGGGGAAATTAGGGTTTGTTCAATACTTTGATTTTCAATTCAATTCAAGTCTTCAATTGTTTCTTCAATTTGGTAATTCTTCTGATTTTGTTCTTTATTTTAGTTTAATTTATGCTTTTTAGTCTCTCTAGTTTAATCAATTTAGTTATTTTTGTTTATGTTAATTAGTTAGTTATCAATACTTCATGAATTCAATTAGGGTTTTTACAATATATGTTTTGTTCTTCATAATTATGAGTGAGTAGTCTAATTTCTAGGGTTAGGGAAACCTTGATCAATCATCAATGGACTAATTAAATTAGGTTGTTTCAATCCATAATTAGTAGTCAATTTCCTATTATTGGTTTCTTTGTTTACAATTGAATTGTGCGCAGATTTAGTTGTAATCTGGTAATTGTTGAATTTGATGCCGAGAGGTAAAAATACACAATAAGACCACTGAATAATAGGCGAAATTAGTCTAGGCACGAGCGAGAGCCGCTAGATGAGTTTCGAGGAGTCTAGATTCGAGAGAATTAGTGAGCGTAATTTGACGATAGTTGTGAGATTGAACGGTCTTTGTTAGGAATCCATTAGTTTTCTGGTGACCCGAATGACCTAGGCTTAGTTTATTGATTTAATCTTCGTATTTCCAGTAATTGTTAGTAATTAGTCAATAGTCAGTTAGCTAGTCAATACTTCTCGACCAAGGCTTTACACAGTTTAAGTTTTTAGAACTAATAGAGTTTAATTGCTTCCTGAGGATTCGATCCTTACTACCTAGCTACATTAGTTAGTGCGTTTGGTTTACTTTTGATAGGTGGTGCGATAGCCTGTTCAGCAATTCCCTGTAAGACCTCGAAATGGCGTTCAAACGCCGAGGCATAATAAGACCCCAAATGGCGTGCAAACGTTAGGGAAATTCTCCTGTAAGACCTCGAAATGGCGTGCAAACGTTAGGGGAATTCTCCTGTAAGACTCAAATGGCGTTCAAACGCCGAGGCATAATAAGACCCAAAATGGCATGCAAACGTTAGGGCATTCTCCTGTAAGACCTCCGAATGGCGTTCAAACGCTGAGGCTAATAAGACCCCAAATGACGTGCAAACGTTGGGCAATTTCCTGCAAGACCTAAAAACGGGAGGCAACCAAATAATAACACCCTAAATAGCGTTCAGCGCCAGGGCAATTATCTAGTAAGAACTCAAAATAGTGTTTAAACATTGAGGCCATCTATATAAGACCCCAAGCAACTATCAACGTTAGGGCAGTCAACTTATAAAACCTCGAATGGCGTTCAAACGCTGAGGCTTTGCAATAAAGGGCGCTCAATGGGAGATTTGAAACACTTCCAAAATCTCCTAAGGTGTCAAACACAAAAAGCGCCTTGGGTAAAAAAAATAAATAAATAAAAAAAAATAATCGACGAGTAAAAGCTGAACTGGATAAGGTTAGGGGCATCAAGGTAGTTGCACAGGATAAATAAACTACATATTCTGGCTAAACCTTACCAAGTGAGAGTTTTCTTTTTTTTTTTTTACGCCCTCATATGAGTAAGGTAGTTGATGAAAGAAATATAAGTAAAAAAAAATAAAATTAGCTGCAAAACTAACAAAATATTTGCCAAAAGCAGTATAATAAATAAAAGAACGCCGTGATTGAAAAGAATTATATTATTAATTGTTGTCAACTCTTTACAAAAGGTAAGGAAGGGCTTAAAATTACAAACTACAGGAAGGGGGATAGGGGCATCAGTGCTGGACATCAACTATAGTCACAACTTTACTAGGAGTGACGCTCTGCTCGCCAGGCGCCTTGCTTTCAGCTTGATCTACCGGACGATCAGATTCTTCCTCCTCCTCCTAATAGAATTAGATTCAAAGGAGGAAGGAGGGTCATCATTGTTTGTTTAGCCGAGAAAGCCCTGATGACATGATCAAGCCGGCGCTCGAAGTAGGAGTAGTCGACTTTTTCTTCACTATGGCGATAACAGAGCTCCCATCCCTCCTTCACCATGTTTTTCATATCAGTCATCACCTCGTCATAGATGCCAATGGACTCGTTTTGAAGCTCGTTCATGTGCTTGTAGAGTGGCGATTTGACGTCTAAAGCCTTTTTAGAACGGGCGAGCTCCTCTTTCTCGCCAAGGGCTTTGTCATATGATCATTTGAGTTCAGAATGGCCCTTCAATTTCTCTTCTAACTCTTGGTTAAATTTTTGAAACTTGCCACTTTGATCAGCATCATCAGCCCTCTTAGACTCTGCCGCCAACAGTAGGGGCCCCGGATTTAGGGTGTCAAATTTTTGGTCACCTTTCCCAAACCGCCATAGGTCAAGTTAGACCTAAAAATTGGCTTAAGGAAAGGTGAAATAGACTTTTTAGAAGTATTTTGCTAAAAAAACATGAGCGCGGAATTTCAGTCGCGCTACGGTGGTAGCGTGACAGAGTTTGTCACGCTGACTGTGCAGCGCTACAAAGTTTGTCACGCTGCAGGTGTAGCGCGGCAAGCTTTGTGACGATGCGACGTTAGAGTTAAAAGTTTGTCGCGCTACGCTATTTTGGTGTTTTTTTTTAATTATCTTTTTCGAGTGAGATAATAATATACAAATACGGACGATGCTAGTAAAGAGTCGCCAATGAGTTTTAGGAATCAAACTCATAAACCTGTATTTAAATTGATTATGAATGGGAATGATACGGGACGATAATCTAAATTGCACGAATAACCCTTTCGATCCCATGGGGATGACTCCAAGTTATGATCTTAAGAACCAAAGTGGATTCGGGGGTGAAGGTACTATATGGTGGAGTGCGTCATATTAGCCCGTAGGCGGCCATTACTAGTTTTCTCTCAATTATACACAAATATATAAAAGAACCACAAAATAATAATTACAACCTAACACAAAATTACTATTATTAATGTGAAATCACATAAAACCTAATAATTTAGCCAATCGTCGTTAAGATTAATTCAAGGTTCCTAGCATGATACAATTTGTCCAAAAATTATCTTAGTTAATGTGATAAATTAATTCAAATTAAGCCCTTTAACAAAAACAAAATGATAAAAGCGGTAAATGATACGGAAAAAACCAACAACAAACCCACAAGTTTGATTTTTAGGGCTCTCAGGAAACGTACCACTTCCTGTATGAAGATTGGAGTCGTCGAGTGTTAATTTGGGCACAGTCAATTGTTTTCAATATTATCAAAATTTGTAGCCAACTTTTTTAAAATAAATAGAAAATAAAAATAAATAATTATTATAAAAAATAAGGTTGTTTTAAAGCAATAATCGGATTAATTAAGTATGAGGGAGAGAATAAGTAAAAAAAGTTTTTAGAAATGAAAGAAATGAAGGTATTTATAACAGCGTGGGAACCCTAATGCGCAGGGCTGCTAGCGCGGTACGCCGAATCGCGCTGGCCCAGTAGCGCAGAAAACTACAACGCTACTAGGGTAGCGTTGCTAACTTAGTCACGCTGAGCTTGTCAGCGTGACTACGTTTTTTTTAAATCTTTTTTTTAATTTACTTTAATTTTATTTTATTTATTATTTAAATAATAAAAGGCATTAGGATAAAACGTCCGTTAATAAAGAATGGAAATTTATAAATATCCGAGATTATTTTTTATGCCCAAGTTACTCGATTATCCAATCCTCTAGAGAAATGAGTTTTTAATCATCATAGAGTCCTGCCGCGGGACAGGGGACTAAATTAGTGTCTACAGTTAGCCCCCACTTTGATTGATTCTGAGTAAGACGACAATCAAGTATGCTCGAATGTTTTTCGAGGCTTTCATATCCAGAGCCATGAGCTCCTCATTAACCAATGGGCGTAGCAAATTTTAGAGAGCAAAGGCTCTCGAAACTGAAATCGAAAATAGATTTTAATAAATTCTTTATTATCAAACACTTAGCAAATAAATTAGTATTAGTATTTTGAATAAGTTTTCTTTTGACTGGAAATAAGGTAATAAATTCGCTCATTATTACTATTTTGACTAAATTCGCTATTTACTGAAATTATTGAAAAATGTAATAAATTCGCTTATTTATTACTATTTTGAGTAAATTCAATTATTTACTGACTTATTGAAAAAAATAATAAATTCGTTTATTTATACTATTTTAAGTAAATTCGCTTATTTACTGAGATATTGAAAAAAATGTAATAAATTCGCTTATTTATTACTATTTTGAGTAAATTCGCTTATTTACTGAAATTATTGAAAAAAATGTAATAAATTCGCTTATTATTACTATTTTAAGTAAATTCGCTTATTTACTGAAATTATTGAAAAAAATGTATATAAATTCGCTTATTATTACTATTAGAAATGAAATAAAAAGATAATTTGATGGAGAAAAGTTTTAGTGTAAAGAGAAGAGGAGAAAAAGAGAGAGAAGAGTAGGTTTAGGAAAATAAGGAGATCGGTTTTGGAGTGTGAGAATGGGTGAAAATCAGAAAGTCAAGAGGGTCGTTTTAGAGAGGAGAAAAAAGGGTTTTATAAGAAAAATGTGTAGCGCGACAGGTTTATCACGCTGGCCAGGTAGCGTTACAAGTTAATAACGTGACCAGCCAGCGTGACACAAGGTGTCACGCTGCGCAGCTAGCGCTGGTTTACTTGTCACGCTGCTGCTGTCAGCGCGACTTGCTGAGTCGCGCTACGCTAAAACTCGTTTTTTTTTTTTTAAATCAAATATTGAGCTTATATAAAATTAAGTCCAATAATCCAAAGAAGTGGGTTTTATTGTTCATCATGGAGTCTTACCACGGGACCGGGGACTAAATTAGATGTTACAGTTAGCCCCCACTTTGATTGAGTCTGAGTAAGACGAAAATCAAAGTACGCTCGAATCGCTTTTCGAGACTTCCATATTCGGAACCGAGGGCTCCTTATAACCAATGGGTGTATCAAGATTTTAGAAAGCAATGGCTTCTAGAACATAAAAACCTTTTTGTTTTCGAAAATTGGATAGTTATTTTCTAATTAATCGACTTTATTACTTTGAAATCGAAATATAGAAAATGAGTTTTAATAAATTCACTTATTTATTAAAACATTGAAATTCAATTTTATAAGCAAAAGTTATATATTAGTCTATTTATTACTAATTAGTAAATTCGCTTATTTACAAACTATACTGAACACAAAGGGTAATAAATGCTTATTTATTACTATTTTAGTAAATTCGTTATTTACTAAGAATATTTGAAGAAAAGGTAATAAATTGCTTATTTATTACTATTTAGTAAATTACTTATTTACAAAGAAGTGTTTGAAAAAAAGGTAATAAATTCTCTTATTTATTACTATTTTAGTAAATTCGCTTATTTACTAAAGAGGTGTTTGAAGAAAAGATAATAAATTCGCTTATTTATTACTATTTTTGTAAATTCGCTTATTTACTAAAAAAAGTGTTTGGAAAAAAATGTAATAAATTCGCTTATTTATTACTATTTTTAGTAAATTCGATTATTTACCAGAATTGTTGACAAAGTGTAATAAATTCGCTCATTTATTAGTTTTTTGAGTAAACTCGCTTATTTACCGAAATTATTGAAAAATGTAATAAATTCACTTATTATTACTATTTTTAGTAAATTCGCTTATATACTAAGAATATTTGAAGAAAAGGTAATAAATTCGTCCATTTATTACGTTTTGAGTAAATTCGCTTATTTACCGAAACTATTAAAAAAATGTAATAAATTCGCTCATTTATTACTATTTTGAGTAAATTCGTTAATTTACCGAAATTATGGAAACAGTGTAATAAATCCGCTCATTATTACTTTTTTGGAGTAAATTCGCTTATTTACTAGAATTGTTGACAAAAGCTAATGACGTTGTCATAAAATCACAAACCTTAACTCAATGTATTTTTCCTTTTGAGTATTTTGGATAAAGGAGTGAGAAAAGGGATTAACATCAAAAACAAAGTCAAAGCATTTGAAAATACAACAAAGCACAGTCAAGAGCGCTAGCCTTGTAGCGTCACAAAGCCAACCACGCGGATGCGTCAACGTGACAGTAGAAACAGCGCTAAGACCTTCAGCGCGGTTGCTACTATCACACTCCCAAGTGAGCGTTTCTTCATTTGTTGTGTTTGAAAGGTTGCTCAAATTATAAAAAGTTTATGTTGAATTGATAATACATGGTAGTGTTGTGTAGGGACATTGGCGTGGTTTCATTGCTGGGCTTGAGTGATGGCGCTGTAGAATTAGTCGCGCTACATGTTGTAGCGTGGTAGAGTTAGTCGCGCTACTGAGGCAGCGTGTTTGGGTTTGTGACGCTGAGGTGTAAGCGTAGCACATTGTCTTGCGCTACTCTGCTTTTTCTTTTAAGTGCTTCTTCTTTTGTAATGTAAGTGCTTCTATCTCAAACATTCTTTAATTAAGATAATTTTGAGAAATATGAGATGAATTTGTGCTTACATGTTGATTTAGAGAATTATTTGTTATAACTTATTTAAATGTAGTCATACAAATGTTCAAGCATATGAAAAAAAAAGTTTGTTTTATAACAGGTTATTGAAGAATGCTCTAAGCATTGTAAGAGTAATATGTTTTTATTTTATTAAACAACAGTGCTTTGGCAAATGATTCTCTAAATGATGTTATAGAATGAAGTATAATGCTCCATGAACTATTGAGAAGTGCTCTTGATTAGTTTATTATAAGAGTAATGGGCTCTTAATTAATAATCAAAAAGTGAAAATGCTCTTGATTAATTTATTTTAATTATAAGAGTAATGAGCTCTTAATTTATAACCAAAAATGAAAATGCTCTTAATATTTATGATGCAACGTGCTCCAAGAATAAGAAATCAATTATCCCATCATTTGGTATGATAAAAGTAAAAATGCTCTTAATTTTACCTCAAATAACATAACGCAAGAAAATTAGTTGCGCTGCTGCTGTAGCGTGACAAACTTTGTTGCGCTACGCTATGGAGCGCTGGAAATTTTGTGGCGCCCTTCATTTAGCGCTACAAAGTCTGTGATGCTACGCCTTTTTAATTTTCTAGCTCTTTTTTTTTGTGTGTGTGAAAGCTTTTCAAGTTTAACTTCATTAATTGTTCTTGTATTATTGATTAGACCTTGGGCCTTTTACCTTTGACATATAACTAATGAGCTATATTTTGAGACCGAGGGTCCGAGTAGGGGGGGATGGCAATAGTTTGTGGAGGGTTATCCGACATACTCCCAAAAAATAATCGCCAAAATGAAGTTTCAAGTGAGACAACTTCCATTTTTTTTTTTCATAAGGGGAAACAAGCAAATGTCATAAGCTTAATGAGATTTTGAAGCAAGTTGCTTCATAACTAATTTTGAAAAGAACGTAGCCCCTAGGGTGTATAAGGTGGTGTAAGTATGGAAACTTGTAGCAACAAGAAAGGTCACAAATATGTATGCAAAGCTAGCTAGAAGAGTATGTACAAGTCATTATATGCTCAAATTAGCTACAAATAAGCACGGGAAAAACAACAAAAAAAATATGCACAAATGAACACGGAGGTGCCATAGCATGAGTTAGTAGGAAGCAAGGGATGGGGGTGTCTCAACTTTCCCTAAATCGATTTTTTTTTTTTTGAAAAAAAACATGATTATTTTTTTGTACGAGGAGAATGAGGAAGAAAGAATAGTAGAAGTTAAGGATCCAAAATTGATTACAGTTGTTGTATAATATGCTTGACAACGATTATGATTCAAAGGGGAATGATTTTAGCTTGCTCATTTGTTCTTAGATTATGAGCCATCATCTTATACTTTCGTGATTGTCTTGTTTGAGAAGTTTGTTTCAAATTCAACTATTGGCTATTAGTACTGTGAATCTCTTTAGAGAAATAAGAAATCAATATTATAAATGCTTGCTTAAGTTTTGAAGTGTTGAATATGATAATGCTTGAAGTAGACGAGTTGCCAAGTTTATGAAGACCAAAACTAGAAGAGATAGGAAAGATTTTGGTGATGAGAGGATGATATGGAGTCAAAGTGATGCTTCATGCTGCCATGGATAGGCATAAGATAGCTATAAAAAGGAATGAGTAAAGGAAGTATGTGAGTGTTTAAGTTAAAAGATGACACTACAGGAGTTGATGATGATGAGCATCAGAAAGGAAAGAAGCTTGATGAAGAAGAGTATGTGTGAAAAAAGGAAAGAAGGATGATATGTGTAGAAGAACATGACTTGCTTTATGTGACATTAAGGCAATTTTCTTTTAAGGACGGTTGTGCGTCCTAAAATAAAACAGTATCCAAGACCTTAGGTGAGTCTTGTGTTCAAAGGACCTTTTTTTTCATGGGCCCTTAAAATTTTACTCATGTTACATTTCCTTAATATGTAGANGAAAGGTTGCATACGTATCCAATTCGAGTTGGAATCAGGTCTTACGTAGCTCTTGCTTCTGAGTTATTGATGTGTCAAAGGTAAAGACGCAAGTTTTTTACAATTTTGTTACACCTCAAGGAGGGCTTTTTCAGGGTTGTATCGTGGCTAAGCTTAGGGTGTAAGAAAGAAATGGAAAAGAAGGCTCAAATACCCATAATTGACCCAAACTATGCTACAAACTTGTTCTTAAACTTGAGCAACTCTATTATTTAAAATTTTACTTGTTGACAACTTTTCATGCATTTCCATTTGTTTGAATTGAAAATCAGAGCTGCTTTAACATTATATATTTGCTTTATGGAGTTGCTTTTTAATTTATGTCCTCGTAGCATTCCCATCCCCAGGCTAAGTTTGATGTAGGTTGAAAGAAACAAGCTATGTGTTTAGGCGCAAACGGGCTACCAAGAAAGTGGATCATAATATAGGTTATTCAAGATAAGGGAGACATTTTTAGGGTTTCAAAGGTGCCTCTTATGTTGGTGTATTGCATCTTTAAATAAACACTAAGTGGACTTGGAATGAACCCCCAATTTTTGAGACTTAAATTGAGCCTCAATTAAACTTTTAGGCTCGTGACGACTGAGTCTATGGTTAATAAAGTAAAGTTTGTTTCCCAAAAGAGAACTTATTTGAACCACTTTGCTTTAATAACTTAATTAAGTAATTGACACATTTAATTTAAAGGATGTAAAATATAGAGTAAGTTGTTCAAGGTGTGGATGCGTCAAATTGAGGGTGCATTTGATATGAACAACGTAGTCTATATTATGCCAATTATGCTTTAACTTGTTCTTGATTGCCATGTTGATTAACTCAACTTGATGAGTTCATTCACTTGTAATTGTTTAAGCAAGATGGTGAGTGGAGAGAGAATGTACAATTTGAAGATGAAATAAATTTTATTTTATTGATAGTTGAAATTAGTACATAAATGATACTTGGCAGCAAAAGTCTCAAACTCTACCATGAAAGAAGGAGAAAAGAAAAGAGAGAAATTAAACTAGGAAAGTGAATGGAGTTCTAGTTTTGGTCCAAATCATGTTTCTTGTATGTACGCGTCTACATCGTCTTGAATAATGTTCTTCGGATTTTCTTGAGCTTGCATTTGAAGAATTTTAAATAATGACCATAATTGATTGAAACTTCGTTATATTTCAGTCCAAACTATAGACCTTGGGTCTATTGATCAATAGATTCTAAATCAAACATTTAGGAGTAGGTTGAACCATGGGCTCATAATTGAAACACTTAGAATGATGCGTTTGATGCAAAGGTGGGATGGAGTGTTTAGAAAAAAGTAGTAATATAGCACATATTATCACTTTCTAAAGGAAACAAATTTTCTTTTGTTTACATTAGGCATTTTTTCATCATTTTGTATGCCAATAATATGTAGCAATCCTTGCAATTTCATATTATAATGATTGCACTTACAAGAATGTGTCCATTCAGTATGTGTTAATAGGTAAAATGTTGAAAGAAAAAAAAACCAAAGTGGGTTCTTATATTGAACCATAACGGGCTCTAAAATAACTTAAAACCCTTTTAGTTGGGGTTAATTATGATTTAAATGTGTATGAGTAATTTCAAATAAATACTACATATTCATCGAAACTATTCAAATACATGACTTTTTAGCGCAAAAAAAGTTCTAGCGCTATCTTTGCAGCGTGACAAAAGAAGTAGCGCTAGCAAGGTAGCGTTATTAAACTTGTGATCCTAACAGTGTAGCGCAATTAGAAGAGTTGCGCTGTTTGCGTAGCGTTGTAGAGTTAGTTACACTACAAGTTTCTATTGATTTTTGCTAAGTTATTGATGAGGCTATCGCACACCTATCAAAAATAAATCAAACGACCCTAACTAATGTAGCTAGGGAAGTAAGGATCGAATCCTCAGGGAAGCAATTGAACTCTATCAGTTCTAAAAAGCTTAAACCGTACAAAGGGCCTTGGTTGAGAGATATTGACTAACTAACTGACTACTGACTAATTACTAACTGATTACGGGAAATGACGAAGAATTAAACCAATAAATTAAGCCTATGGTCATTCGGGTCACCAAGAACAACTAATGGATTCGCTAACAAAGATCGTTCAACCTCACAATTATCGTCAAATTAGGGCTCACTAATTCTCTCGAATCTAGACTCCCTCGAAACTCATCTAGCGGCTCTCGCTCATGCCTAGACTAATTCCGCCTATTATTCAGTGGTCTTATTGTGGTATTTTTACCTCTCGGCATCAAATTCAACAATTACCAAAATTACAACTAAATCTGCGCACAATTCAATTGTAAACAAAGAAACCAATAATAGGAAATTGACTACTAATTCTGGAATTGAAACAACCTAATTTAACTAATCCATTAATCAATCAAGGTTTCCCTAACCCTAGAAAAACGACTACTCACTCATGATTATGAAAATTAAAGCAAGAATAATTGTAAACTTCATAATTGAATGCATGAAATAATTGACAATTAAACTAATTAACATCAACAAATAACTAAATTAACTAGACTAAAGAAACTAAAAAGCATAAATTAAACTTAAAATAAAGAACAAAAGTAAAAGAATTACCAAATTGGAGAAACAATTGAAGACTTGAATTGAATTGAGAATTAATGTTATGAACAAAACCCTAATTTCCCCAAATTAATTTGAGAGAGAAATATGCTTAATTATAAAACCTAAGAGAGTAATTCTAAATTATGAAAAGCATAAGTTATTTTGCCTAGAAAGTCGTGCCTAATGTACCCAAAGTTAAGCTTACAAAGCCTAACTACGAAGAAAATAAAATAGAAATAAAATTCCGGAAAATCGGCTGATGCGGGCGCATAGGAGGTTTATGCGCCAGTATCAGACCTCCAGAGTGCCTTCTAGTTCGTTTTTCTTCTTAAATGCGCCCGCATGCATATCTTGTGCGCCCGCATATATACCTCAGAAGCTTTGTTTTACTTTCTCTTCTTCTTATTTCTTCATGAGTTCTTTAAGACTTGTTTTCATACTTCTTGACACGCATTTCCATGCATCTTCACTCTTATCCCGTCCAAGCCTTTCGACTTCGTTCCGAGCCTCGGTTACCGTGCCTAAAATTACAAAACACACCAAAACCGAGCATAACAACCGCAAATGATAAAATCAAACCAAAAAGCTCTNAAAAATCAAACTAAAACTCTAAAAATTGCCGGAAATCAATCAAACTTGGCGAGACACTTCAAATTTGCTAAAGAACATCAAATGAGCTAAAATAAAGTTAGAATAACAACCACTAGGCATAAAATTGGCTTGAAACAAGGGGAAAAACACTATAAAAACCGCACATATCAGTTATCATTAAATTTGTATTTAATGGGTTTGGATTCATGTCCATGTTGCCCATATATACGTTATTTAGGCCTAAATGGGCCTATTATTAGACCGAACTTTTGAAAGATTGGTGATGATGTTATTTGTATGTGAGTCATTAAAAACATTGATCAAAATCGTCCATTGTCAAGCAATTAGTAATTTTCAAATTATCATTATTGGATCCTTACAAAGAGATGATGAGGGAAGACAAAAAAAGATAGAAGAAAAATAGAAGAAAAAAGAAACGAGACTCAACAATTAGAGTTATAACAATCAAGGTTAATTGATGGGAAGCTCATAGGAAAAATAAAAAATTAACAAAAAATATAAATATCATAATTAACCTTGATGGATTTTTTTTTTTTGAGTTATTTTTAAAAAAAAAAATTATTCTAAGTGTTAGATTTTTTGANAATTATTCTAAGTGTTTGATTTTTTGAAAATAATACAAGGGAAAGTGAGATAGTTAGATTTATTAGAAATTTGGAATTAAACTAATAAAATTCTAAATGAAAGGAATTAATTAGTAAATTTCCAAAAGATTCGAATTATATTAAAAATTCAAAAAGTTAAAGTATTTTTAAAATCGTTAATATTATTTGAATTTTCTAATAAATGTTAAGTGTATAAGTTAGTTTCTATTTAATCAAAGATTCTATTAATTAAATCCTAAGAAGATCAAGGATTTGATTAATAATATCTTTTGCAATATTTTATTAACTAAATCAAATATATTGGTGCATAAAAATCTTCCAAGCAATCAAATGATATCAAAGAATATAATTTAAAATTATGGAAAATATTTTACGTAATCAATTATTTTAGGTAGCTAATAATATATTGTGATTAAAATTGATTTGAAAACCTCAGAAAATCTACATATGCACAAAATATAAAAAGCAAAACAAGCAACTTTATAAAACAAAAGGGAAGCAAATAATTACTAATGCAGTCAAACTACGGTCAGTCATGGTCAGTTAAAAGGGTCCTACATCTAAGGAGTGTGCTTCAACACTTTGCGCCTAAATTTGAGCCTAAAAAAAAAAAAATTCGTCCTTTATATTCAAATATTAATTTATCAATTGATGAGTTAATATTCGAAATAAAATATGTTTAGTATTAAGACGGTTATGTTAATAGTAGCTTTGGTTGTGTTTTCATGCTTTCCTTCCTTGCCATATTTTGGAGCTAAAACCTAACTTGAGTTTAAACTTTGTTTATGGTAAATAAAGGATGTTTAATCAGCTAAATTAACACTTTTATTTTAAACCCATTTTTAAGCCTAAACTATCTTCTTAAATAAGCTAAATTAAAGCCTTAAACCCTAGTCTTATGGCTTGTTTTGAGGCCTTTCAATTGCTCTTTTGTTTCACGGTTTTGAAGAGCTTTATTGCTGGTTTATAGTCGTTGTAACTCCCCCTACATTATTGCATTTAAACCATCATTAAAACATTAAGAAAAATCAGTCAAAGACCCTTCATGATTCACACAATTCATATACAAAAACCCTTTCATGTTCACGTAGCTTTTGCCATCACATATCACGATCGCCGCTTCATCTTTTTCCCTCAAATTTCGAGTGATTTAAGGATTATATTCAAGGGTTGATGTTGAGTTTCATCCCTACTCTTATTCACATCAAATTCGAGTTCTAATCTCCTAAGGAAAGCATCAAAAAAAAAACCAAAGGAATTGAGCAAGAAGTTTTCTGTTTTCGGGGGTGGTTTCTGTGTGTTTTGGAGCAGTTTCTTCGAGGGATTTTGGCTGGTTGATAACTGGTTTTCTTAGTCTTCAATCAAGGTAACTAGCATCCTCTTCTTTAGATTAAAAATACTAAGTTTAAGGGCTAGATTGATAGGTAGAAAGTCATGGTAAATATGAGTTTTTAGAGCGTTTTCTTCTCTGTTTTGCTGTCAGAATTTCGTGGCTTCAAAGTGCTGTTTTTAGAGTTTTATGATCATGATTTCTTGCTTATTATTGATTGTTATTCATGCCTTGATATTGTGTTATAACCCCATGATATTTGTAGCATGTTTAGACTTGTTTTAGGGGTGTTTTTAGAGCCATTAGTCTACTTACATGCTGCTGGAAATTTGTTTGTGTGCTTTATAAAGGTTTGTAATCACTTGTTTAAACTGATTTCATTGCTTAGTTTTGGTTAGTATCATGTTAAGATGGTTCCTAAACTAATTCCACATGTTTTAGGCAAGTTTTAGGAGGGTTTTGAAGCCAATCTTTGGGCATATGTTGCTGCTGCCATGTTAAGTGAGTGTGTTGTGTTTGGTGAAGTATTTAGAGTTGAAATGCTTAAATTTTACACCTAAACTTGAGCCTAATGTGTTCTATTATGTCCCTAGATTGTGTGTGTTAATGGGCTAAGATTAATTTTGAGTTTAAGGGTGTTGTTGGGTGGTTTTAATGAGCATACACCTGCTGAAATTGCAATTAGGGGCTGCTGTAAAGACAGGGGTGTTTTAGCATGTTAAGGGCACGAATTTAAGCTCATTTTCCTTGTGTATATTGCCTAATATGTAGATTAACATGTCATAATTTTATTTTAGCACTTTAGCATGTTTTGGGTGTGTTTTTGATGTGATTAAGAAGTAGTATTATTGCTGCCAATGTTTGATTGTTATGTGATGTTATAGCATTATAGTTTGGGGTTATTGAAATGATATTATATGGGTTCTAACTTAATTGACATGATTATTTAAACTAATGCTTTTAGCTAAGATTATCCAAGGTTTGACCCCTTAAGTTTTAGAATTATGTACTCAAAGAATGATCTTAGAAACTTGATGTAAAATGTTGTTGAAATGTTACATTATCAAAATTGTGACCCTTTGAATAGAATAATTCCATCCTTAGCACTACTTATTCACGAATCATGAATGCGAATGATTATTTTGGATTTTGAAATAATTATTTACTTGTTCCAAAACTCAAATGATATCTTTTCTTGATGTTTTTATAAAGCCGAACTAATGCTTAAAAACTAAGATTTATTTTGATTTAGAGAATTTTAATTCTCATGCAGATTTTATATGAGTGTAAGGCCTAAAGGCTTCTCTGCCGAATTTTGAATTGAAATCATATATTTTTAAGTATCTTCATGGGTTTTGAATTGTGTGTGGGGCCATAATCGAGTTGTAAGGCCGAAGTGCTTCTCGGTGGTTAAGAACATGCTACTACCTAGGCTGCGAGTTTTAGGTAGAATTACCTGGGTTAATTGTTGTCGTCCGGGGGTAGTGTGAGGCCTAATGGCTTCTACCCATATCCGGGAGTATGGCCATTCTCAGACGCAGTCTCCTGCGAGTTGACTGTAGGTTCGCCTGACAAACCTTAGGAGGTGGACTGCGGGATTCCACTAGCGTTCATTCCATACCATTCTGTTAAGTTTTGAGTATTCGATTATATCTTAAGAAATTATTATGAAATTTATTAATGTTGGTTGTGACTTGAAATATTTAGAGAACGTCTGTAAGTTACTTCTTCATATTAATTTAACTCTAAAATTTATTATTTTTGATTTATTGGAGAGTTGTTAGTTACTCCCCACTGACTGTGGATTTATGTTGTTGCTACAGATGCTGAATGATATTTGGGCTTTGTTCGACGGGCAGGGTTATGAGTGTGCTTAGGACCTCCCCTTTCTTTAAGGACTTAATAATTTGGTTTTGTTTGAGATGAATAAGTGTTTCGATTTATGGTGTTGACTTCTACTTATGTTTCCCAACTGTTTTAAATGTTGAATGTTTTCATATAAGGGTTGTTCTACCCGTGGGTTGAGTGTAATCTTTTGAATTTCTTCTTTTGGATATTTTCTTTCACGAATTTTGGTTTAGTAACCTTCCGTACAGGCGTACTTTCCGCTATCGCCTATTACTTGTTAAGGACGGGTTGTTACAGAAGAGCACAACTCCAAACCTTTTGGCTTAATGGTCTCACACAATGGATGTACCAGAACATAAAAGAAGATAAATTAAGAGGATGGATCCGAGGGTTCGTACTCATGTTCTAAGCTCGGGGGCTACCACGTTTCAGGGAGCCTACGAGCTGGCCCTTAGTATCCATGCGTCAATTAAGGATGAGGAAGCTGTGAAGGCTGCCTCGGCAAAGAAAGTACCTACTACTTTCTCTCAGAGTCCGGCTAAGAAACCAAGGGTGGAACCTACAAACAGCAAGGGTGGATTCCAGCAAGGGTCTGGGTCTCGTGCGAGTTATGATCCGAAAAAGTGTTGGAGATGTAACGCTGATGCCCATCCTGGGAAGAACTGTGATGGCACGAACATTACGTGCTACTATTGTAAGGAGGACGGACATAAATCTTTTCAATGTCCTAAAAGAAGCAACAATTCTTCTAAGCCTGCCTCATCTTCTGCTCCTGCTCGGAACCGAATTTATGTGATGACACAGGAAGAGGCCGATGTCCAGCCAGATGTGGTGACTGGTAATTTTCTAGTCCATGGTGTTTCTGCTTATTTACTTTTTGATTGTGGTGCTACAGTTTCCTTTGTAGCTAGTTCTTTTGTGAAGAAAGCTGGTTTGTTGAATAGTTCTCCTGTAAAGTCCTTAATTTCTCTTCCTTCTGGAGAGAACTATGTTTGTAATAGGGAGTATAGAGGTGTTTCTGTAGTTATTGCGGGAACTGAATTGCATGTGAACCTCAAGGAGTTTCCAATGCAAGAGTTTGATGTGATACTTGGAATGGATTGGTTGTCAAAATATCGTGCGGCCATTCATTGTCGTGACCAGAAGGTTACGCTAAGGGGGCCTAAGGGAAACCGAATCTCTTACTCTGGAGTCGTGCTGAAAAAGGGAGTAAAGATCGTGTCTGCCTTGAGAATGAGGAAGCTTCAACAGAAGGGGGATATGGTCTTTCTATGTAGGGTCAAGGACCTATCTCTTGAAGAACAGCTCGATAATATTCCAGTTGTCAAGGAGTATCCGGACGTTTTCCCCGAGGAGTTGCCAGGTATACCTCCAGAAAGGGATGTGGAGTTTGGTATCGATTTGGTCCCAGGCACTGCTCCTATATCAAAGGCGCCTTACAGAATGGCACCGTCGGAACTTCAGGAGTTGAAAACTCAGCTGCAAGAACTCATTGATAAGGGGTTTATTCGGCCAAGTGTGTCTCCATGGGGTGCTCCGGTCCTATTTGTCAAGAAGAAGGATGGGAGTATGCGAATGTGTATCGATTACCGAGAGTTGAATAAGGTAACGGTCAAAAACAAGTATCCATTGCCTCGAATTGAAGATCTATTTGATCAATTGAAGGGTGCGGGTGTTTTCTCAAAGATCGACCTGAGGTCGGGGTATCATCAAATCCCTGTGAAGCCAAGCGATATCCCTAAGACCGCATTTCGCACCAGATATGGGCACTATGAGTTTGAGGTGATGCCTTTTGGTCTTACTAATGCTCCTGCTGTGTTCATGGACCAGATGAACCGTTCGTTCCATGAGTACCTTGATACTTGTGTTGTCGTTTTCATTGATGACATTCTTGTGTACTCAAAGGATGAAGCTGAACATGAGAAACATTTAAGGCTGGTTCTGGATGTGTTACGTAAGCAGAAATGGTACGCTAAGCTGTCCAAATGTGAATTCTGGCTTAAAGAAGTAGCTTTTCTGGGGCATGTCATAAGCAAAGAAGGTGTTATGGTTGATCCTGCTAAGATCAAGGCTGTGGTTGAATGGGAAAGCCCTAAGAATGTTTCAGACGTTCGTAGTTTCCTCGGTCTTGCGGGCTACTACCGACGCTTTGTGAAGGATTTCTCCAAGATTGCCCAACCGCTAACTAAGTTGATGCAGAAGGAGAGTAAGTATTTGTGGAGCAATGAGTGTGAGAAGGCTTTCCAATCCTTGAAGGAGAGTCTGACTTCAGCTCCGGTGCTTACTTTGCTGACCGATGGTGCGGAATTTGAGGTGTATAGTGACGCCTCAAAGAATGGTTTGGGTTGTGTGTTGATGCAACAGGGTAAGGTAATTGCGTATGCCTCAAGACAGTTGAAAGTTCATGAAAGAAACTACCCGACAAACGATCTCGAGCTTGCTGCTGTGGTGTTTGCTCTTAAGATTTGGAGACACTACCTGTATGGGGTTCCTTGCAAGGTGTTCACAGATCACAAGAGTCTCAAGTACATCTTTACCCAGCGTGAGCTAAACATGAGACAAAGGAGATGGTTGGAATTGATCAAGGATTATGACCTGACTTTAGAATATCGTGAGGGTAAGGCTAACAAGGTGGCAGATGCTTTGAGTCGANATGCTTTGAGTCGGAAGGGTAAACACTCTCTAAATGCTGCTTGGGTGTTGCCTCGGGAGTTGTGTATGGAGTTTCAGAAACTTAACATTGAGGTAGTCCCTCAGGGGTTTGTGGGTTCTTGTTTGAACTCGATGAGTGCTGAACCAGAGCTGTACAAGGAATTGAAGGAGAAGCAGAAAGGGGATCCAAAGTTAGAAAAGATACGTGAAGCTAAGGCGCAGGGTCATGCAGAAAACTTTGAGATTTGTGCAGATGGGAGTTTAAAGTTCATGGGTCGTTGGTGTGTGCCAGACAACGCCGAATTGAAGAAAAAGGTCTTAGAGGAAGCTCATAATACTCCTTATTCTGTGCATCCTGGAGGTGGTAAGCTTTATAAAGATCTAAAAGTGAGTTTCTGGTGGCCTGGGATGAAGAAGGAAGTGGCTGAGTTTGTGGCTCGATGCTTGGTATGTCAGAAAGTGAAAATTGAGCATCAAAGGCCTGGTGGGTTGCTACAACCTCTACCCATTCCAGCATGGAAGTTTGACTCCATCTCTATGGATTTTGTGATGGGGCTACCGAATGCCACTGGTGGATTGAATGCTGTCTGGGTAATAGTGGACCGATTAACTAAGGTGGCTCGCTTTATTCCAATGAAGAATACTTGGTCTATGGAAAAGCTAGCAGAGGCTTATGCTAATGAAATTATTCGTCTTCATGGGGTTCCGAAGGATATTGTGTCTGATCGTGATCCGAGGTTCTTGTCTCATTTCTGGGTTGCTCTGCAAGAAGCTTTTGGGTCCAAGTTGAAGTTGAGTACTGCTTTTCATGCGGCTACAGATGGTCAAACTGAGCGAACGATTCAGACTTTGGAGGATATGCTTCGTGCTTGTGCCTTGGAATTTCAACAATCATGGGTTAAGTCACTAAGCCTTGTGGAGTTCTCTTATAACAACAGTTATCAAGCTTCTATTCAGATGGCCCCATATGAAGCTCTATATGGAAGGAAGTGTCGTAACCCTACATGTTGGAGCGACATTAGTGACTCTCTGATTTTAGGGCCAGATCTAATTCATGATACTGTTGAACAAGTCAAGGTAATCCGAGCTAAGTTGAAAGCTGCGCAAGATAGGCAGAAATCCTATGCTGATCTTAGAAGACGACCTATTTCTTATGAAGTTGGTGACAAGGTGTTGTTGAAGGTGTCACCAATGAAGGGAGTGATGCGCTTGGCTAGAAAGGTAAGCTTAGTCCGAAATATGTTGGACCCTATGAGGTGCTTGAGAGGATTGGTGAGGTTGCTTATCGATTGGCGTTGCCTCCAGAGTTATCAAAGGTGCATGACGTATTTCATGTGTCCCAACTACGAAGGTATCGTAGTGATCCTTCTCATGTTATTACAGTTGAGTCGGTTGAAGTTGAACCGAATTTGACCTTTGAGGAGAGACCAGTGCAAATCCTTGATCGTCAAGATAGGATTCTGCGACGGAAGGTGGTACCGTTGGTGAAGGTTTTGTGGAGAAGTCAGAAATATGAGGAAGCCACTTGGGAAACTGAGGAGTCTATGAGGACCAAGTACCCCGAGCTTTTTGATCCAAGTTCCTAGCCTAAGGTATCCTAGTTTCTCTTTTAAGTGTTTCTTTTTCGTATGTTGTCCGTTTTCCCTCTTCTTATTGCTAATTTCGAGGACGAAATTTTATTAGGAGGGGTGACTGTAACGCCCTAAATTTTGAGCCTAAAAAAAATTCGTCCTTTATATTCAAATATTAATTTATCAATTGATGAGTTAATATTCGAAATAAAATATGTTTAGTATTAAGACGGTTATGTTAATAGTAGCTTTGGTTGTGTTTTCATGCTTTCCTTCCTTGCCATATTTTGGAGCTAAAACCTAACTTGAGTTTAAACTTTGTTTATGGTAAATAAAGGATGTTTAATAAGCTACATTAACACTTTTATTTTAAACCCATTTTTAAGCCTAAATTATCTTCTTAAATAAAGCTAAATTAAAGCCTTAAACCCTAGTCTTATAGCTTGTTTTGAGGCCTTTCAATTGCTCCTTTGTTTCACGGTTTTGAAGAGCTTTATTGCTGGTTTATAGTCTTTGTAACTCCCCCTACATTATTGCATTTAAACCATCATTAAAACATTAAGAAAAATCAGTCAAAGACCCTTCATGATTCACACAATTCACATACAAAAACCCTTCCATGTTCACGTAGCTTTTGTCATCACATATCACGATCGCCGCTTCATCTTTTTCCCTCAAATTTCGAGTGGTTTAAGGATTATATTCAAGGGTTGATGTTGAGTTTCATCCCTACTCTTATTCACATCAAATTCGAGTTCTAATCTCCTAAAGAAAGCATCAAAAAAAAACCAAAGGAATTGAGCAAGAAGTTTTCTGTTTTCGGGGGTTGGTTTCTGTGTGTTTTTGGAGCAGTTTCTTCAAGGGATTTTGGCTGGTTTATAACTGGTTTTCTTAGTCTTCAATCAAGGTAACTAGCATCCTCTTCTTTAGATTAAAAATACTAAGTTTAAGGGCTAGATTGATAGGTAGAAAGTCATGGTAAATATGAGTTTTTAGAGCGTTTTCTTCTCTGTTTTGCTGTCAGAATTTCGTGGCTTCAAAGTGCTGTTTTTAGAGTTTTATGATCATGATTTCTTGCTTATTATTGATTGTTATTCATGCCTTGATATTGTGTTATAACCCCATGATATTTGTAGCATGTTTAGACTTGTTTTAGGGGTGTTTTTAGAGCCATTAGTCTACTTACATGCTGCTGGAAATTTGTTTGTGTGCTTTATAAAGGTTTGTAATCACTTGTTTAAACTGATTTCATTGCTTAGTTTTGGTTAGTATCATGTTAAGATGGTTCCTAAACTAATTCCACATGTTTTAGGCAAGTTTTAGGAGGGTTTTGAAGCCAATCTTTGGGCATATGTTGCTGCTGCCATGTTAAGTGAGTGTGTTGTGTTTGGTGAAGTATTTAGAGTTGAAATGCTTAAATTTTACACCTAAACTTGAGCCTAATGTGTTCTATTATGTCCCTAGATTGTGTGTGTTAATGGGCTAAGATTAATTTTGAGTTTAAGGGTGTTGTTGGGTGGTTTTAATGAGCATACACCTGCTGAAATTGCAATTAGGGGCTGCTGTAAAGACAGGGGTGTTTTAGCATGTTAAGGGCACGAATTTAAGCTCATTTTCCTTGTGTATATTGCCTAATATGTAGATTAACATGTCATAATTTTATTTTAGCACTTTAGCATGTTTTGGGTGTGTTTTTGATGTGATTAAGAAGTAGTATTATTGCTGCCAATGTTTGATTGTTATGTGATGTTATAGCATTATAGTTTGGGTTATTGAAATGATATTATATGGGTTCTAACTTAATTGACATGATTATTTAAACTAATGCTTTTAGCTAAGATTATCCAAGGTTTGACCCCTTAAGTTTTAGAATTATGTACTCAAAGAATGATCTTAGAAACTTGATGTAAAATGTTGTTGAAATGTTACATTATCAAAATTGTGACCCTTTGAATAGAATAATTCCATCCTTAGCACTACTTATTCACGAATCATGAATGCGAATGATTATTTTGGATTTTGAAATAATTATTTACTTGTTCCAAAACTCAAATGATATCTTTTCTTGATGTTTTTATAAAGCCGAACTAATGCTTAAAAACTAAGATTTATTTTGATTTAGAGAATTTTAATTCTCATGCAGATTTTATATGAGTGTAAGGCCTAAAGGCTTCTCTGCCGAATTTTGAATTGAAATCATATATTTTTAAGTATCTTCATGGGTTTTGAATTGTGTGTGGGGCCATAATCGAGTTGTAAGGCCGAAGTGCTTCTCGGTGGTTAAGAACATGCTACTACCTAGGCTGCGAGTTTTAGGTAGAATTACCTGCGTTAATTGTTGTCGTCCGGGGGTAGTGTGAGGCCTAATGGCTTCTATCCATATCCGGGAGTATGGCCATTCTCAGACGCAGTCTCCTGCGAGTTGACTGTAGGTTCGCCTGACAAACCTTAGGAGGTGGACTGCGGGATTCCACTAGCGTTCATTCCATACCATTCTGTTAAGTTTTGAGTATTCGATTATATCTTAAGAAATTATTATGAAATTTATTAATGTTGGTTGTGACTTGAAATATTTAGAGAACGTCTGTAAGTTACTTCTTCTTATTAATTTAACTCTAAAATTTATTATTTTTGATTTATTGGAGAGTTGTTAGTTACTCCCCACTGACTATGGATTTATGTTGTTGCTACAGATGCTGAATGATATTTGGGCTTTGTTCGACGGGCAGGGTTATGAGTGTGCTTAGGACCTCCCCTTTCTTTAAGGACTTAATAATTTGGTTTTGTTTGAGATGAATAAGTGTTTCGATTTATGGTGTTGACTTCTACTTATGTTTCCCAACTGTTTTAAATGTTGAATGTTTTCATATAAGGGTTGTTCTACCCGTGGTTTGAGTGTAATCTTTTGAATTTCTTCTTTTGGATATTTTCTTTCATGAATTTTGGTTTAGTAATCTTCCGTACAGGCGTACTTTCCGCTAGCGCCTATTACTTGTTAAGGACGGGTCGTTACACCGCCAGTTTGGATTTTGGGAGTGTGGGAGTTTGTGTGTGTGGAGTTTGTTGTTTGGATGAAGAAAGGGTGTTGGTTGGTCAAATGGGGGCGTGTGGAGTTTGTTGGTTAGATGGAGAAGGGGTGTTGGATGGACGAATGGTGAGTTCTTTGGATTTTGAGGAAGGAGCGGTAGGTAGTGGAGAAGGCCCTACCTTTGGTTGAGAAGGCGAGGGGGTGGATACCTCGCCAAAGGTAGAAGGGGTGGCAGGAGAAGGAGTCGTCTCCTTAGGAAGGGAAGGATGAGAAGAAGGGGTTTTAGGTTTAACCGCTACATGCTTCACCCTCTTTTGTTGTCCTGGGAGCACAGGAGAAGAGTGAAATTGGAGGGGTAGTGTTCCTATTCCCCTTTGAAGAAAGCGCAGGGGCCATTTGCTTCCCCTTTGATTTCTCCGCGCCCCCAGCAGAGGCGGAGGCGTCCACTTTCCCTTTACCTTTACCCTCGCTAGCTGAAGGGGCAAGGATGGCGGTCCTCTTAGACCCTGGCTCCCTTATGGATACTCCAGGGCGCTTGGACGAGGGCGCCTCCATGTTGCTCGCCGCATTCTCCTGAAGAAACCAGAAGAATAAGTAAAGCTTGTAGATAAAAAAAAAAAAGATAATAATAATAATAATAAAAATAAAAATAAAAAGATAGAAATGAAAAGTTTAGTCATGGGAAAACAGTGTGCGAGTACCTTTTTAAAGGCGAGCTTCTCCTTTAAACTCATCATCTTCCGACGAGCTAATATGTCCTTTATGGACTCCAAGGCTTTCCCTTCGCCTAATTCTTCAGGAGTAAGTCGGGCCATCGCTTTTTCTGAAAAGAACAAAAGGGAAACATAAAAAAAATATAGAGACGGGATATATTTATAAGGGGCTCGCATTAAGGCAAAGGGTAAAATTAAACCACCAGGTACCTTTCTCCAACTTAGCGCACAGACCAGTGGCGCAAAGGAAAAAGTTGTTATTGATTAAATAGGGGAGAGGCACCCAATTGGCAGGACTTTCCTTGTCCTCTTCGGAAACCTTAAAATAGGCCTGGGTGCGCTCTTCACCGGCGGTCAGGTGAGGAGTGGCGTTGGATTTACCCAGGTGCTGGGTGTTATCACTCCACCTACCATAGCGGCCCGCCATGTTAAGGTCGCTGGTAATAAAAAATACGAATTTGACCTTCCACTCCTTAAGGTTGGAGGTCCTGTCTATCACCGTCCTATAATGAGGACGGTTGGAGATGGCGTACCAGTTGTACCCAGCTGCAGGGTTAGGAACCCTATTTAGGAAGTGAAGGGAGCGAAAAGCATTGAAAGAAATAGTAAATTTCTTCAAAACGCAGGTGGCGATGAAGGAGTTAATAAAATGGCAAGAGTTGGGGGTCAGTTGGGCTATCCCTATGTCATACTCGCTTAAAGAGTGTCTACGAAGGGATAAGGAGGGAACCTAAGTCCGAGTAAAAGGGTGTCCTTGTAAACCCCAAATTCATTGGGCTGTACTTGTTTAATGGTGGTGCCTCGCAAGGGGTCAATCATTCTAACATGTTCAGGAAGCCATAGAGTTTTTCTCAAAACGCCACGGTCCTCCCCTAATTGTTTGACCCAAGAGTTACTGACAGGGATGCCGCTTGGATCGTTTTTAGGAAAGAAGGATTGGACCTCCACTTCCTGTTGCTCGCCACCTTGTTTCCTTTGACTCTCGCCAGGGGGATCGGCGAATAGAGCCTCCGTGTCCTCCGAAAGACCTCACCCTGGGGAAGGCGCATTTTCAGAAGAAGAAGAGGAAACCACCATTGTGCCAATTCTTCTAGCACAAAGTTTTGTTCTAACCATAGAATTCTGCACACGAGAAATAAACGGTGTGAGATTCTGAAAAGTTAGAGGTGGCGAGCTATAAGGAGAAGAGGAGGCGAGATACATGGCTCTCACCCTTGTGAACCCAGATGAAGTAGGGTTCTCTTCACCCCGCAAAACCCTTCTTTTGATTAGGGGATAAAGATATACCCCATTAGAGGAAGAAGCAGAAGCCAAAACTGAAAAGAAAGGAAGATAAATAAACAAAGTAAGAAGGGATTAATACCTGAATAAATGCTCGAAGGAACCGACGAACTGTTACCGCAAGATAGGAATTAATTAAACTTATGTTACTTTCACACGTAAAAATGGCAGGAACTCACACTACAATTCACCGAAAAAGCTTGAGAAAACCCACTATTTTCAAAGAGAAAACTTGAATGATTAGTAAGAATGAGAAAGAACAAGGGAGGGGTTAACAGAGGAAAGTATTTATAGGCAATTAAAGAGGGGCAGAGAGGACTTTTCCCCTTCGAAGCTGAAAAGGCAGGGGCAATTCCGACCAACCCTCGAAGAGAGTACAAAAGTAAGTCTCCTTTTCTTTTTCTCGAAAACTGCTTTGTAATCATTCGAGCTCTTCATTAATTATTTATAATCATCAAACCCCTTCATTAATTAGCTGGTAACCACCTATTCAAATTCAACTGCTTGATGAGGGGCAAATGTTATATACTCATCCAACGGTTCAGATTAAAGCTTAACCTTAATCCATGCAACAATATATGGGACAACGGATGAAAGACACGTGTCCTCCTATTAACACACAGGATTAGGCAGAAAGCCAAGTGGGAGAGAGGAACCCCTGTTACACGCCGGGTTATCCTCCTCTCCCCCCCCCCTACCAAAAGAAAGAAGAGAATAGTGCTCTACTGTACAAGGGGCTAAACAGTGTATTCTCACTAGTATAAATACCCACGAAACACCAGAACAAAGGCATTTCAATACACATTTATTACAAGCATTTATTGTGCACTCTCTCTCTCTCTCTCTCTAGCTCTCTCTCTCTCTCTCTCTCTCTCTCTCTCTCTAAGTTCTTTATACTGTTACTTACTTAAGCATTGGAGAGGGATAAATCCACCAAGGATTTATTCCTTTGTAAAGCTATACAAGGCGCGGAACCTCTGCTCGCCAAGTGACCTTTGATCACCAAGTTCACCTGGGGCCACGCCATCCCCTTCACCTGCCAGCTTGGATGTCGTTAGCCAGCGCCGATTCAACAAGCTAAAGCATTGTCTGTAGCATTACTGTGTGATCTTTGTAATTAGAATCCTTCTTAAAATTGTAATCATTTGTAAGGATATAACATGCATCATTGTTGTTTTGTTATTCATCTTATTTTACCATCATAGGAGTCGACTTATCAATTGGAGTAACTCAACCTTAAATTGCTATCAATGTTAACCATTTCAATTTTATCATTCAGTTATGTCATGGTTTACTAGTTATAGTACTTTGGATATATTGTTTAGAATATTAGGATATTAGTTATGGTTTTAAGATATTAGTTCGGTATTCATATTGTTTTAAGGTTGGGCAAAAACTTGTTACTTAGTATTAGATATTAAGAACATTGTGGGAATAAAGTTATGACATCAAGGTCAAATACTTACATCCTTCAATTTGATAGTCAGGAAAATGATTTATGGATTATACTTAATCTATTTAACTATTTAACGTTAAAACTTAACTAATAAATAAAATTTCATAACTAAATTAGTTTGAGTCATTTTTATATAGTTATTTAACTATTTATCATTTAAACTTAACTAATATTCAATATTCCATAACTAAATGTGTTTTGTTTAACTAGCATGTACAATTTCATAATGAAATCAGTGTGAGTTGGCTTTATATAGCTATATAACTATTTATCATTATAGCTTAACTAATATACTCTGTACCATGTTCCATGAATAAATGTGTTTTGTTTATTATAGTCATTATTTTATGCAAAATAGTTAATGTATTAACATGAATAGTTATAACATTACATCAATTAGTGAATGTGTTACATAATTCTTTGTACTCGTATTATTCTTTGTATTTTGAAAATTTATAATTTTGATTCTAAACTATAAGTAACCTTCTTCCTGTCAACATCCTCCCTCTATATCTGAATACCAGGTGACTTGATCCTTCATTAATATGCAACAAAACGTATCAAAGTATTTTTTTTAGAAAGTAAATTTAAGCACATCAAAATTTAATTAACAGTAATTTTGTGATTTTCAAACCTAAAATTTGAATTAGTTTTTTAAAGGATTAATAGATCGGTAGCTGAGCTTGAATCTAACATAGGAATTTAGATGAAATTTTGGGAAACTTTAGTGACAAACTTTGAATTTTGTTCTTAGTTTTTCAATGAATGGAATTAAGACTAATTGAATCAATATCTATATAATAATATATTAAAAAGCGTTTTGAAACATGTCTACACGCCACGTGGCACTCCATCAACCCACTTGTTAGCTATCCTTCAATATCATCATGTATTTAAAAGAAATATGAGTTGTATGAGATTTGAAATCATGATCTCAAAGTCCTAAGTTAACAGTTGCGCTATAACATGCTATATGTCTCTTTATTGCAGTAATAAATAAAAAACCACTTGCAATGAATCAATAGAGATATAATCAAATCATGTTTTTTGCACAATTAATTTTCACACCTGCAGTAAATTGTATACCCGGAGCATCGGCGAGACCTAAGTGCCTAACATCTAGTACAATATATTAAAAGGCGTTTCAAACAACGTCGATGCGCCATGTAAGCCCCCTAATATTCACCTTTTAGACAACGTCGATGCGCCATGTAAGCCCCCTAATATTCACCTGCATTGTGCCACATGACAAGCTCTCACCAACTTTGCGCCATATATATAAGCTGTCTCCAACTTTGCGCCACATATATAAGCTCTCTCCAAGTTTGCACCATCCATGAATAATTGATACAATATACACAAAATTTAAGAATAAAAGCAACATTTACTTAGCTATTAATAATTGATCATGTGACCTTTCAACCGAATTGTAAGTACACAACCATCAACTCACTTTGTTTTTATTGATTAGTCGTTCACTATAAAATATAGTAGTGTTATAGTGACAAGAGTACACGAAAATAAAAGTACATACACAAATATGTATATCTTTAAGATGTATGATAACATTGATAGGGGTGTTAATGATGCGAGTCGAGCTCGAGCATCATTGAGCTCGACTCGAACTCGAAACTCAAAACTCTAGCTCGGCTCGAGCTCGAAAGCTCGCGAGCTTTTAAAATGGAGCTCGAACTCCACACGGTAGGACGCAAGGTGAGCTCAGCTTGAGCTCGAGCTCGAGCTCGAATCGAATGAAGCTCAAATTCATAATAATGAGTAACCTAAAAATAAATTTATCATAATTGTCTTTAGAAGTAACTAATAGAAATAGAAGATTACATAATTATCTTAAAAACTTCCAAATTTATGTAGTTATGTGCTAAATAAATTGATGAAGCTATCGCACACCTATCAAAAATAAACCAAACGACCCTAACTAATGTAGCTAGGGAAGTAGGGAACGAATCCTCAGGGAAGCAATTGAACCCTATTAGTTCTAAAAAGCTTAAACCGTACAAAGGGTCTTGGTTGAGAAATGTTGACTAACTAACTGACTACTAATTAACTACTAAGCAATTACGGGATATGGCGAAGATTAAAACCAATAAAATAAGCCTAGGGTCATTCGGGTCACCAAGAACAACTAATGGATTCACTAACAAAGATCGTTCAACCTCACAATTATCGTCAAATTAGGGCTCACTAATTCTCTCGAATCTAGACTCCCTCGAAACTCATCTAGCGGCTCTCGCTCATGCCTAGACTAATTCCGCCTATTATTCAGTGGTCTTATTGTGGTATTTTTACCTCTCGGCATCAAATTCAACAATTACCAAAATTACAACTAAATCTGCGCACAATTGAATTGTAAACAAAGAAACCAATAATAGGAAATTGACTACTAATTTTGGAATTGAAACAACCTAATTTAACTAATCCATTAATCAATCAAGGTTTCCCTAACCCTAGAAAATCGACTACTCACTCATGATTATGAAAATTAAAGCAAGAATAATTGTAAAGTTCATAATTGAGTTCATGAAATAATTGACAGTTAAACTAATTAACATCAACAAATAACTAAATTAACTAGACTAAAGAAACTAAAAAGCATAAATTAAACTTAAAATAAAGAACAAAAGCAGAAGAATTACCAAATTGGAGAAACAATTTGAAGACTTGAATTGAATTGAAAATTAATGTTGTGAACAAAACCCTAATTTCCCCAAATTAATTTGAGAGAAAAATATGCTTAATTATAAAACCTAAGAGAGTAATTCTAAATTATGAAAAGCATAAGTTGTTTTGCCTAGAAAGTCGTGCCTAATGTACCCAAAGTTGGGCTTACAAAGCCTAACTACGAAGAAAACAAAAAAATAATTAAAAACTCCGGAAAATCGGCTGATGCGGGCGCATAGGAGGTTTATGCGCCCGCATCAGACCTCCAGAACGCCTTCTAGTTTGTTTTTCTTCTTAAATGCGCCCGCATGCATATCTTGTGCGCCCGCATATATACCTCAGAAGCTTTATTTTACTTTCTTTTCTTCTTATTTCTTCATGAGTTCTTTAAGACTTGTTTTCATACTTCTTGACACGCATTTCCACACATTTCATTCTTATCCCGTCCAAGCTTTCCGGCTTCGTTCCGAGCCTCGGTTTCCGTGCCTGAAACTGCAAAACACACCAAAACCGAGCGTAACGACCGCAAATGATAAAAATCAAACTAAAAAGTTCTAAAATTGCCGGAAAACAATCAAACTTGGCGAGACACTTCAAATTAGCTAAAGAACATCAAATGAACTAAAAACGAGCCAGAATAACAACCACTAGGCATAAAATTGACTCGAAACAAGGGGAAAAACACTATAAAAACCGCACATATCAAATTCCCCCAAGCCAAGCCTTTGCTCGTCCCGAGCAAAGATAACGAAATGACTTTCACCCCGTAAAAACATATACATCACAACTCAAGGATCCTTCCGAGTTTACTAAGATCAAAGCAAGTCAAATGCTACACATTCCTAAGCAAAAGTCAAACAAAGCCAACCGAGCAAGTTTAATGAATCGATGACTAGAGTAGCTCACGGGTTGTCACTCCACACAATTGAGCATCTAATAATGTAGCTCACCCTCGCCACCCAACCATAAGAAAATGAAATGCAAATGCAATAAAGTGTTTCAAATGCAAGTTTTGAGGAGCCCAAAACCACACCTCACACCTCATGCAAGTGTTTAAAGGTATACACTCAATCCTAAAGTCGACTCGAAATGCAATTAATACTCTATGACCTTGCCAAAAGACTCTTCCACAATCAACCAAAGCATGCACATGAAGATCAAAGAGGCTTTATAAGCTTGTAACGTAAGGCTAGGGTGAAGGGTGAGATAAATTTGGGATAATGTGGCTGAAAATGCGGGGTATACGCATATAAAACATCGGAGACTCACCAACACATCATACAATAATATCAATGTCTCCCATCATCCGATTCCAACCGTATCAAACCAAACTTTTAGAATTTCATTCACTTCACACCTTTATTTTCATTCAAATCACAAGTAATAACCGAATTCCGGCTTTTCATTCATCTACTTCAATTTCAACTTGTTTTTCTCTTTTTTTTCAAAATTTCTTTTTCTTTTTTTTTCATTTCAGTTTCACTTTTTTTTTTTTTAGTTTCACGACTCTTAATAGCTAGCCATTAAGACCAAACTATCATACGTACATAACTGGACTCCAAATCACATTCACAAACCAACATATTGTGTTTTAACACAATTCCAGTCATTGGTACGCAGAGCCTTAATGTGAAACTTATAGAACCTCCTGTTCATCAAAAAAAAATCCACAATTTTACCGAGTTCTCCAAATACACCATCACAACAATCAAAAACCATAGCAAACCACAATGCGACTCCCCCAAGCCAAGCTTGGGCATACAATATGTCATCAAACACCGAGGCCAAAACGGGTTGTAATGCAGTTAAATTTTGTGAGGGATAAAGGCTTACGAAAACACAGGATCAAGGGAAAAAAGTTCAGCATGAAAATCCTAATAATGTATCTGAAAGCTCTAAAAACAATTGAATGCCTCTTATCATGCGCAACATGCAACAAAACCTCAATTAAAAGTTACTAAAGTCCAAAGGCAAACCCAAGATCATAAATGCACCAGGAACTAAGCACACATGAAAAGAATACAATTTAATGTAGCCTATAAGACCAAAAGTGGCTCAAGTCCTCCCGCTAACACAGTTCAAGTCCAAGACCCAAGCAAGGTTAGACAGAGTTGACAATTGCAAGGAAGGCTAGCAAATTTAAGACTAAGTCATGCCCGGCAAATCACATAAGTAAACTCATCCAAATACAAGAATCATGAAGTTTCAGAAAATTTAAGCAAATGGGTACATGAAAAGTCAAATCAACGAAAAACGGGACGAGCAGCTAGCCAATCACAATAAGAATTCTCTTTTAAAAGCTGACTACATTAAACTAGGAAAGCAGTACATTTTTTTTTGGTTACATGTAAACTCCCGGCCTTAAGGGACGGTACAAACCATGTAACGGTTCTACGAAAGCAGTAAAAACTACACTAGAAAGCAATAAAAGCTATACTAAGAAAGAAAATAAAACATACCTCCCCCAAGCCGGACTCAGCAATGTCCTCAGTGCTGAAGGGAGTAAAGTAAGAGGGAAAAGAGACGGTGGATGGGTTTAGGGAGTCATAGGGGTATAAAATGATATATATGGGTAAAAGGAAGAAGTTGTGCAAGAAAAAGAAAGAGGCATGGGCGGTAAATGCCATTACGTATAGCATACACGGATTGAGATTTGACCACCTCACGCTGTTTCGATCATATATAACAAAGTATAATTTTTATTAATCTGATTCCTGCTTCATTGGAAAGTAGACTCATAGAGCTTTCCAACGGTAGGTCATACATCTCGTGGAACGTCCTAGAGAAAAAGTTATGACCGTTTCAAAATGATGTTCTTGCGCAGATGCGGGCGGGAAAAAAAATCTGGAATTCTGGAGGTCTGATGCGGGCGCATAAACTTCCCATGCATCCGCATCAACCATCTTCTCTAAATTTTCTGGACTTCTGAGGGTCAGATGCGGGCGCATAAAACCCCCATGCGTCCGCATCTACCCTGTTTCACCCCGATCACTTTGTTTTCTTTCCTTTGGCCCTTAACAAGTTTTCACTTCTTTTCACTCACCTTGACCTTTACTTAGATTTTAAACTTCGGAATGCAACCGAAAACCTCTAGTTACTCAATTACACCTAAAAACACACAAAGGCACACAAACACAACTAACTAAAAATTACAAAAATAAACTAAAACACACAGAAAGAGTTAAAAAGGGATAGAAAGCTCGGGTTGCCTCCCGAGAAGCGCTTGTTTAGGGTCATTAGCTTGACCATGTTACCTCATAGCTCATGGAGGATCGAAGAGTGAACGTGAACCCCATTTAGTTAGGCAATCAAAGCAATTCGGAGTTATTGGTTGCTCAAATGCTTCACGTTCCTTGTTAAAAACCTCATCATTTGTCGTATTCACATTACAAGCATGAGAAGATTGTTTTCGAGGTTTCCGGCGTTTCTTGGGACGAGATTTCCTTTTCTTTTGATCCTGGAATAACTTGTTATTAACACTATCTTCATCACCTGCAATAGAATCCAAACACAAAGGGGCCTCCAGAAGATCCTTATTAGGGGATCGAGGCAAGTCATTAAGNAGGCAAGCCATTAAGAACAATTTCATTAACAGTATAAATTGCATGACATGATTGTTCTATCATAGGATTTTTCAATGCACTATCAAGGTTGAAGGTAACCTTGTCATCACCTACAGAAAGAGTCAAATTTCCATTCTTAACATCAATAACAGCTCCTTCAGTATTTAAGAAAGGTCTACCAAAAATGATTGGGATATGAGCATCCTCATCCATATCTAACACAACAAAATCAACAGGAATAAAGAATTTCCCGACTCTNTCTCACCGGGACATCCTCTAAAATACCTTTAGGGTATTTCACTGTCCTATCTGCCATCTGCAAGGTGATGTTAGTAACCTTTAAAGCACCCATATCAAGCTTTTTACAAATATATAACGGCATAACACTAACACTGGCTCCTAAATCACATAATGCTTTGTCGATAAATAGAGGGCCAATGTTACAGGGAATAGAAAAACTTCCTGGGTCCTTTAGTTTCGGTGGTGACTTGTTTTGCAATATGGCACTGCACTCCTCCGTGAGTGCTACGGTCTCCACCACACTCAATTCACGTTTCCTGCTCAAAATGTCTTTCAAAAATTTAGTGTAAGTAGGAATTTGAGTTATCAAATCAGTAAATGGAACAGTAACTTGCAGATTCTTAACAATAGCTAAAAATTTACTGAAATGGTTATCGTTCTTACTCCTGGCCACCCTGTTCGGAAAGGGCAACCTAACCTGTGGCTTCGGGATAGTGTCAATCGATGTGTCATCTACCTTCTCCTTAGGTGCTTCAGCCTCCTTATCTGGAACTGTATCTAAGTCTTCAATCACCACATCACTGGTCTTCTCAGCTCCACCTGAAACATCAGAATTAACATTATCAGTAGGCATTTTCGCGCCTTCATAAGCAGCTCCACTCCTCAAGGTAATGGCATTGACATAGTCCCTAGGGGGATTCTGTGATGCCTGTGATACTGGGGGTGTGGGTTGTGATGGAAGGTGGCCTGGTTGCCTTTGAGCAGTTGATTGCGCAATCTGAGCTATCTGAGTTTCCAAGTGCTTGTTATGAGCCTGCATCGCCTCCATATTTTTCTGCATTTGCAACATCATATTCTTCAACTCCGAGATTTCTCCACTAGGTTGAGGTGGCATTGGCGGTGCTGGTAGTGGTGGTCTGCTAAAACCTGGTGGGTGTGGTGGTACATATCTCTGCATCTGCTGGGGTGGCTGCTGAGGTGGCATGGCTTGCTGAGGATTCTGGACATTGCTGTTGTTCTTGTAAGAAAAGTATGGGTGATCCTTCCAGCCCGGATTGTATGTATTAGAATATGGATTGTTCTTGTAAGCTTGAAAGGCACATACTTGCTCTACTGAACTAGTACAAGACTGGGAATTATGACCGAAAGAACCACATGAATCACAGAAAGGATCAGTGCATCCCGAAAGTGCAGCTACAGGTGATAGTGGAGGAGCTGTAGTGCCAATCTTGTCGAGCTTCTGACTTATGGTATTTATCTGTGCAGCTAAACTCTCATACTTATCATCAACTACATGTTTCTCACCTTTCTTGGAATGCCCTCTAAGGTTACCAAACTGTGAATTATGAGTGGCAATTTCATCTATCAACTCATATGCAGCATTGACTTCCTGGTTCATAAACCGACCATTAGCAGCAGAATCTAGCAAGGCCCTACTCTCATTTCCCAACCCATTGTAGAATGATTGAACTAGGAACCATTTCTCAAGCCCGTGATGAGGACACATTCTCAATAACTCCTTAAACCGTTCCCAAGCATCATATATTGACTCATCTGTCTCCTGATTGAAGTTAGTAATTTGACTTCTCAATAAGGCAGTTCTCTGTGGTGGGTAGTATTTCCTCTGAAAAGCAAGAGCTAAATCCTCCCAACAATTAATGGTAGCCATATTGAGGTCATTCAACCAGGTTCTAGCCTTATCTTTCAATGAAAATGGAAACATTCGCCTTCTGATGTAGTTCTTAGAGACATTCATTTGCTTGATAGTATCACAGTATTGAAGGAAATTCTGTAAGTGTAAGTTCGGATCTTCCTTCAATGTCCCTGAAAACTGATTTCGTTCAACCATGTTCACAAGAGCCGGTTTCAGTTCAAAGTTAGCAGCATCGGTATCAGGTACTGAATAACCTCCAGCCATAGACTCCGTACTAGGCAAGGAATAGTCTCTCAATGAACGGGCCGCAGGTGGCGGTGGTGGTGGAGGCGGTGGTCCTCTACCCTGTCCTTCTCCTTCGGCAGCCATTTCAACTTCTAAATACCCTTCAAACAGCGGATTGAAGGTGAACTCGAAAAACTGAGACAAGTCAGAAACAGTTTCCTCCACAGATCGGGGAAGAAAAATTCGGCGTCTACTACGTCTCAACCATTTCAGAAACACTCGCTCGGGCTCAGTGAAAATTAAAGTATCAGGCTCGTGGTCGTTTTGCATAAACCTATGAACCTGCACGCAATAGAAACTCCGAGCAAAGATGAGAAATAGCCCCAAAGAACTGAATAGTTCTTTGAGACTAAGAAAAATAAAAATAAAACAGTAAAAACCCGACTAATAGAATTAAAAATTGCCTCCCCGGCAACGGCGCCAAAATTTGAACAGGCTATCGCACACCTATCAAAAGTAAACCAAACGACACTAACTAATGTAGCTAGGGTAGTAAGGATCGAATCCTCAGGGAAGCAGTTAAACTCTATTAGTTCTAAAAAGCTTAAACTGTGTAAAGAGCCTTGGTCGAGAAGTATTGACTAGCTAACTGACTATTGACTAATTACTAACTAATTACTGGAAATGACGAAGAATTAAACCAATAAACTAAGCCTAGGGTCATTCGGGTCACCAAGAACAACTAATGGATTCACTAACAAAGATCGTTCAACCTCACAATTATCGTCAAATTAGGGCTCACTAATTCTCTCGAATCTAGACTCCCTCGAAACTCATCTAGCGGCTCTCGCTCATGCCTAGACTAATTCCGCCTATTATTCAGTGGTCTGATTGTGGTATTTTTACCTCTCGGCATCAAATTCAACAATTACCAAAATTACGACTAAATCTGCGCACAATTGAATTGTAAACAAAGAAACCAATAATAGGAAATTGACTACTAATTGTGGAATTGAAACAACCTAATTTAACTAATCCATTAATCAATCAAGGTTTCCCTAACCCTAGAAAATCGACTACTCACTCATGATTATGAAAATTAAAGCAAGAATAATTGTAAAGTTCATAATTGAGTTCATGAAATAATTGACAGTTAAATTAATTAACATCAACAAATAACTAAATTAACTAGACTAAAGAAACTAAAAAGCATAAATTAAACTTAAAATAAAGAACAAAAGCAGAAGAATTACCAAATTGGAGAAACAATTTGAAGACTTGAATTGAATTGAAAATTAATGTTGTGAACAAAACCCTAATTTCCCCAAATTAATTTGAGAGAAAAATATGCTTAATTATAAAACCTAAGAGAGTAATTCTAAATTATGAAAAGCATAAGTTGTTTTGCCTAGAAAGTCGTGCCTAATGTACCCAAAGTTGGGCTTACAAAGCCTAACTACGAAGAAAACAAAAAAATAATTAAAAACTCCGGAAAATCGGCTGATGCGGGCGCATAGGAGGTTTATGCGCCCGCATCAGACCTCCAGAATGCCTTCTAGTTTGTTTTTCTTCTTAAATGCGCCCGCATACATATCTTGTGCGCCCGCATATATACCTCAGAAGCTTTATTTTACTTTCTTTTCTTCTTATTTCTTCATGAGTTCTTTAAGACTTATTTTCATACTTCTTGACACGCATTTCCACACATTTCATTCTTATCCCGTCCAAGCTTTCCGGCTTCGTTCCGAGCCTCGGTTTCCGTGCCTGAAACTACAAAACACACCAAAACCGAGCGTAACGACCGCAAATGATAAAAATCAAACTAAAAAGTTCTAAAATTGCCGGAAAACAATCAAACTTGGCGAGACACTTCAAATTAGCTAAAGAACATCAAATGAACTAAAAACGAGCCAGAATAACAACCACTAGGCATAAAATTGACTCGAAACAAGGGGAAAAACACTATAAAAACCGCACATATCATAAATATTTTACAATTTTAAGAAATTTAGAATAATTTTTTATTATTTAATTAAATAAACAATTTTTTGTTTTTTATGTTTTATTTATTAGCTTGAATTTTGATGGTTGAGATGGAAATAAATGAACGGTTAAATTAACACATAAGAACTTAAGCCATTAAGGGTATAATTTTTAAAATTTATTTGGGATACATTATAAAAAACATTACTTATATATAATTATATATCGAGCTACTCACAAGCTTTTCGAGTCAAGTAGGGGCTTGCTCGACTGGACTCGTTTGAACCCCGAGTCGAGCTCGAACTCGAGCCGAGCTTATTCGAGCTGAGTGTTGACCGAGTAGCTCGCGAGTAACTCATGAGCTGTCTCGTCTCATCAACACCCCTAAACATTGATAACAGACCATTGCTAACACATTCCCTTATACCAAGTGCCTTATAACTGTTGTTTTCATCCAAAACAAAAAAGAATGTTTTTTATAAAAAATTTTACTACGACAAGCTTACTGTGGAAAAATAATCTTTATCAATTTTACATAAGTAATAAAAATACAAAAAGATGAGAGAATAAATTATAAAAATCTATCAATAGTAAAACATTTGGTATTTGAGATCGATCCGGGGCATCGCCCGTGCCAAATTACTAGTTGGGGTTGAAATGCTGAAGTTAAGGGGCATGTGTTTCAAACATATGATGATGTCATCATGACATCAGTGGTCTTACCATTTACTAGGGGTGTGCAAAACCGGAAATCGAAAATTTTCCGATCCGGAAATTCGGATATCCGGATTTTCGGAACCAACAAAATTGATTCCGTATCCGTTCCGGAAAAACCGGAATTCCGGAAATTCGGATATCCGGAAAAACCGGATCGGAAATCCGGATATCCGGTTCCGAATTATATACTAGAATTTTCTCTAAAATTTACACATATACCCTTAAAAACCGGATCGGAAATCCGGAAAAATTCGGAAAACCGGAATTCCGGATTTTGTTTTCCTTAAAAATCCGGAATCCGATTTTTTAAAAATCAATTCCATATCCGATCCGGTTTCCGGTTTTAAAAACCGGATATCCGATCCAGTTTTTCCGGTTTTCAAAAATCTTAATCGAAATTCCGATTTTTCGGAAAGGAATCGGAAAATTTCGGACCGGAAATTCGGAACCGTAAAATCTTGCACACCCCTACCATTTACCTTTAGTAAGACGGTCTTATACAAGACACGCTAATTACAAATTATTAAAAAAGACAGTCTTACCATAAGACCACCTATTTTAGTGGGTTTGTTAAACCCCTTAGCCCAATTACTTCCTCAGTTATCCATCACATTATTCACGTGTCAGTGATTGCTAAACCTCTCTCTCTATCCCGATTCCTCCCTCGATTACATCTCACTGCTTCACTTTTCAATACTTTATTTTTTCCAATTTTTTTTGTATTTCAAAGTGTTAAATTCAACTATTGAGTATGTCATTTTAATTTTCATTGTTATTCTCTCTGAATTTTTTCCTTTGTGTTATTCATCTCAGTTTATCATCATAGGAGTCGACTTGTCAATTGTAGTAACTCAACCTTAAATTACTATCAATGTTAACCATTTCAATTTTATCATGCAATTAATTTGTGGTTTACTAGTTATAGTATTTTGTATATATAGTTTAGAAATATTAGGATATTAGTTATGATTTTTAAGATATTAGTTCAGTTTTCATATTGTTTTAATGTTGCGCAAAAACTTGTTACTTATATCTAATATTCTGTATTAGATATTAAGAACATTGTGGGAATAAAATTTTGACTTCAAGGTCAAATTCTCATATTCTTCAATTTGACATGAAAATGATTTATGGATTATAGTTAGGTATTTAACTATTTAACGTTAAAACTTAACTAATGTACATAATTTCATAACTAAACCAGTTTGAATCATTTTTATTTAGTTATTTAACTATTTATCATTCAAGCTTAACTAATACATAATGTTCTATAACTAAGACTCTGTTTTTGTCGACTTATTTTTGCTTATAATGAATTTATTTTTGCTAATCCGAACTTAATTTTTTTGAACTGAACTTATTTTTATTTATCTGAACTTATTTTTGCCGAACTGAACTTATTTTTGCTGAAATTATTAAAATTTATTAAGGATTGAAACTTATTTTAGCTGAACTGAACCTATTTTTGCTGAAAACAAGTAAAATAAGTCGAAAAGAATAGGGCCTAGATGTGTTTTGTTTAACTAACATGTATAATTTCATAACTAAATCAGTGTGAGCTGGCTTTATATAGCGATTTGATTATTTATCAATAAAACTTAACTAATATACCCCGTACCATATCCATGGTGAAAAGTGTTTTGTTTATTATACAAATAATTTTATACAAAATAGTTAATGTCTTACAATAAATAGTTATAACATTGCATCAATTAGTGAATGTGCTACATAATTTTTTGTACACGTATTATTTTTTATTAGATGCATTTTGCAATTTTATATAATTTTGATTCTAAACTATAAGTAACCTTCTGTCTATCTTTCTCGACAACGTCCTCCCTCTATATCCGAATACTAGGTAACTTGATCCTTCATCAATGTGCAATAAAACACATCAAAGTATTTTTTTCCCAAAAAGTAAATTAAAGTACATCAAAAGTTAATTAACAATAATCTTGTGATTTTCAAACCTAAAATTCGAATTAATTTTTTAAATTAAGGATTAATAGATCGATAGTTGAGCTTGAATCTAATTTAGGAATTTAGATGAAATTATGGGAAATTTTAGTGACAAACTTTGAATTTTGTTCTTAGTTTTTCAATGAATGGAATGAAGACCAATTGAATTGGAGTTGAAATGCTGAAGGTAAGGGGCGCATGTTTCAAACATATGATGATGTCATCATGGCATTAGCAGTTTTACCATTTACCTTTAGTAAGATGGTCTTATGTAAGACACACTAAAAAAATGCACCTAACATTTTGGCGGCAGCCAACATGAGGTGTGTGTTGGCGACAGCGGAAGTATAATGGGAAATAGGACCGAAAATACAAGATATAATATGTGAAATAAGTAGAGCTGCTGCACCTACTTATATATTGAATAACAATAATAATCAATGTAATAACTTTGTTTTATATATTTTCTTGTAGTTACATTTTTGTTACATGCATCATTGTTATATATATTAACATAAAAAGCTAAATTTAGAATAGTAGTTATCTCAACAAAAACTACAGCTTGATTGCATGCATCATTTTGCTACTTCATTATGACAGTTACCTTAAAATTCTCTTTGATTGCAAATTTATCTCACAAACTCCCCCTCTTAATTTGCAATATTCAATAATATCTTGAATTTCTCAAACTTTTCAGAAGTTATTGCTTTAGTAAGCATATATGCCGGTTCATCATAAGTATTGATGAAATCGAGTTGTATTTCTCCATCGTTGACTAGTTCACGTATAAAATGATGTCGAATCTCTATGTGTTTACTTCTTGCATGAAACACTGGATTTTTTGTCATTGCAATAGCAGACATATTCACAAAATATTGTATTGGGTCTTCCTTGTTGACAAACCAAGTCTTTTAGAATTCTTCGCAACCAAACTGCTTCACATGCTGCTTCAGCAGCTGACATATATTCGGCTTCTGCAGAAGAAAGTGCTACCGTTTGTTGTTACTTTGAATTCCATGATATTATTTTAGTGCCTAGACATAACATGTAGGCTGATGTAATTTTACTATCATCAATGGAACCACCCTAATCACTGTCTGTATAGCCAATCAATTCTTTGTTATCTTCAGTCTGGTATCTTAAACCTACATTTTTAGTACCTTGAAGATATCGTAAAATTCTCTTTGCGGCAGCAAGATGAATTTTGCTAGGATTATTCATAAACCTCGATATCATATTTACTGCTTGAGAAATATCAGGTCTTGTATGAGTTAAATAAAGTAAAGAACTAACAAGACTTCTGAATGTGTTAGGATCAGTCTTCGTAGCTCCATCATCTTGACTTAATTTTTCATTTAATGCCATCGGAGAATTCATAGGCTTGCAATTTTCCATGTGAATTTCTTGAGTAGATCAGCTGTATATTTTTCCTGGTTGAAGAAAATTTCTCCCTTGGTTTGTTTTACTTGTATACCAAGAAAGTATTTCATGAGTCCCAAATCTGACATTTCAAATTCTTGCATCATGGACTCTTTAAAACTATTTATAAGCTTCAGATCATTCCCGGTGTAGATAAGATCATCAACATAAAGACAAACAATGAGAAAATTTCCATCATCGTTTTCTTTAAAATAAAGTGATGGTTCTTGGACTCCTTTTAAAACCATTGTTCATAAAATACTTGTCAATTCTGCTATTCCATGCCCTTGGTGCTTGTTTAAGTCCATAGAGCGCTTTATTAAGACGATAAACTTTTTCTTCTTGCCCAGGAATTTCATAACCTTGTGGTTGTTCCACATATACTTCTTCTTCTAACACTCCATTAAGGAATGCAGATTTAACATCAAGTTGATAGACAAATAATTCTTTTTGTGCAGCTATTGCTAACATTGTTCGGATAGTTTCGATACAAGCTACTGAAGCAAATGTCTCATTGAAATCAACTCCAGGATTTTGAGCATAACCCTTGACCATAAGTCTTGCTTTGTGCTTCTGAATGTTTCCATCTTGGTCTAATTTTGTTTTATAGACTCATTTTAAACCAATAACATCTTTTTCTTTAGGAAAATCTACAAGTTCCCACGTCTTGTTTTTCTCAATCATTGAAATTTCTTCATTCATTGCTTTTATCCAAACTTCTTCTTTTGATGCTTCCGTGAGGAGGCAATGTTGTGCCTTGTGAGTTTGTGCTTGATGTTGAGTTTGAAGAATTCTCTTGATTTTGCGATGACCCGCCATTTGTTGTTGTGGAAATCGGGTCTTGTGAAGAGATAGTTTCTTCTAGTACTGGAATTGAAACTTGTGTTTGAATATTTTCATTGTTCCATTTCCATTTTGCTAATTCATCAAATATCACATCTCTAGAGAATACAATCTTATTAGTCTCAGGACCCAGAAGATGATATCCTTTAGATTCATCACTATAACCTATAAAAAGATATTTTCTTCCTTTGAGATCAAACTTATCTTTACCTTGATCTTTATTTCATGCATATGCAATGCATCCAAAAATTTTAAGATGACTTACGACCGGTTTTCTACCGCTCCAAGCCTTTTCAGGGGTCTTGTTACGAACTGCTTTAGTTGGAGAGCGATTGAGTATGTAGACAGATGTATTTACAGCCTCGGCCCAAAAGTTTTTAGGTGGACCCTTTTCTTCCATCATGCTTCTTGTCATTTCAACAATTGTGCGGTTTTTCCTTTCTGCAACACCATTTTGCTGAGGTGTTCTTGAGAATGTCAATTGCTTTTTCATACCTTCATTTCTACAATGCTCCATGAAGGGTTTATATATAAATTCTCCCCCTCTGTCTGTTCTCAATGTTTTTATCATATAACCACTTTGCCTTTCAACTAATGCTTTGAATTGAAGAAAGACATTAAAAGCATCTAATTTTTTATTGATAAAATATATCCACATCATGCGAGTATAATTATCAACAAATAATATGAAATACCTCTTATCATGCAATGATGGATTTCTAGTACGGCCGAAAATATCTGAATATACCAATTCAAGAGGAGCTTTGGCTCTCCATGAAGTCTTTGGGAGTGGCAAGCGATGCATCTTGCCATATATACATCCTTCACAAACTTGAATATCTCAACCAATGTATGGTAGTCCTACAACCATGTCCTTTTTCTTTAATAGTTGTAGTTCGTTTTGGTTCAAATGACCATAACGTAAGTGCCAAAGATAAGATTCATCCATGACTTTTGCTTGTAATGCCACCTTCTTATTTTTTGGTAGATGAAGTGGGAATACTTTATTTTCAGCCATTTTTTGCCAATGTAGTACCAGATTTCTTGTCTACGATTGTACACTCTCCATCATCAAACTTCGCTGAATATCCTCTTTGTACAAGTTTTCCAACACTTAAGAGATTATGTGTCAGATTAGGCACATACAAAACATCGTGTATATATTTTGCTTCATTTAATTTGCTATTCACGGCGATGTCTCCTTTTCCTTCAACATTGGCTTTCATTCCATCTCCTAGCTAGGGTGACTTGGTTTGCTGCACCCATATCTAGATTAACAAACAAATCTTTATTTCCTGTCATGTGGTTACTGCAACCACTATCTACGAACCACAAATTATTAGTTTTATTCTGAGCATCCATGCACGTAAGAATACCTGCTCGTCTTCACCATTATTTGTGGTGAAATTTGCTTCATTTGTATCTTTTCCACCTTGATGCCAGTAATCCTTGTGGCTGTGGTTTGGATTGCGACATCGTTTGCATTTGTGATAGCAATCTGATGTTTGATGATCATATTTACCACAAATACGACAAATGAATATTGTTCGTTCTTTGTTGATAATTTTGGTATTATGCACGACCTCTACCTTTGCTTCGTCCTCGGCCACGACCAAAATTCTGGGTACCACGATCTCTTCCAAATTGGTATCCTCTTGGGTCTCTCTCTCGTTTCTCTGATTCTCATAGATATTGTTTGTTTGATGCATTTGATTGGGATTGAAATGCTTGATCAACAGATTGATGATCAGTATTTGAATTCCTTTTCAATTTTTTCTCATGTGATTCTAAAGATCCCACTAACTCATGCATCGTGAGAGTTGACAAGTCTTTGGATTCTTCAATTATAAATGAGGCAGAATTATATTTTGTTGTCATAGTTTTCAATATTTTTCGAACTACTATTTTTTCTTCAATAGTGTCACCAAGGCTTCTTATTTGACTGACTATCTCGGTGACTCTAGAGAAATAAAGTTGGATGCTTTCTGTGTTTTTCATCTCCAGATTATCAAATTTTGTCCAAAGATTTTGTAATCTAACGGCAATAACTTTTTCATTTCCCAGAAATTCCTTTTTTAATGTATCCCATGCTTCTTTGGATTTTTTTAAACCAAATATGCGGGGGAAAATTGTTTTATTTACTGCTGCATGAATATAGCGCAATGCGAGTGCATCTCTTTTCTTATTTTCTTTGTATATTTTTTGTTGTGCTTCATTAGCACCTTCGGCAAGATCTCCATAGCCATCTTCCACAAGCTCCCATAAGTCTTGGGATATGAAGAAGGTTTTCATTTGACTACTCCAATAGTCATAATGCTCACCGTCAAAAATAAATAATGTTGGTTGTGAATAAGAGAAAATTAGGTTTGAACTTGAAGCCATATTAAGCTCTTGATACCAAATTTGTTGGCGACAGCGGAAGTATAATGGGAAATAGGACCGAAAATACAAGATATAATATGCGAAATAAGTAAAGCTGCTGCACCTACTTTATATATTGAATAACAATAATAATCAATGTAATAACTTTGTTTTATATATTTTCTTGTAGTTACATTTTTGTTACATGCGTCATTGTTATATATATTAATATAAAAAGCTAAATTTGGAATAGTAGTTATCTCAACAAAAACTACAGCTTGATTGCATGCATCAGCGCGTTCCAATATGATGTTATATATAATCGATTCCGCAGGCAATCTATGTCATGCAAATATGAAATCTTAAGAGTCTCATGAATACATGGTAGTTATATCATCGAACCGCCACCGCTGCGTTTTCTCTACCGTCAGACGGGGTGTCACGGAACCTTCAGTCCAGCAAATTAAGGTTCCGTGACACCCGGTAGAGGCGACGGCGGCGGTTCGATGATATAACTACCATATATTCATGAGACTCTTAAGATTCCATATTTGCATGACATAGATTGCCTGCGGAATCGATTATATGTAACATCATATTCGAACGCACCTCATGTATTCATGTTAGTCACTTCTTAATGTTGTAAATTTATAATTATCTTAATTATCTTTTAGGTGATATAATTACATTTTAAATGATATAATAATATTCAATTATATAATCACATTTCAAACATCATAATTGCATTTCAAACAACAAATTCGTATTTTAAACAATTATATCGTACTTCAAACGATATAATTTTAATTATTGATATTGTGCACCGGGTTTATATTAGTATTTTTAGACATAGCCCAAGTTTTACAATTTTTTTCTTTTTTTGAAAAGTAATGACCAAAAATTAAAATTAGATAGCTCTCATAATTAAACACACTTTTATAGGAGTTTGTTTTGTCCACCTTTTTTTTTTATTTGAACTTTATCTTAAATTGATACTGCTGTTTTTTGGAACTATCTTAAATTAATCTTGCTAATCTTAACTTTTTTGTTTTATTTTGTGAGCGTATATTTTTTTGAAAGGGTATTTTGTGAGTGCATTAAATGTTGATTTGCTAATTTAAACTGATCTAAACAAATCTACACTCCGTATTTATGTTGGTATAGATATGAAACTGTCTACTCCCACTGGTTCGTTATAATGACACCAACAAATTTATTGTTAACATTTATAATAGTACCTCCATTGTTGCATTAATTTGAATTGAAGGTAATAAACAATTAAACATATTCTTAATGAAAGGATATTGCATACACCCGGTATATAGTAAAGTTACCGTACAACGGGTTGCTTAAACCAATTTTTAGTAACTAGAATTAAATTTTTGATAACTTTGAAACTATGGAAAACTAATGGTATAATTTGTACAAATAACTTTAATATATGGCATAATAAGATATATTTATTCATTAACATTGAGTTGTTTATCATTACAAAGTAAGTAAGTGCAGTGCATGATCACTAACAAGTTTCTGGTAAGACCGTCTTACAGTAAAACCATTAACTATTTATTGGTTTTCTTTAACTATGAGATTTATTGAATTAATTAATATATTTTACTGTCTAACAACCTAGTGGTCTTACCAAATAAGACCATCTTGTATAAGTTTTTATAGCATGATCATTAAAGCTTGAGCTGATTTGATGATAACTAGAACGCAAAATACTCTAACTTTTAACCCGTTATTACAGTAATAATTATTGAAAATTCTTAGGTGGCAGTTTGTGAAACGACCACCATAATTTATATATGCCAAATATCTAATTACATTAATGATGAAACTTACATATTAATATATTGATTCTTTTGCAATCATTATAAATAATAAATAAACACTTTCATGATTGTTTTATATATTTTTTCAAATTATTTCTTATTAAATTATCTATTTAAACAATCATGGAATTATTGTGAAAAAATATTTAAAAAAAATCTTATTTACTATGATTTATATTTAAAAAATAATGTAATAGTTTTAAATGTCCCTATAATTACTTTAACTAAAACAGATAAAATATTATCATGTATTTACTTGATAAAACTTTGGTGGCCGTAGAATTCGCCATTAATTAGTGTACATTTTGTCACGGACCGTCTATTTGTCCCACCCATAGTCCTAATGATTAGGCATAAGGATTCCCAAGGGGAGCTGCTATTGGACTGTCAAGCAGCACCCTCCCCCTTATAGTAGGCAGTTTAAGGAAAAGATAGTGCTGCAGGATAATACTTGATATGCAGATAAGCAATACTTTTAGGGCGGCAGTTCTATACTTCCCCAAATGGGCTCAAACTTGACATGAGGGCTGCCTACTATATTAGAAGAGCGTGGAAGGCTCTAGAACCTCGTTGAAAAGTCTGGAATTGAACGGGATGTTCCGGAAGGTTCCGAAATAATATGGAACAAGTTGCTAGGATATTCTTGAGTGGGTGGCTATACAATGTTCTAGTATGGTCTAGTGCTGTCATGGATATTCTAGAGGGATGTCTCTAGACTTCTCTAGGGTGTGTCGAGGGTTCTAGGAAGGATGTTCCTAGAATACTCATGATAGTTCTAGTACATATTAGAATGTATCTAGAAGATTCTTGTATGTACATACTTGGTTGTATTCTCTAGAAGGGCCTAGGGAGTTAGGATCTAGATCCCTCTATTTGAGGAGGTTAGGAGTATTCTAGAATAGTTAATGTTATAGGATGGATGCCTATAAATAGGCACCTTGAGGCATTTGTACAGAACAACTTGGAGAGCACAATATTCACCTTTGTAAGCAAGTGTAACATTTGTTAGAGAGTATTAATAGAGTTCAATTCCCTCTACCACTTGTGTGTTTCATTGTGTTACTTCAAACAACCATCTTCCACATAACTTAGAGAGGGTGAGTGTGTGGGGATAATCTGGGCACAAGGGGTGTGCTACTTGGGGTGAGTGCTAAGGGCTAACGGGATTTGTCCAACGCACTAAAATATTCGTCTGGGACGAATACTTGGGAGTTAGGCACAAGGGACGTGTCTTGCTAAGTGAGATTGCTAAGTGAGATCATCAGCTCAAGGAGTGAGCTACGAGGGCACGAGGAGCGTGTCAAGGGGAAGCCTGACTTGTTCACGACGGATTGTTGAGCAAGTGGCGCACGCAGTTGACTAACTTTACGGGAAAGAGTCAGCACGTGACAATTGGCTGTATAGAAAACTGTATCATTCTTAACAACATAATGTCAAAAGGATATGATAAGTTGAGTAGATTAGATCCCAAACCGCCAAACCTACCTAATTTGTCCTCAACTACAATAAGCATTATATATGCAACAAATAGAAAGTTTGATCCATTTGAAAAACAAAAATCTACATACGCGGCATAATCGTAGTCCATGGGAATTATATAATTGAATCAAAGCATCTATATAATTTAATAATTAAAATAAACTAGCTAAGGTCTAATTTCCTATCCTAAATGTTTAAAGTGTACAACTTGCGTAAGATATTTGTAACATTTTATAATTTTCTATTTTTTAATTTTAGATACTCCTATTATTGATCTATCTTAATAAAGTCAAGAAAGGAAACATCCCGACACATGCGCCAATAACGCCTATATATACTTACTACCCTAAGGTGTAATATTTTCACATAACCATCATTAATTAATTAACAAAATCAACAAAGTAATTAATTAATTAATTATTAATTTTTTGAGGAATGGCAGGAATAATGGAGAAGATTGGGGAGAAACTCCACATGGGAGGAGGTAGTGATCACCATGGTGAAAAGAAAGATGGCGATCACCACAAAAAAGATGAAGGTCATCACAAAGAAGGAGGTGGGGGTATGATGTCAAAGATCCTTGGTCATGGTGATGATGATCATCATAAGAAGCATGATGATGGTGGTCATAAGAAGCATGGTGATGATGATCATAAAAAGCATGGTGATGATGATCATAAAAAGCATGGTGATGATGGGGAGAAAAAGAAGAAGAAGAAAGATAAGAAGAAGAAGAAGGATGGTCATCAGGGTGATAAGCATGGTGATAGTAGCAGTAGCAGCGACAGTGATTAGATTGTCGTCGATCTATTGTCATTGGTTAATGTCTTATTATAAATCTTTTGAGGTATGGATCTTAATTACTTATAAGCATTATGATATGAATATTGTTTGCTTTTTCTATTTTTTTTTTGAATTCGTCAATTATGAATATTAATCATAAAAAACTTAATACAGGTTGTATCGAGATCTAATGTGAGGTAATATACTACATTTGCAACAAATTAAAATGTCTTGACTTTAAATAGCTAGTGAAATTGCTAGTTATTTTATTTTATGTATAATATAGATAGTATTGTGAATTTGTCACAAATTTGTACAAAATATATTAAGATGAAAAAGAAAATTTAATAAGTTAAAAAAAGAGTACATTAAGTGATTGACATAATCTACCATTGCACCGATAAATGGAGAAAGGTGATCTGCACCGACCGAATAGAATATCACCTTTTTCTATTCTTTCTTTCATACACTATTGCTTTTGTAACGTTGTCCATTTAACATTAATTGGTCCATTGATTAATATCTTTATTTTGGTGCTTTTTATATATATATAATTATATACCTATTACTCCCCCATTTCAAAATATTTATTACGCTGAATATTAAATATAATTAGAGTAATTTTGACTATAAAAATTCTTGATGACATATAGAAAATAAACATATTCATCTTCTTATATTTGCCTGAAATATCAATTTTTGTACTCCGTATTTAAAATAATGTAATAAAAGATATAAAGGTTTAGTCTAATGTATTGAAAATTGTGCAAAAATTCAAATGTAACAAATTTTTTAGAACAGGAGTATAAAAATAACAGTTAGTAATACCTCTGTTCGCATCATTTTACTATTTGGTTAATTATTGATTAGATTAATTAATCACATTATTCTCTTGTTTATGCAGGACTTATGAAGTTTGTAGAATAATAAATGATAAAGAGTAGTGGTGCAACCACTTTAGAGAATATCTCAAGGAATTCATGTGCTGCGAGACACGTCGTGTTTGCTAAGCTAATCCGTTTCTTGACTTTGTATTAGAAGAAGACTAGTTTTGATTGTCCATTATTAACAACTTATTTTATTCTAAAGTTTGTACTTGTATCTCGTCATAATTATATTTATGTGAGTTTTGATTTAATCTGTTTTTCTGTTTTTTTTTTTGTTGGTTAACTTAGTTGTCCTCAAGGTATGATAAGATTATATCATTATTTGTCTTACCATGTTATTATATGAAGTATATTTTTTCTTAAGAAAAATTAAACTTTATCTATCATCAACAAAAATAAAAATGCTACTACCTCCGTATCAAAATAGCTACATGTCACGGACCGATTATTTGTCCCACTCATAGTCCTTATGCATAGACATAAGAATCCCTAGGGGGAGCTGCTCGTGGGCTGCCAAGCAGCACCCTCCCCCTTATAGTAGACAGTTTTAAGGAACAATTAGTGCTGCAAGGAAATACTTGACATGCAAATAAGCAGTACTTTTAGGGCGGTAGTGCTATACTTCTCCAAATGGGCTCAAACTTGACATGGGAACTGCCTACTATACTAGAGGAGTATGAAAGGCTCTAGAATCTCGTTGGAAGGTCTAGAGTTGTCAGGGGCGTTCCGGAAGGTTCCAGAATAATATATGGAGCAAGTTGCCAGGATATTCTTGAGTGGGTGGCTCTAGAATGTTCTAATATGGTCTAGTGTTGTCATGGGGGTTCTAGAGGTATGTCTCTAGAGTTCTTTAGGGTGTGTGGAGTGTTCTAGGAAGGATGTTCCTAGAATACTCATGATAGTTCTAGTACATATTATAATGTATCTAGGAGATTCTTGTATGTACATAATTGGTTGTATTCTCTAGAAGGGTCTAGGGAGTTAGAATCTAGATCCCTCCATTTGAGGAGGTTAGGAGTATTCTAGAATAGTTGATGTTATAGGATGGATACCTATAAATAGGCACCTTGAGGCATTTGTACATAACAACTTGGAGAGCTCAATATTCACTTTTGTAAGCAAGTGTAGCATTTGTTAGTGAGCTTAATAGAGTTCAATTCCCTCTACCACTTGTGTGTTTCATTGTATTACTTCAAACAACCATCTTCCACATAACTTAGAGAGGGTGAGTGTGTGGGGATAACTTGGGCACAAGGAGTGTGTTACTTGGGGCTTGAGTGCTAAGGGCTAACGGGATTTGTCCAACGCACTAAAATATTCGTCTGAGACGAATACTTGGGATCTAGACACAAGGGACGTGTCTTGTTAAGTTAGATCATCAGCTCAAGGAGTGAGCTACGCGGGTACGAGGAGCGTGTCAAAGGGAAGCCTGACTTGTTCACGACGGACTATTGAGCAAGTGGCGCATAGGGTTGACTAGATATGCAGGAGTCAAAGAGTCATCACGTGACATACAGCAAATTAATTTTTATATTCTCACAAATAATACTCCAAAGTTGCAATTATTATGATATAGAGGTAGTAATATAGATTCGATGTACAATAATTTATTGTTATCTGAAATGCAATTATATAATTCAAACATAATTATATCATTTAAAATATTATTATGTCATTCCAAAGTTGACTACTCCCTCTCTGTTCCTTGAAGCAACATTTAGTTGTTCCTTAAAATTCCTATTACTTCTATTATATTTTATAAAAATTCTTCAGTGGCCGTTTGAAAGACGGTCACCAAAGTCATAAAAAAGTCAAACGAATTACAGCAACATATTTTAGATAATGTAACTAATATGTAGATAAGGTAGTTATGGATGGACCACTTAAAAATATTTTTCTGCAATATTTAGTAAATAAGGAAAAAATAATTTTTCTGCAATATCTAGTAAATAAGGATAATTCTTGTAATATTGAAAATTGTTTGAATGCATTAAACTCCTTCAATGGCTTCCATTGATACGAATAACATCTTTTTTTTTTTTAAAAAATATGCCACAAAACCTATTGAAAATTCCTTATTAATCATCAAATTTATATTGTAGTATTAGATCGATCCAAGATGATTGATTTAAAATTTTTTGAAATCTTTATATATGTGTGAAGTTGTCGAAATAATGTAGTTGATCGGCAAAAGGATGGAAGTCGGTGGGAAAAATGTTGGTGGCTTGATTAATGGTGGTGGTTTACAAAAATCGAATTAGCCGGAAAATTTGTTGTCCGTCAGAAAAATCAGAAGTCATCTTTAAAAAGGGGCTGATACCAGAATTAATGGAGGAAGCCGGAAAATTTGGAAAACATCGGATTTAATGGTGGTGTGTACTGGTAATGGGGTTCCAAAAACCTTATATTGGAACATATGCAAGGTATGTTCTTTTGTTATTTTTTGGTAATGACCATATATATTTTATCATGTCCTTATAGATATGTTGGTTAATGTCTGGTAATGACCATTTTATGTTTTGGAAATGACCCAACCATGATCATAAATATATATATTTCAAAAACCACAATATATGAATCCAGTACATCAACATGTCCATTGACATGTGAATTCATGATGTAATTCATTTAAGAATTTAACAATTTGACTAACTGATGGGTTTTCACTCCCTTTGTTAGACCTTAAAGACGATATGCTTGGTGGAATGCAATTCGACTTACATTAATTTAAACTGAAATTCAATTTATTGGGGATTTTTTTTGTAAGGAAATGTAAATTGAAATAATGATATAATAAATGCATAGTAAGATTAATAATCAAATGGACTGAGGGGTATCTGGTTTACTTATGACCATTAATACATATGTGTGTTGCCGTGCAAATATTCAGAGGTGCCCAACTCTTCAATGAGTTTCCAAGTCTTGAAATTTTCTTAAAAAGTATAAAATGCACAAATCTAAAACTTAAAATTAATGTAAGGTAGTACTTTGAAGTGGACAAATTTTAAAACTTTGAAGTTGAAGTAAGGTAAAAATGTTAAAGTAAGCTAGAAATATTAAAAATGATAAAGATGGAGAAATTTAAAAGAATAGGCACAGTTAAAACTTTAAAGCGAACGAACAACTCCACGACTTTAATCTGCAACTTTAGAGGCCCCCAATTCGCACGCAAAGCACACTGATGTGATCATTCTTTATTTTTTTCCTTTTTATGGTAAATTGCCATGCAAGGATTATTTATCGAAATAAGATTATAATAGTTTAGTTAATAATCTAGGCTGTTGTGCAAGTAGGAAAGGAAAATTAGATTTGCTAGAAGACAATTGCTTTACTTGAATTTAAAAAGCTACACATTTCTTAGTTTGACCATTACCAAATATGGTTCTTGTCATATTGAAAATTGATTTGAACCCAAAAATTATCTTAGTTTCCAAATGATTTGAATCCTTTTACACACCATAAGTCTTCAAACCAATAACATAGTAGTTCACATAAACTAACGGTGGATTTAATTGAAACCAAAATAGAGGAACCAAACAAAAACAATCAGGAATCAGCAACAACAAATTAATGGTGGATTGATCATGTCCCACTTATAAAATTGCCAAGTTCAATGTTATCTTCAAGATCCATTCTCGCGACATCATCATCATTGTCAACATTGTCATCATTGTTTGCTGCATTATTCATCAACTTAACCATAACTCAGTAATTATTATAATTTATTAGTCGTTTAAAGAAAAACACTAAACAATACCAAAATCACCGGGTGTTGATAACTCTTGATCATTTTCAGTTGTGTGTTCGTGGTTCAAATGTGCCTCTGCTTCATTCCTGATATCTTCCAATACTTCATGTGTGAATACTTCTGGATGAAGACACTTTAACATCCCCTGTACTACTAAGTTCTCAATAAGGACAACTTTGACACTTAGGTCTTGCTTCTTTCATGTACATTCAAATTCAGGGTGTTCTTTGCGTTTTTTAGACCCACGTTTAGTTTTTTGCCTTTCCCATTTGATTGAAGTTTCGTTATCAGCAAACCTAATGTCATTTGTTGATAAGCATGGTGATAGTACCAGTAGTAGCGACAGTGATCAGATCGTCGTCGATCTAGTGTCATTGGTTGAATGTAGCAATTTGACATAAATAGCTAGTAAAAATGTTTGTTATTGTATTTTATGTATAACAAAGGTAGTATTATAAATTTGTCACAAATATGAATAAAATATATTAATCCCTTTATGTTTTTTTACTTGCGACATTTACTTTTACGTATCTCAAGACACAACTTAATAAATTAATATTTCGAATTTGGTATAATAAAAAATTATATTTCGAAATGTATATACATCGAGATGAATCAAACAAAATCTCATATGACTGTATTTTTTGTTATGTATTAAACACCAAAATGAGTGACTAAAAAAGATCGAGGGAGTAAGATGGAAAAGAAGAGGTAATAAGTAAAAAGAACGAGTACGTAAAGTGATTGACATTATCTTCCATTGCACCGATAAATATAAATGACAATGGTGATCTAATATTACATCACACGGACCGAATAGAATATCACCCCTTTTCTTTCGTTCGTACACTATTGCTTAATTGCTTTTGTCACGTTGTCCATTTAACATTAATTGATCCATCGATTAATATCTGTACTTAGGTGCTTTTTTATATTATATATCTTTTACTCCTCCTGTTTCAAAATATGTATTATGTTGGAATATTAAGTATAAAAATTGTAATTTTTACTATAAAAAATCTTTATGATATATAAAAAAAGTAAACATATTTATCTTGTTAAATTTGCCAAAAATATCAATTTTTGTGATTGATAAAGTATGGGGATGAAAGATATTAAGGTTTAATCTAGTGTATTAAAAATCGTGCAAAAATTCAAATGTAACAAACTTTTTAGAACAGGAGTATAAAAACAACAGTTTGTAATACTTCAATTAGCATGATTTTACTATTTGGTTAATTATTGATCAGATTAATTAATCACATTATTCCCTTGTTTATGCAGGACCCATGAAGTTTGTAGAAGAATAAATGATAAAGAGTAGTGGTGATACTACTTTAGAGAATATCTCAAGGATCTCACGAGCTGCGAGACACGTCGTGTTTGCTAAGCCTACTCCGTTTCTTGACTTTGTATTAGAAGAAGACTAGTTTTGATTGTCCATTATTAACAACTTGTTTTATTCTAAAGTTTGTACTTGTATCTCGTCATAATTATAATTATGTGAGTTTTGATTAAATCTGTTTTTTTTTTTTTTTATTTATATTTTTTGTGGGTTGGTTCCCTCAAGGTATAATAAGTTTATATCACTATTTGTCTTACCGTTTATTATATAAAAGTATATTTTTTCTTAAGAAAAATTAAATTTATCTATCATCAACAAAAATAAAAATGCTACTACCTCGTATCAAAAAAGCTGCAGCAAACTAATTTTTATATTCTCACAAATAATACCCCAAAGTTGCAACTATTATGATATAGAGGTAGTAATATATATCCGATGTACAATATTTTATTATTATCTCAAACACAATTATATAATTCAAAGATAATTATATCATTTAAAATACGATTATGTTATTCAAAAGTTGACTACTCCCTCTTTTCCTTGAAGTTTCTGCCACTTTCAGCATTTAGTCATTCCTTAAAATTCCTATTACTTCTATTATATTTTAGTGTTTGTTTGATTGCCCTCAATTGCCATAGGAAATGACAAATGTCATGATTTGTTAGTAGGGAGTGTTGTTTGGTTGCTCTCAATTCCTCAAAATGTTGGAATCTAAAAATCCATAGGAGTTCTAAATACCCACAAAATGGAGGAATTGAAAAACCGCACCCAATTGTACCCTTGGTGATTGTAGTTTCCCGCATACAGTTACAAATAATTAGATTATTATTCCTTACAAATTTCCTCTTTAGCGTTAATTTGTTAGGATGCATGGGAATTGTATACAGTAAACCAAGCATAACATTATAATGAAAATCCTCGGATTTTATAATTCCTATATGGCAACCATACAAGCCGACCAATCCCATGATCACCAAAACCACCGTGGGGATACGTTTACCACGAAGGATGCGGGCCTGCCAGCTGAACCACTCTTGTCCTAGAAAAATGGTCATATATTGGATACATGGCCAGGCGAAGATCCTGCCGAGAGGTAGCAAAGTAGTCCATCATCTGCTGCTGCTGAATTTGAAATCCACTGAACGAGTCCTGCAGCTGTCCCATACCAGTCTTCCAATCTCCATCTCCTGCATAATAAGTACTAGGTCCGGCATCCTAGGAAGACTGGAAGGTGGAAGGATGAGAGGTGGACACTTGGCCCAGCCCCCTTCTAGCATAACTCCGCTGACTAGCAGGGGGTGTCCCATCAGAAGAAGTCAAGGGCATAGTCTAAGAGCTCTGATTAGGTGCCAAGTGATGGTGGGGTGGGGTAGAACAACGAATGCCTTCTTATACGAACCAACATACCAACGGAATCTGCATCCGTCTATAGAGCTAATCCACTCACAAAATGTAAAATAATCTTAATCCAATTATCGGATACCCACTACAAGGGCATGCTGATCAGCAAGGTCAATCTAATAATTACGAGCAATTAAAGTAATCAAAGCCACAAAAAACAATATTATTCAAAGTTGGCCTACCGTGCCTATCTAAACCTACAAAAGTGTTGCATTGATTTTGCAAATGAATGACAAAGTGATGTGCAATAAGAATTCTATATGGGCAAGGACCGCGCAACAAATGTTGGCCCATAATCATGATCTCCCTAGTAGTAATAGTGTGGGCCTCATGGCGGCCAAAGATAGTCCAACCCATAAGCGATATACCATGCAGGCGGAAGGTTGATGCATCAAATTAGTAGACTTATGTTGCCAACTTTCTGTAGTTTGACCCGTCAACGTATTCCATAACTCAACATCATTAAAATCTTTTGGAGCTCTATTTTTATCCATGCTAGATAAGTCAAAAATAAAGCTAAAATCCGCTAAAGTCTCATAACGTTCTCTAAATAATCGAAATGACATGCCCCTAATGGGTTTATGCGGGTTCAGTTGGATTGACCCTAAAACTAGAAATGAACTGGTATGTTATATCCGCATAGGTTGGCACATCCATGGTGAAAAACTTTTCCATACACATATTTTTTAGACACTCCCTAGTGTCTTCTACAATTCCTAGATCATACTGCAAAGTGTACTCTATAAAGTGTGTTGGAACAATGGGGTGTTGTTTAAGTTTCATAAATTTATTACGTTGTTCATGCGAAGCAAAACTTACCTTGGGGAACTCCGGATCCCTCGCAATCGCATCATAGCGAGGTTGGGCTTGCCTCCTCCTTGAAGCTCTACTGGAGTCTCTCCTTTTACCTTTTAGATACCATTGTTTGTTCATGTTGTTGATGATTTTTGTAAAAAAATTTCGGGTTTTGGGTAATATTGATTTTAATTTTTTTTTGTGATTTATGTTGTGAGAGGAAAAAAGAGGGTGGAAAATTAAAGAGAATGGTGAAAATTTGAGGTGATTTGGAGTTGAGATAAGGAAATTATAAGGATTTGAAGTTTGAATGAAGGTAGGAGTAATGGTGGATTTGGGGTTTTATGATAGAGAAATTGAGAGCAAAGGTAGAAAGAGAAAGAAAAAGATGAGAAAGAAGGGGAATAAGGGAGCGATGAAGAAGAAAAGGGAAAGGAAAATGGATAGGTGGGGGAGTCATTATGCCCAAGCCACGTTGCAGCTCGCTCAGCTTGAGTGCTTTTGTTGTGAGAGGAAAAAAGAGGGTGAAAAATTAAAGAGAATGGTGAAAATTTGAGGTGATTTGGAGTAGAGATAAGGAAGTTATAAGGATTTGAAGTTTGAATGAAGGTAGGAGTAACGGTCAATTTGGGGTTATATGAGAGAGAAATTGAGAGAAAAGGTAGAAAGAGAAAGAAAAAGATGAGAAAGAAGGGGAATAACGGAGAGACGAAGAAGAAAAAGGAAAGAAAAATGGGTAGGTGGGGGAGTCAGTGTGCCCAAGCCACGTTGCAGCTCGCCCGACTTAAGTGCTTGTGTTGTGAGAGGAAAAAAGAGGGGGGAAAATTAAAGAGAATGGTGAAAATTTGAGGTGATTTGGAGTTGAGATAAGGAAGTTATAAGGATATGAAGTTTGAATGAAGGTAAGAGTCATGGTGGATTTGGGGTTTTATGAGAGAGAAATTGAGAGCAAAGGTAGAAGGAGATAGAAAAAGATGAGAAAGAAGGGGAATAAGGGAGAGACGAAGAAGAAAATGGAAAGGAAAATGGGTAGGTGGGGGAGTCAGTGTGCCCAAGCCACGTTTTAGCTTGCCCGGCTCAGGTGCTTTTATTGTGAGAGGAGAAAAGAGGGCGGAAAATTAAAGAGAATGTTGAAAATTTGACGTGATTTGGAGTTGAGATAAGGAAGTTATAAGGATTTGAAGTTTGAATGAAGGTAGGAGTCATGGATTTGGGGTTTTATGAGAGAGAAAGTGAGAGAAAAGGTAGAAAGAGAAAGAAAAAGATGAGAAAGAAGAGAAATAAGGGAGAGACGAAGAAGAAAAGGGAAAGGAAAAGGGGTAGGTGGGGGAGTTAGTGTGCCCGGGTCATGTTGCAGCTCGCCCGGCTTAAGTGTAGTGTGCCCGGGCACTCGGATGAACTGGCGATTTTCAATTTTTTTCTAAGTTCCTGGTTAAAATTCAACTCGCCCGACCTCCTATGACTGTGCCTGGGTACCCGCGTCCATTACACATCTTTAATATTTCTCCAAAATTTTCAAAAAAATTCTAAATGTGGGATTTCGTGATGCGCGCCTGGTACGATTGCAATTTGCCCGGAGCCCGTACTGTGCACCCGACCACCCAGCATACTACACTTCATTAATTTTTTGAATTTTTTTCTTCTTTCCTCTTGTCATGTATGCTTACCTAAACTGTAATGCTCCATGAAAACTCAATAAAATCTTTACTCCCTCACACTCACTAAAAATTAAGACTAAACTAAGCTAAAAACTAGAAGAAAAGCTACTAAACTACTTACGGTTCGCCTCCCGAAAAGCTCTTGTTTAAGTTCATTAGCTTGACCGTGTTACGTATCTGAACATTCACAGGGGACCTGGGTCATGGAAGCTGACTTCTTCCACCAACTCAACTACGTTTCCTCCATAGTAATGCATCAGGCGATGACCGTTGACCTTGAACTTTTCTCCTTTATCATTCTAAACCTCAACGAACACATATTTGCTGACCATGGTGACAATGAATGGTCCACTCCATCTAGACAGTAGGTTTCCAGGAAAAAGTATCAATCTAGAATTGAATAAGAGTACCTTATCACCAACATCGAACTCTTTCTTCGTGATTCTCTTGTCATGCCACCTCATAGTCTTCTCCTTATAGATCTTGGTACTATCATAAGCTCACAACCGAAACTCGTTCAACTCATTCAACTGAAGTAGCCTCTTCTCACCTGTAAGCTTAGCATCCATATCCAGCTCTTTCACGGCCAGTAGGCCTTGTATTCTAGCTCAACTGGCAAGTGGCATGCTTTCCCTTACACCATCCAATATGGGGACGTGCCTATAGGTTTCTTGAATGCTGTTCTATACGCCCATAAAGCATCATGAAGCATGCTACTCCAATCCTTCCTTGTTTTTGCAACTATTTTCTCTAAGATGGACTTGATTTCTCGATTCAAAACATCAACTTGGCCACTGGTTTGTGGATGATAAGCTAACCCGGTTCAATGATAGACTCCATACTTCTCAAGTAATTTAGTAAGCGGCTTCTCATGAAAATGTGAACCCCCATCACTAATAATAGCTCTAGGAACTTCAAATGTTAGAAAAATAACTTGCTTAAACAATCTCAACACAGCATGGTCAGTGTGAATGATAGCTTTGAGCCTAAAAGGTAGGATTGAAACTTATCAAGTGCATAAACAACTGCAAGCAACTCCTTTTCCGTGGCGGCATAATTGACTGGAGATGAGTCCAAGGTCTTGCGAGCATAGTAAATGGCATGCAAAAATTTGTCCTTCCTTTGACCTAGAACGGCTCTAACTACATAATCACTGGCATCACACATTAACTCAAATGGGAGGTCCCAATCAGGAGACTGAATGATGGGTGAAGTCGTGCAGAGATCAGTGCCTATTTTATCCTGTAAAAAGACTCAAGACATTTATTAGTAAAATCAAGATCGACATCTTGTAAAAGCAATTGGGTTAGTGGTTTCACAATTTTTCAGAAACCCTTGATAAACCTGTGATAGAAACCTGCATGACCCAGAAAGCTTCTTACTCCCTTGACATTCACAGGAGGGGGGAGTTGCTCGATTACCTATATCTTTGCCATATCTACCTTAATACCTCGGTCAGATATCAAATTTCCGAGCACAACACCTTCAGTGACCATGAAGTGACACTTCTCCCAATTATGCACAAGATTCACTTCTTCACATCTCACAAGCACTTTGGTTAGATTGTCTAAACATGCATCAAAAGAAGTTCCATAGACACTAAAATTATCTATAAAGACCTCAATGATAGAATCAATAAAATCATAGAATATGCTCATCATGCAACGTTGAAAAATAGCAGGGGCGTTACATAAAGTCATTCTACAATATGAAAAACTACCGTAAGGACATGTAAATGTGGTTTTCTCCCTATCATTCGGGTGAATGGGGATTTGAAAAAATCCCAAATATCCATACCAATAACAAAAATACTAATTCAACCTTACAAGCTTTTGATCAATAAAGGGGAGGAAGAAGTGACTTTCTTAGTGGCAGTGTTCAGTTTTCGATAGTCAATGCACATACGCCAACCCGTGACGAATCTAGTGGGAAGTAATTCATTTTTATCATTACGCACAACATCGGTCTCACCTTTCTTAGGCACTACTTGTACCGAACTAACCCATTTAGAATCAGGAACAAAATAGATAATGCCAGCATCAAGCAATTTAATGACCTCTTTCTTGACTACCTCCTACACGTTTAACGAAACTGACCTTGTATGCACGGTTTTATAACCTTCCTCTAAATGAATATGATGCATGTAAAATCAGGACTAATGCAAGTCAAATCATCAATGGTGTAACAAATAGCCTTTTTTATGACATTTAAGCACAAATAAAAGTTTTTTTTTAAGTTGAATATCGGTAACAGAATCACTAACAATGACTGGATATAATTATTTTTCATCAAGGATTGCATATTTCAAATTAGAGGGGAGGGGTTTCATCTCGGGTTGCGTTACATCCTTTAGTGAGCAAACAATATGTGGCAATTTTAAAAATTTCCGGCTCACCTCCGAACTTAATTCCACTCTAGAAAGGTCTTGGATAAACTTGTCCGTCTCAACATTGCCTTCTTCTAAAACAACATCTAAACACAACACGGGCTCTAGAAGAACCTTTCTAACAGATTGAGGCAAGTCACATAAAATCTAATTAATAACATCAATTCTATAGCAAGACTGTTCTAACATGGACTCTCCAAAGCACCATCAATGTTGAAAATAACCTTGTGATCACCAACCGTAAGAGTTAGACTATCGTTTTTCACATCAATAACAGCACCTGCAGTATTCAAAAATGGTCTACCTAATACAATGGGGAGGTGAGCATCCTCATCCATATCTAGCACAACCAAATCTACAAGTATGAAAAAAATTCCCTACTCTCACCGAGAAATCCTCCAAAATACCTTTTGGGTATTTTACAGTTCTATCTGCCATCTACGAGGTAATGTTAGTAAACTTTAAGGAACCCATATTTAACTTCTTACAGATAGACAATGGTATTACACTATCATTGGCCTCTAATCACACAATGCTTTATTAATAAACAGTGGACCGATGTTACAAGGAATAGAAAAACTGCCTAGAACCTTGAGCTTAGGTGGAGACTTATTCTATAAAATAGCACTATATTCTTCAGTTAAAGCTACAGTCTCTACCGAACTCAAGCCACATTTTCCACTCAATATGTCCTTCAAAAACATAGTATATGTGCGTACCTGCGTGATTAGATCAGTGAAAGGCACGGTAATCTGCAAATTTTTGACAATGTCGAGAAACTTAAGGAAATGGTTGTCATTCTTACTCCTATCTACCCTATGAAGAAAGGGTAGTGGCACTTTGGGAGGTGTCAATGTATCAGTGGGCATGTCAGCTACATAAGCTCTGTTCTCCATGACTTCGTTCTCCTTGGGGGGTGTCGGCTCTACAATCTCCTCAATCACCACAATGCTAATCTTTCCATTTTGCACTACCGGCTCGGAATCAACATCATTAGTTGGTATCTTCGGACCCTCGTAGTGCGTCCCTCTTCTGGTGGTAATAGAATTGACATGATCCCTTTGACACTACAAGATAACCTCGTCTTTGCGACGGACTAATTCCGTCGCAAAAATGGTAAAGTCTGTCGCAAAAAGCCGTTTGCGACGGAATTCCGTCGCAAACGGTCCCTCGCTAAATTTTTTGTTGCAAACTTCCATTATTGCGACGGATTTTCTGTCGCAAATTATTTGTGACGGAATCATAGAAGTTTGCAACGGAATTTTCCCTCACAAAATTGCGACGGAATTTTCCCTCGCAAAATTGCGACGGAATTTTCCCTCGCAAACTTCTATTTTGCGACGGAATTTTCCCTCGCAAATTTGCGACGGAAATTCCCTCGTAAATTTGCGACGGAAATTCCCTCGCAAAATTCCCTCGCAAAATTTGCGACGGAAATTCCCTCGCAAACTTAGGGAATTTGCGACGGAATATTCCCTCGCAAATTCCCTCACAAACTTCAACAAAAATATAATAATGCACTTTTGCTACGGAATATTCCGTCGTAAAAAAGTTGACGGATTTTTAATGTTTCGATTGCTTATTTGTATTTGTGCCTGTGAGCCTGTATGATANGTGAACCTGTATGATCTGCCACGTTATGTATTCTAATCAAATAAGGACAATTTATATTTTCCGATAATTATATATTTCAAATGTAACATATGCATACAAAGTATTTCCGGCTTAAATAGTTTCATAGTTTTAAAGTTTAACAATGATAATAAAGGCACTAAGCTATGTTATATGGAACAAGATATCTATCTACACTTGCATCCCTTGCCCGGCGCCGCTGCCCTCGTCGTCTGGTGAGTCTCGAGGCTGAATTTGGAAAGGTGAACAACTGTCGCTACCGAATCAACTCATCATCTGCTCCATAAACTCCTTTTGTGTCCTTTGCATTGCCTCAATCTCGGCTCGCATCTTCTCCTCAACCTCAGCCCGCACCTCCTCCCGCACCTCGTCCCGCACCTTCTCCACATGTTTCTCTAAATGATCTTTCATTTGAGAAAACACAGATGGCGTGTACTGCTTCGATGATCCAGATCTCCTCGAAGAGCTGTAATACAGGTCCGCACCACTACCAAGACCCTTCACGCGACCTTTCTTGCTACGACCACCAGATGCCTTCCAATATAACTCATCGGGCGTTCTCTGACTCCCGTCACTGCTTGTTTCCTCAAGCTTCTTCTGGTAGGTCTCCTACAAAACACAATTAAAATTAAATTAGTTATACAGATTTGAATTTAAATCAACCCAACAAACATTATAAACAATAAAAGCCAGAGTTATGTAACAAACACTAGTACAAAAATCGACTTTTGCTGCGGTTTTTTTAGGGGTATTTGCTGCGGTTTTTAACCGCAGCACTTGGAGCAGCAGCAATAAACTAGCTTATTATTTGCTGCGGTTCAACCGCAACAAAAAAATGGACTTTTTGCTGCGGTTGTAGTCAAAACCGCAGCAAAAAGGGGGCAAAATTTGGTGGGAAATCCCACTATTTGTTGCGGTTCTTTGTAAAACCGCAGCAAATAGTGGGATTTCCCACCAAAAAAAAAAGTTTTATTTGCTGCGGTTTTCCATAATAACATCAATCTCAAATACAATTATATTACAAAAAACACTTCAAAGAGCATTATAACGGCAGCATCTCAACAGTGGCAGCAACAGAAGTGTGGAGAGCACCTATTAACAATTAAGCATCAGTGAAAGAAAAACAAAAAAAGATAAAGGACTACTGCAAATAGTAAAGATAGGATGATTGGAAACTCGTTTAATAGTGGCAAATCAAGATAAAGATAGCATGAAGCTGACGAAGAACACACCCTTACAAAGCTAAACATAAAGCACCAAGAAAACAAAACCATACCAAACACAAATGTGAGGATTGCATCCACATAGATGATAAACAGTAAAAATAAACAGCAAAAATATAAAAAGAAAATCCACATAGATGATAAATAAGAGAGAAAAGAGCAGTGGAAGTGGCAGAGCAGCCTTCCTATTTTCTCATTGCCGAGAATTATATGAATCATTAACACAGACCAAAAAATCACACAATCAGCTATATGAGGACAGCTCAGTTAAACTATAGAAAGCAAAAATTGATTAAAGATAAATACAAAAGGCTGTAGCCAAACTATAATTCATAATGCCAAACTATCAAATAAAAGGAATAGACTACACAAGTAACCTAATAGAGCATCTTGATGCAGAACTACTTGTCAATAACGAATTACAAATTCTCAGATTTATGAAAAGACAGTAATCTTGTTTGAACAAATCACATAACCAGCCATCAAGGGATAAAGGTAGAATAGTTTGCACTAATTATCGAATATAAGGGATACAAAATATGCCATGTTAAAATGGCATACACATGAACCAAGAATCAAAACCATCCTATAAATGGCACATGTAGTTTTGAAAAGTATTTTATGAACAAGTAGTCTAGAACCATGAAAGGCCTGTCTAAATCAACTTTAAAATGAACCAACTCAATCAGAACCTGAAAACATTCACAGTATAACTGCCTTACTGACCTAATAGACTCATCGAACTAGCCTTCATAAAATAGAATTAATGTTAAGGACTTGTAGAATTTATGTTAAGGACTTAAATAAGGTCTCATCTCTCAATGCAAAGATTTACAGCAATCTTAAACAGCAATTCAGATTCAAGAAATTCCAGCATGTGTGGATACCTGCATGACTTATCACAAGAGAAGCTGATCTGATCTTCTCTGCAATGCTAGACGAAAACGTGAAGTAATCAACGGCTATAGACCCATCATCACCGTTGGACTACATGTACATAAGAAAAACAGAAGTTAGACTCTTCATTAAATAAAAAAGTTCAAGCAGTAATATGACTTGTGTCACTAGAACTTCTAAAACAAAAATAGCAACATTCAGCACCAACAATGCAAAACCAAACATAGAGTACTATAATTACATATATCCTACACTTACAGCTTTGCTATCAGAATTACAAAAGCAAATTCAGTGTATGAACCCTTTCAACATTGAATTAACAAAACCTAAGCCCTAAAAAAATGGCACATTTTCATTGACTATATAAAACTGGCCACCTCAAGCAGTTAGATACTAAAACTGCTGATTATGACCTTGTGAACTTCTAAAGCTACTCTTCCTATAGCCAAGCTAACAATGAATCTTGGTTTTGAGACTCTACAACAAAAAATACAGTCAAAGCTAAAAAGCCTAAAATTTCCATGATCACGAAACATCAATAGCAAAGTAGATTCCTCCAATAGTAGGAGAAGCCACAACCTTTCTCTAATAAGTACATGTAATATAATATGAGAATGGAGAAACACAACCTTCCTCAGACTGGATATAATCTGAAGTTCAATATGAGAATGGAGAAACACGACCTTCCTCAGACTGCATCTTCAGCATAGTAGTAAGGATTTCAATCAGCTTCTTACTGCTATGTTGAAGATTAAACCCTTTCGCCCTTTTACTACTGCCAATTGAGAGCTTCAATGTCGTAAACGCTTCACCCAGATCATCATTCCCCCTAAATAAACTAACAAACCGATGCAATAGAAGTAGCTTTGAAAGGACAGGTATACAGACAGAAGTTTGGAGTCTAGAGGATAAGGTAAAAGCATAATATAACAAAACTAAAATAATGTTCAGAGAAACTGAACTTGCGCTAAATAGCAACTGCAAAAGCCAACAAACATATGTTTATGCAGAATATAAACACTACNTTATGCAGAATATAAACACTAGTTTATCTCTAACCTAGGTATTCATTATTCAACATAATTTTTTATATCTAAAATCCACTAAAAACTCAGAAAATCCATTAATAATGAATCTGATTTAAAAACAAAGAACATCAAAATCTCATACAGATAACATACTCTAAACAAATTCATAAAAGGGTGAGTGGAAAAACTAGCTAATGCACAAATCTAAAACATAATCACACTAAAGTTTCTCCCTTTTCAGCTAATATATATACCGAAAATACCAGATTTAACTATACCAAATAATCCAACAAACGAAAAATACACCAACAAAATCAAATCTCAAATTTAATCCTATATCATAAACACAAAAAAGTTTCAATCTTTTTACTAAAGTACAAACAAAAGTTGCAAAACCAATGATTCAAAACCTTTTAATTTACAAATAATAGACCAACAAATTAAAAATCTAAAATCTAAACCACGAATTTAAACATAAAGTCATTAACTTTTAAAGTTTCAATCTTTCAGCTTAAAATTGCAAAACCCATGAATCAAAACTTGTTAATTAAGTGAATAAACAACAATTCATCAAAATCAAAGCATTAAATTGAAATTAAAAGAAAATGAAAAGGTAATAACAGAAAAGAAATAATCTTACACTAGCAAGAGACTCCAATGAGTGAACATAATCCTTATTTTGGCGAACCCATTTCTTGTAAGCCTCCATACCCAAAACTAAATTAAAATCAAAAACCCTAGATTAAAAAAAAAACCCCAAAAATTAGGGTTTAAAATTTGGAAATTGAATCAATCAAAATTGAAGAATGAAGACGAAAACCCTCAAATTAGAGTTTATATCTCACCAAACATTCGGTTAAAAAACGTACATCACAAGCTTTTATTAATTCAGGGGACAATTTAAATGAAAATTTATAAAAAAAAATAGAAATTTATAAGAGTACAACAAATTTGTCAGAATATACCCAGCAAAGAGTGAGAGTGAGAATGAGAGTGATAGTGGAAGACGGGGAAGGGTGAGGGTGAGGGTTTTAGGGTTAGTGAGAAAGACGAAAAAAAAGGAGAGAAAAAGGTTATATATATGGGGCAGTTATTTGGGCTCGTGGGCTGAACATTTATTTGCTTGAATTATTTACTGCGGTTATAACCGCAACAAATAACAAAAAAACCGCAGCAAATACTTTAACCGCAGCAAATAATTTTGTGTTGAAATAATCAACAAGTATTTGCTGCGGTTCTTTAAAAATGTCAAAGAACCGCAGCAAATGTGGCGCAGCAAAATCCATTTTTTCTACTAGGGAAAATAGATGGCTTATTTCAAGGTCAAACTAGCCTTTACATGTGTTTGAAGTTCACATATCTATTCATTTCAACCTATAAATAAGCTAAACATCCTTAAAAGGAATAATTACAAGTGTTACAAACTCTAGATTATTTCAAACTACCCTTTACATGTGTTTTAGGTTCAAATGGGCTCGAAATGGCTACAAATGTGCCCATTTTTCACATATCTCTTCATTTCAACCTATAAATAAGCTAAACATCCTTAAAAGGCATAATTACAAGTGTTACAAACTCTAGATTATTTCAAACTACCCTTTACATGTGTTTTAGGTTCAAATGGGCTCGAAATGGCTCGAAATGGCTACAAATGTGCCCATTTTTCACATATCTCTTCATTTCAACCTATAAATAGGCTAAACATCCTTAAAAGGCATAATTACAAGTGTTACAACCTTTTTCATTATGCCTAACTAGGCTTTAGATGTGTTTTAGGTTCAAATGGCTCGAAATGGCTCGAAATGGCTACAAATGTGCCCATTTTTCACATATCTCTTCATTTCAACCTATAAATAAGCTAAACATCCTTAAAAGGCATAATTACAAGTGTTACAAACTCTATATTATTTCAAACTACCCTTTACAAGTGTTTTAGGTTCAAATGAGCTCGAAATGGATACTATTGTGCCCATTTTTCATATAAGTCAACATTTCAACCTATAAATAAGGTAAAAATCCCTAAAAGGCATAATTACAAATGTTACAACCTTTTCATTATACCTAACTAGCCGTTAGATGTGTTTTAGGTTCAAATGGCCTCGAAAAGGCTCGAAATGGCTACAAATTTGCCCATTTTTTACATATCGATCTATTCATTTCAACCTATAAATAAGCTAAACATCCTTAAAAGGAATAATTACAAGTGTTACAAACTCTAGATTATTTCAAACTACCCTTTACATGTGTTTTAGGTTCAAATGGGCTCGAAATGGCTACTATTGTGCCCATTTTTCACATATCTCTTCATTTCAACCTATAAATAGGCTAAAAATCCTTAAAAGTCATAATTACAAGTGTTACAAACTCTAGATTATTTCAAACTACCCTTTACAGGTGTTTTAGGTTCAAATGGGCTCGAAATGGCTCGAAATGGCTACTATTGTGCCTATTTTTCATATAAGTCTAATTTTCAACCTATAAATAAGGTAGAAATCCCTAAAAGGCATAATTACAAGTGTTACAACCTTTTCATTATGCCTAACTAGCCTTTAGATGTGTTTTAGGTTCAAATGGCCTCGAAATGGCTCGAAATGGCTGCAAATGTGCCCTTTTTTCACATATATATTCATTTGAACCTACAAATAAGCTAAACATCCTTAAAAGGAATAATTACAAGTGTTACAAACTCTAGATTATTTCAAACTACCCTTTACATGTGTTTTAGGTTCAAATGGGCTCGAAATGGCTCGAAATGGCTACAAATGTGCCCATTTTTCACATATCTCTGCATTTCAACCTATAAATAAGCTAAACATTTTTAAAAGGCATAATTACAAGTGTAACAACTTACTGCAATCTGCTTTGCTGTGTGGTTCGCAGGATTAGGTTCAAATGGGCTNACCTTTCCTTTTCCCGGGACATCCTTGAAATGCGTACGGAGGAGCAGATCAACTGGGGATGGGAGCTTTCCTTCATTCTCCTTCGCCTGTAAATGATAAGGAAAAACAAATAGTATAAAATTAAAGATAAAAGATAGATTATCAAATGGTATAACGGATGATTTTTTCATATAATAGAAAATTTAAATGAAACATAGAAGAAATAACCATCTTCTTAGCATGCTGCACTGCTGAAGAAGACCCTTGATAGTGGGTAGGTTCAATGGGATTTTCCATTGAGCCACCCCTTCTGTTCTTCTTGTTTTGTGCCGATCGTTTCTTGAACGTTTCATCAACCTTTATCACATCTTGCGCCTTCTTGTACACAGTTTCACTCACCCACTTTGGTAATGTTCTACTAACATTGTGCGTGAGTTTGTTANGTGCGTGAGTTTGTAGAACATGTCACGCAATCGATTTCCAACCCTAGATTGGAATTCATGTCTAACTTGAGGTTCAAACTCAGCAGCCCAAGTGCATCTTTTCTGCAATAACGTCAAACTTTAATAATTACTGCATCATATATAAAGATCTGCTAATGGTATCAAAATTCAGCAACAAAAGTACTTGATACTATTTATCATATATCATGATTAAACCTGCTAAATTTGAGATCAATTAAATCATAATCCATTAAAAGTTACAATTAATTACATCATACTTCGTTTCATGAATTATATAATAATATACCGTAAACAGGTTCCACCATTGTTCCTTGGTCACATCATCAACTTCATTATAAGTTCTCCAAGGAGCATGGTAATGAGCTTGGAGTATATCCTTGATCTCCCTCTTCACGTTATTCACCATGTAAGTAAGCAAATTAACCTATTTAAAAAGCTAACATTGATGAAAATTTGCATGAAGGAAAATTATACCACAAAGTCATATGGTCCAACACAAGCTTCCCGGACTCATCAAAGGAACCACCAGCATTCTCAGCTGTCGAGCTACTAGGCTGCTGTTGTAATTGCATGTCTGATGGTGATGGAGGCTGCTCCTGTTCTTGCTGCTGTAACTGCTGCCGTTGTTGCTGCCGTTGTTGCTGCTGCGAGCCAGAAGCGGCTCTTTTACCTTTGTTCCTTCCTTGTACCTTAAACATACAAGACCAATAGTAGATTCACATTAAATTTGGTGATTGAAATTGAATTAAGTACATAACACCGTAATAAACAAAGAAAATAATAAAGGTTAAGGGAGAAAAGGTTAGAATAATACTTAAGCAAGATAAAATATGGGAATTTATAATCTAATAAAGTAAGCGATGCAACAATGTTTAAGACCAACTAATACAAGTGAGAAAATGCAAGACCAAATAATATATTTGACAATTAATTAAGCAACAATGTTTATAGTTCGGAATAAGACCATAACACGCTAATCACAACTATGATCACTACTAAATCCATCACTACTGTCATCCAGAAATGCAATGTTGTTCTCATCTTCAGAATCGCTAGAAATCAGTTCAGGTTCATCGTCCTCATCATCAGACATTATTTCACCGTCCTCGGATTCTGAGACAACAAGATCATCACTAATAGTATAGTTCGGAATCTCATTCGGTGGACATAGGGTTGAAGCTTCTGGTGGTAAAGTTTCTTGCATGTCAACTGGAGCATCAACCACAGACCTAGCGTGTGTTTTGAACACTGCCCACCACTGAATTCGATCCCGTTTACGGCTTGGATAAGATGTGTAGTAAACTTGGGTAACTTGGTAAGATAACACAAATGGATCATATTTGGGGTACTTCTTAGTGTGATTGACTTCGACGAGCTTGTACCGCTCATGTACGTTCATACCCCTGACACAATCAAACCATGAACACTTAAATAACATAGTCTTGTATTCTTTTTTGACACCGGTGTAGACAAGTTCTATGATATCCTCTAAAATTCCAAAGTACTCAGTGCCATCTTCACCCGAAACACAAACACCGTAATTCATGGTCGATTTGTGACTGCCGTACGCATTTGTATGGAAGTTGAAACCACCAACTACAATTTGACTAAAAGTGCGAATCCGCTTGGAAGGGCCCATAGCCAACGCTTGTACGACATCAGAATCTGGTTTCTCCTCATGGACCTGTCAATGTTTCGGACCATTAGAGCTGCCTAAGTATACAAAAGGGATATCATGAACCTATTGAAATTGTTTGTTAACTCTTTTTACCTTCCTACGCAACCAATTTGGGAATTCAACTTCAAATTTAACATGAACTTCTTCTGCAAGCAAAGCCGGATGAATTATTTTCATGTAGTCCTCAAACTTCTTAAAAATGGCATGATTTTGGGTTAAACATTGTCATAACCTACTAGTTTTACATGTTCCACATGTAAGTTTTAGTAGAAACGGGGTTACCTTTCATAGTCTCCTAAAATGCCGCTGTTAGACAACACAAAATAATGCGCCGATAGGAGTTCTTTCTCATCTAGAAATCTTGCTTTCCCTTGAGCAGTTACGCAACCCTTATCAACTCTAAACAATTCCGGGACTTCGTCGTTGTCTACATCATCCTCAATATCAGGGTTGACATTTCGACCAAGATCTCTTGCTTTTGTGTCGAACTTGGGGTCAAAGTAATGGGAGCAGAAGTTTGCTACCTCTTCAATTAGGTAAGCATTGCATATTGAACCTTCGACACGAGCTTTGTTACCAATCTTTCTTTTTAAATGATTCAGGAACCTATGATTTTTAAAAAGCATCAACATAGGTTTAGATATGTAAGCGGTTATACAAACTAAGAAAAAAACTTGATGGAATTTTGCACATTAACAACTACTTACCTTTCGAATGGATACATCCATCGGTATTGAACAGGTCCACACACTTTGGCCTCATAAGGAAAGTGTATCGGCAAATGCTCCATAGAGTTGAAGAACGAAGGGGGGAAAATCTTTTCAAGCTTGCGAATGATCTCTGCAATGTTTCTCTCCAATCGCTCCATGTCAGTGACTTTGATTGTGTAACAAAAAAGATCTCGAAAAAGTTGGCTTATCTCTGTAATAGCATTCCAGACATGGGTAGGGAGAAATTCTTTTAAAGCAACAAGCAACAACCTTTCCATGAAAACATGACAATCATGACTCTTCATTCCAGTTAGTTTACAACTTTTAAAATCAACACATCTCCTCAAATTGGATGCATAGCTATCAGGAAAACGCAACTGCTTAACCCACTCACACAGAACCTTTCTTTGATCTCTATCAAGAGTGAATGGTGCACTCGGCATGACATCTTTCCCTCGGTCATCCTGCTGTAGATGTAGCTCGGGACGTTTACAAAGAGCCTCGATGTCGAGTCTAGCCGCGGGCGTATCACAACTTTGTTTTTTGACATCCATAATAGTGTGGATGAGTTGATCAAAAAAGTTCTTCTCAATGTGCATCACGTCTAAGTTATGGCGAAGGATAAGATGCTTCCAATAGGGCAGGTCCCAAAAAATGCTCCTCTTTGACCAACCAGATTTAGCCTTTTTCACATAATTAAGTGCTTCTGGCCCATCAGTCGCCTTAGGAAGGTCTTTCACACATTCCCAAAGTTCATCTCCTGACATGAAATGGGGAGGACCAGCTTTCTGAACTTTGTTCTTACAAAAAGCTGTCTTGCTGCTCCTGACAGGGTGATCCGGTGAAAGGAATTGCCTATGGCAATCAAACCAAGACACATTGCCACTATTTTTCAACCAGAATGATTTGCTTTTCTCCATGCAATAGGGACAAGCTTTAAAATCAGCTGTAGACCAACCAGACATCATACCATAAGCGGGAAAGTCACCAATAGTCCATAAGATGGCAGCTCGAAGATTGAAATTTTGTTTACTTGAAATGTCGTAAGTAGTAACACCAACTTCCCACAACTGTTTGAACTCTTCTATTAGTGGTTGCATGTAAACATCTAGGTTTCCTTTGGGGTTGTTGGGACCGGGAATAATCAATGAAAGGAACATGAATTCTCTTTTCATACACATCGATGGGGGCAAGTTATATGGGGTCAATATGACTGGCCAACAAGAATAGTTACCCCCAAACTTCCCATGAGGATCAAACCCATCCGTACACAAACCGAGCCTAACATTACGAGGTTCAAACGCAAACTCCTGTGAGCAACTATCCAACCTTTTCCACGCTTCAGTGTCGCTAGGGTGTGCCATTGTACCTTGCAACCGAGGATTTTTTGCATGCCATGACATTTCCTCCGCAATGTCCTTGGTGGCAAACATTCTTTGTAGCCTAGGAGTGATCGGAAGATGAATGAGAACATTATGAGGAACGTCATTCCCTTTCGAAGTCTTCTTGTAACGGTCGCTGCCACAAACAGTACACTTAGACAAGTGAGCATCACCTTTCCAAAACAACATACAACCTTTCGGGCATGCATCAATCTTCTTAGCAGGCATCTCCAACCCTTGAACAATTTTCTTTACCTCGTAGAATGTCTCCCCTATATAGGTGTTCTTAGGAGACGAATCACTAAACAAAGACACAATGGCATCTACACCCCGTTGGGGCATATTGAACTGGGATTTAATACTAGTTATTTTAGAGGCCATCTCTAATCTAGAAGTTGAACTCCCTTCAACCCAAGGTTGTTCAGAAGCCTTTAACATATCATAGAACTGCTTGGCCTGGGGGTTAGGCTCCTCCTCTGATTGGGTACCCGATTGATCTTGGTTATGTCCAAAAGCATTCATAACCATTTCGCGATAGTCATTGGATTGCCGCTCGGAGGACTCAGGTAACCCTTCCCCATGAAAATACCACTCATAATAATCCGGTTTAAACCCCTTGGCATACAAATGATACTTTACTGTATCCGGATCATAGATGCGTTTGTTCTTGCATTTAACACACGGACACCTAACTTCATTTGGGTCAGTTGTCTGCGGATGATCTTTACAATATTGAAGGAATTCCTCAACTCCTTCCTTAAAAGCAGGGTTCATAGAAGATCCGACCTTCCTACAATACATCCAACTACGTTCCCTTCTTTTCATAGTGACAACTTCTACACAAGTCACGCATATAATTATTTTAGTCAAAATGGCAAAATATAAATATTGAAAACTGCATAGGGTTGTATTATAATTACTCTATAATGATACAACAATAGTACTTGATTCGAACAACAAAATTCAATTCCAAACTTAAAACACAAAGAATAATCCACTCAAACCATTATTAGGCTAATAAATGTGCTAGACTGACAGTAGCATCTCAAACACTACAATTGTACTGCAGAAACTTCATGAACGGGAAACTAAGCTAGTTATCAACACATTATTATCATGCAGATTGCAGAACCATTAAAGATGTTTAAATGGCAATAATACTACTGAAAAATATTTTACCAATCTAATCATAATCAATAAGATAGTCCTTAAATGTAGACAACAACACGAAATCGATTAAAACACTAATGTACTGGACTACTGAAAATACTCCACAAGCTGCAAAGTATAGCTAGTTCCTCCCAATTCAAGTAAGCAGAACATTCCTCGCTAAATCCTACTTGCTAATAGACAATTTTCACACCTGAAATGCTCAGTTTCGACTATATACACTTCCCATGCCCAATTAGGCAATATATAAGCTTATCCTTAAAAGAATTGTTCCAGTAGTCAAACAATGCTAAAGTAACTAAAATGAACCGTTACAATCGATCAAATAATCTATCCAACATACACAATTGCGACTTCATATACCTTCCATGTCTAACTAACCAATCATAAATAGCAACAAAATCTCCAACCTAACGAATTATGGCAACAACAATATACTAAACCAAGTTGGTTTGCAACTCATCATCATCTATTGAATTCATTCAAAATGCTTTGCAACTCATCATCATCTGACAACATATCATTTTCTGCAGCAATATGATTTGTAACAAGTTCCGAAGAGGGAGAACAGAAGAGGGATTATCATCATTATCAGCATTATGCTTAAAACATCCTTTAACCACTCAAATTGTAAACTAAAGGGATTTATTACTAAAGATTTAGAACAGAAGAGGGAGAGTATCTTAGTAAACTAAATTACAAAAATCGTAGCTTTCGACTCGATTCAATTCAACCCAATACAATAATAACAGAGCATGAAATCAGTAGCTAAATCAACATTCAGCAACAATACTTGGAGTATACGTGTTTCACACTTAGATTACTCCACAGTTCCTCACTATCATTCAATTTGACACTATCACACAATACAAAATCAAACGGCTGAAAATCCACCACCTAAAGGAAGCATAAATCCTCAATTAAATACTTCAACTTAAGAAAACTTCTTCTAATTTCTGAAAAAAATAAAAAAAAGACCGACATTGGACATAGGAGTATGAGGGGCAGGTCTGGAAATTCTAGAAGCACGGGGCTTGGGCATATAGAATCACATCAGACTTATAGTAACAAATGGAGTAAGCATGCAACAAATTAATAATCAATCAAAACAAATAGTACCAAACCCTATCAAATCAAATTGAAGATTCATACATACATAGAGTGATTTCATTGATGGAACCCTAGCATTTCAAGAAATAAATTAATAAATAAAAAGGAGTATTAATAAGAATAGCTTCGGAATGAGAAGGACGATTATCGGAAAAGCGGTGGTAATCACCAGGCTGTGGTACAAACGACGGCTTCATAAGCTGCTCGCCTTGCGATGGTGATGGTGATGGTAATGGTAATCAATCGTTTAAAAGACAATGACAAAACGTCATTCAAATTACTAAATCAATCGTTACCCTAATTGCAAGTAAATTAGTAATTCAAATTAAGGTAATTCAAATTATTAATTTACTAAATCCATGATTCCACAAGAAAGGTTTACCTGCAAGCCAAGCAGTCCTTCAATGAAATTTTTACAGGTTCCGCGGGAGCGGAAGGCCCCGCCTTCGCTCTGTTCTATCCTCCAACAAAAACAAACCACCAACTCATTAGATGATTTTCCACTAACAACTTCATTCTACTAAAGCAGTAGCTTATAACAACGAAATAACTTAATTTTCAATTAATAGATAGAATCACAAAACAACAGTTCAATTTATTCAACTATTATCAAATGTTTACTTCAAAATTTAAACTCAAATTCACATAAAATCAAAAATTATAACCGAAATTTATCAGCAACAAAACACTAAATTCAACTTAATTACAACCTTCAACGCTTAAATCAATAAAATAAAATGATCACTAATTCACAAGATTGAAACCTAATTCATAACAATTATCGATTAATAAGAAAACAACAATACGAATAAAACTAGGGTTCATAATTTTTTCAAAGCAAAAAAAAAATTGTAATTAAATTAACAAACCTCGGAAAAATTGGAGGAATTAGGTTTAATTTGAGAGACAATACAAGCTTGAGAAGGAGCAATATAATCATTCAAATCGCCAATTCGAAAAGTTTCAGAGAATTTTTCAGACATATTTTTCTTGTTGTTGTTGTTGTTGTTTATGTTTAATTTTGGTGTTATTTGCAAAATTGGTTTTCGTTTCTGAGGTTCTAATGTTGGTAAATTAGTGAAACGAAACCCTAATTGCAAGTAAATTAGTGAATTACCTTAATTTGCGTGAGTTTCAGAATAAGAACGAAACTTCAACGGAAGAAGAGCGTCAGAAATTTTGCGTGAAGACCGCCGGAAGAACAACCCTAAAATGATTGAGAAGACCGCCGGAAAAAAAACAGAAAAGATGGAAAAATAAAAAAAAAAGTGTTTAATAAAAAAAATGACAACAAAAAAGGCAATGAGAAGACCGCCAGAAGAAGGGTAGGCTGCCGGAAAAGAAGGAGAAGAAGGAGTGTGTGTTTAATTTGTCGGGTTAAGGAGAAGAAGGGCGGTTTAAGGAGAAGAAGGAGTGTGTTTGTTTAATTTTTTTGCGAAAAAATAACATATTTTGTTGTCGAATTTTTGTGAGGGACTTTGCGACGGAATTATTTCAGTCGCAAAAAAAAAAATTCCGTCGAAAAAAACAGGTGCTCCTTTGATTTGGTTTGTCACATTTTTGCGACGGATGTTTCCGTCGCAAAAACGTGGAATTCCCTCGCAAATTTGCGACGGATCATATTCCCTCGCAAATTTTGCGACGAAAAAAACAAATGTTAATCAAATTCACATCTTTATTTATTTATTTATTTATTCAAAACTCCTTAAAAACTGATCAAAACATCATAATTCAAGCATAAAACTCTTTTACAATCTAATACCATCATTAGACATCTAATCTATGCTTTAAAATAATTTTTCATAAAGTAAAACATGTTCATAATATTTTTACTCCATGTTTTCATGACTTTAAAAATTTGATAGCAATATGAAACAACTTTAAAACCCTTAAAACAAATTTAAACTTCATAAATTCATCACAAATTCATACTATAACAATTCATGATAATAATATAAAAGTTTAGATCATTAAAAATCATAAAACTACAAATTTCATGATTTCATAAACCCTATTTAAAATTTCAGAACAACTTTTAAAATTTATACTTTAAACATAAACATAACTTTATAAAACATGATTAGAATCATAAAAGCATGATTAAAAATAATTATAAACATGAATTTTGCAAGATTGAATTAAAAAGAAAAGAGAAGAATTTTTTTAATTTTTTGTATGAAGGGTCGAAATTATACCAAGAGAGTGGAGGAGAGGTGGCCGGTAGGCTGGTGGTAGTGCAGGTGGCACGCGCGGCGAGGGAGGTGGACGGAGGGACGCGTAAAGTGGCGGGGGGGGGGGGGGGGTGAGGGAAGGCGAGCGGAGAAGAATAGTCGACGAAGTTTTTTTTTTTTTCCTTTTTTTCGTAAATCTCTTCTCTTTTTTTCTCTCTCCTTTTTTTTTTTGAAATCCTTTATCACTAAAGTTGCAAATTAAATCTGAAAATTTCTGATTTAAGGGCTATTTATAGGCCCAAAGTAGGTTTTGGTGCAATTACATAAATACCCTTACTGTTTGATATTACTTCTGTGCCCTTGTTTTAAAACAATTTATGAAAATCTGAAAATTCTATTTTTAGAAACTTTCTAAAATATTTAATAAAACTCAAAGTAATATGAAATATAATTAATAAACATTAAATAATTTTTTTGATTAATAATTAATTTAAATTTCCTTTCTTTAATATTTTTTATTGAAGTTAAATCCTCAATAAATATACTAAAAACATACACATAAAATACGAAATTAATTTTTTAAAATACGTGAAAATATGTGGTATTACTGTCTATCCCCCTTAAAATAAGTTTCGTCCCGAAACTTTATGTAAATTATTGTACGGAACTTGAATAGATACTACGTTTACTTTATGTTGTTGTAGACTTTAGACGTGTAACTCAACCTTTCCTAGACAACTTTTAGTAAGTAGACATAAAACTTTACTAAAAGACGTAAAAACTTGCAAAACTTAGGGTAAAAACGCATGAAATTATATCGCACTCTACCCCCTTTAAGAACCGAGTTACGTCCCCGTAACCCTGCTAACCTGAAATAACTCTAGATACTTTTCTCTCATCATATCCTTAGCTTCCCATGTTGCTTTTTCCTACGAGTAGCCTGAACTTTACTATCAAGTATTTCGATTGGCTTCTCTTCATAGGTTATGCTTTGGTCTAACCCTATTGTTTTAGGTTGTAACACATGTGACTCATCCGGCACATATTTTCTTAGTTAAGACACATGATAGACATTGTGAACTTTTCTCAACTCCATTGGCAATGCTAGCTTGTAGGCGACCTTTCCAATCCTTTGTAGGATATCATAGGGTCTAAGGTATATTGGGCTCAATCTCCCCTTCTTTCCGAAACTCATTACACCTTTCATTGGTGATACTTTAAGTAACACCTTATCACCAACTTCAAACTCAAATTCTTGACGCTTTTGGTCCGCATAAGGTTTCTGTCTATCCTATGCTGCTTGAATTTCTGCTTGTATCACTCTTACTGTATTGGTAGTTTCCTCAATTAACTAAGGTCCTAAAATCCCTGTCTCACTTATGTAACTCCAACATAAGGGACTTTTGCACTTCCTTCCATATTGGGCTTCAAAAGGTGCCATGCTAATACTTACATGGTAGTTATTATTGTACGAGAATTCAATCAAATCCAAACAATCTTCCCATTTCCTTTGTAAATCCATTATACAAGCTCTCAGCACGTCCTCCAAACTCTGTATGGTTCTTTCGGTTTGTCCATTGGTTGCTAGATGGAAAGCTGTACTCATTTTCAACGTTGTAAGGAAGTTCTCCTGGACACTTTTCCAGAATTTCTAAAGAAACTTAGAATCCCTATCCGACACGATATCCTTTGGAACTCCACGTAGCCTCACAACATGCTTTATGTAAGCCTTTGCAAGTTGTTCCATTCTCCAAGTCTCTTTCATCGGTATAAACACCGTTGATTTAGTAAGCCTGTCCACCACAACCCATATGGTATCATTCTGATTCCTCGACTTTGGCAAGCAGGTTACAAAATCCATTGATATGCAATCCCACTTCCATCCTGGTATCTCAAGTGTTCAACTTTTCCTCGTGACCTTTTATGTTCATTATTCACCTGTTGACAAGTAAGAAACTTACTCACGAATTCAGCCACTTCTTTTTTCATTCTAGGCCACCAATATACCTTCCTCAAATCTTTATACAATTTATCACCTCCAGGATGAACTAAGTATGGTGTATTGTGACCTTCCTTCATAATCTTTCGTATTAAATCTTCACATTTATGTGGTACACACCACCTTCCTTTATACCTCAAGCTTCCATCTTCATTGATTTTGAAGTCTATAGACTTTCCTGCCTTCAATTTCACATCTCCAACCTGGTTTTTCTTGATCTCCTCAAACACTGTTGGTTGGATACTAAGAATACAAATAATTCCTTCCAACTCTCCCTCTTTCACTACCTATAAATTCATTCTTTCCATGTCTTTACACAACTCGTTAGCGACCACTAGAGAATTCACTCCATGCTTTGTTTAACGACTTAGAGCATCCGTTACCACATTGGCATTCCATTGATGGTATTGGATATCTAAACCATAATCCTTGATCAATTCAAGCCATCTCCTTTGTCTCATGTTCATATGCTTTTGAGTGATAAAGTACTTTAAGCTCTTGTGGTCCGTATAGATCCTACACTTCACTCCATACAGGTAGTGCCTCCATATCTTCGAAGCAAACACAATCGCTGCTAGCTCGAGATCATGAGTTGGATAATTTTCTTTTTATGGCTTCAATCATCTTGAAGCATACGCAATCACTTTTCTATTTTGCATCAAGACACATCCCAAACCGTTTTTGGAAGCATCACTATACACATCATAAGAAGCACTCCCATCTGGCAAAGTAAGCATTAGAGCCATAGTCAAACGCTCCCTTAAGGTCTAAAATGCCTCCTCGCACTTATCACTCCAAACAAACTTACATTCTTTCTTCATTAACGACATCGTTAGCTTAGCGATTCTCGAAAAGTCCTTCACAAACCTTCTATAATACCCTGCTAAACCCAAGAAACTTCGTATGTCCGTCACATTCTTAGGTGTAGGCCACTCTTTTACTACTTCGATCTTGACTGGATGTACTTCAACTCCCTCTCTTGACACAAAATGTCCCAAAAATGCAACTTTCTCCAACCAAAGTTCACATTTCGAGAGCTTTGCGTACAACTTATTCTCCCGTAGTGTCAACAAAATTGTCCTCAAGTGTTCCACGTACTCTTTCTTACTTTTACAGTACACCAAAATGTCATCAATAAACACTACCACAAACTTTACCAAGAACCGTTAAAAGATCCTATTCATTAAGTCCATGAAAATTGCTGGCGCATTTGTCAACCCAAAAGGCATAACAGTTAACTCATAATGCCCATACCTCGTACGAAAAGCCCTTTTTGGTATGTCCTCATTAGCAATTCTCAATTGATGGTATCCTGACCTCAAATCAATCTGTGAAAATACAGTATCTCCTTTCAACTGATCAAACAAATCATCAATCCTCGGTAAAGGATACTTGTTCGTGATCGTCACCTTATTCAACTCCCTATGGTCAACACACAACCTCAAACTCCCGTTTTTCTTCTTCACAAACAGCACTGGTGCTCCCGAAGGTGAAGCAGTAGGCCTAATATAACCCTTCCCCAACAAATCCTGAAACTGCTCTTTCAACTCACTCATTTCCGTAGGTGTCATCCCATATGGTGCTTTGAAAATAGGTGTTGTCCCTGGAACTTGTAGGGGCCCCGAATTTTAGAATCCCAAATTTTTTGGTCACCTTTCCCAAACCGTCCATAGGTCGAGTTAAACCTAGAAAATTGGCTTAAGGAAAGGTGAAATGGACTTCTTTAGAAGTATTTTGCAACAAAACAGGAGCGCAGGAATTTCAGCCGCGCTAGCGTGGTAGCATCACAAACATTGTCACGCTGACAGTGCAGCACAACAAAGTTTGTCACGCTGCAGTAGTAGCGCTACAAACTTTATGACGCTGCGACATTAGCGTGACAAAGTTTGTCGCGCTATGCTATTTTAGTGTTTTTTTAATTTTTAATTATCTTTTTTCGAGTGAGATAATATCAACGAATACGGACGATGCTAGTAAGGATTCGCCAATGAGTTTTAGGAATCAAACTCATAAACCGTGTATTTAGATTGATTACGAATGGGACACGAATACGGGACGCTAATCTAAATTGCATGAATAACCCTTTCGATCCCATGCGGATGACTCCAAGTTATGATCTTACGAACCAAAGGTTGGATTCGGGGGTAAAGGTACTAATGTGGCGGAGTGCGTCATATTAGCCCGTAGGCGGCCATTACTAGTTTCCTCTCAATTATACACAAGTTATATAAAGAACCACAAAATAATAAATTACAACCTAACACAAAATTACTATTATTAAGGTGAAATCATATAAAACTAATTAATTTAGTCAAATCGTCGTTAAGATTAATTCAAGGTTCCTAGCATGATACAATTTGTCCAAAATAATTATCTTAGTTTAATGTGATAAATTAATTCAAATTAAGTCTTTTAACAAAAACGTTGTGAAAAATTGAAATAAATATACAAATAAATAAATACAACAATCAATATATAAAGTTTAATTTAAGACTCTCAGAAAACTTACACTTCTCGCTTGATTATTGTTTCTTCGAGTATTAATTTTGACAAAGTTTCGAATTTAATTCGTAATATTAAGAAATTAACCCAATTTATTAGAAATGAAATAAAAAATAATAATTTGATGGAGAAAAGTTTAAGTGTAAAGAGAAGAGGAGAAAAAAGAGAGAGAAAGTAGGTTTAGGAGAATAAGAGAATCGGTTTTGGAAGTGTGAGAATGGGTAGAAAAAATCAAGAAAGTCAAGAGGCCCGTTTTAGAGGAGAAAAAATTGCATTTATAAGAAAAATGTGTAGCGCGACAGGTTTTATCACGCTGGCCAGGTAGGGTTACAAGTTTAGTAACGCTGACCAGCCAGCGTGACACAAGCTGTCACGCTGCGCAGCTAGCGCTAGTTTGCTTGTCACGCTGCTGCGTTAGCGCGACTTGCTGAGTCACGCAACGCTAAAACTCAATTTTTTTTAAATAAATCAAATATTGGGCTTATATAAAAATCCAATAACATAAATGGGAATTTTTAAAAATTATTTTGTAATTTAAGAAAAATAGTAATATTAAATCCAATAACATCAATTGTCCAATAATCTAGAGAAGTGGGTTTTATTGTTCATCATGGAGTCTTACCACTGGACCGGGGACTAAATTAGAAGTCTACAGTTAGCCTCAGTCTGATTGAGTCTGAGTAAGACGAAAGTCAAAGTATGCTCGAATCTCTTTTCGAGACTTCCATATTCGGAACCGAGGGCTCCTTATTGACTAATGGGTGTATCAAGATTTTAGAAAGCAATGGCTTCCAAAACTTAAAAACCTTTTTGTTTTTGAAAATTGGAATAATTATTTTCTAATTAATCGACTTTCTCACTTTGAAATCGACATATAGAAAATGAGTTTTAATAAATTCGTTTATTTATTAAAACGTTTTAAATTCAAATTTATAAGCAAAAGTAATATATTACTCTATTTATTACTAATCTAGTAAATTCGCTTATTTACTAAAATATCTGAACACAAAAGGGTAATAAATTCGCTTATTTATTACTATTTTAGTAAATTCGTTTATTTACTAAGAATATTTGAAGAAAAGGTAATAAATTTGCTTAATTATTACTANTTGAAGAAAAGGTAATAAATTTGCTTATTTATTACTATTTTAGTAAATTCACTTATTTACCAAAGAAGTGTTTGAAAAAAAGGTAATAAATTCGCTTATTTATTACTATTTTAGTAAATTCGCTTATTTACTAAAGAAGTGTTTAAAGAAAAGATAATAAATTCGCTTATTTATTACTATTTTTGTAAATTCGCTTATTAACTAATAATATTTGAAGAAAAGGTAATAAATTCACTTATTTATTACTATTTTTAGTAAATCTTCTTATTTACTAAGAATATTTGAAGAAAAGGTAATAAATTCGCTCATTTATTACGTTTTGAATAAATTCGCTTATTTACCGAAATTATTGAAAAAAATGTAATAAATTCGCTCATTTATTACTATTTTGAGTAAATTCGATTATTTACTAGAATTGTTGACAAAGTGTAATAAATTCACTCATTTATTAGTTTATTTGAGTAAATTCGCTTATTTACCGATATTATTGAAAAATGTAATAAATTCGCTCATTTATTATTATTTTGAGTAAATTTGCTTATTTACCAAAATTATTGAAAAATGTAATTTGCTCATTTATTACCACTTTAGGTAAATTTGCTTATATTATAGAATTGTTGACAAAAGCTAATGATGTTGTCATAAAATCACAAACCTTAACTCAATGTATTTTTCCCTTTTGAGTATTTTGGATAAAGGAGTGAGAAAAGGGATCAACATCAAAAACAAAGTCAAAGCATTTGAAAATACAACAAAGCACAATCAAGAGCGCTAGCCTTGTAGCGTCACAAAGCCAACCACGCGGATGCGTCAGCGTGACAGTAGAAACAACGCTAAGACCTTCAGCGCGGTTGCTGCTATCACGCTCCCAAGTGAGCGTTTCTTCATTTGTTGTGTTTGAAGGGTTGCTCAAATCATAAAAGTTGATGTTGAATTGATAATACATGGTAGTGTTGTGTAGGGACATTGACTTGGTTTCTATGCTGGGCTTGAGTGATGGCGCTGCAGAATTAGTTGCGCTACATGTTGTAGCGTGGTAGAGTTAGTCGCGCTACTGAGGCAGCGTATTTAGGTTTGTGACGCTGAGGTGTTAGCGTAGTACATTGTCTTGCGCTACTGTGCTCTTTCCTTTAAGTGCTTCTTCTTTTGTAATGTAAGTGCTTCTATCTCAAACATTCTTTAATTAAGTTAATTTTGAGAAATATGAGATGAATTTGTGCTTACATGTTGATTTAGAGAATTATTTGTTATAACTTATTCAAATGTAGTCATACAAATGTTCAAGCATATGAAATATATTTGTTCTATAATGATTATTGAAGAATGCTCCAAGCATTGTAAGAGTAGTTAGCTTTTATTTTATTAAACAAAAGTGCTTTGGCAAATGATTTTCTAAATGATGTTATAGAATGAAGTATAATGCTCCATGGATTATTGAGAAGTGCTCTTGATTAGTATGACTCGTTAGCTTTTAAATGTTAATATTAATATAATTTGACATTTTTAAAAGTGGTAGTTTCCTAATTTAATTATAATCAAAAGTGATAGTGCTCTTAATTAGTTTATTATAAGAGTAATGGACTCTTAATTAATAATCAAAAAGTGAAAATGCTCTTGATTAATTTATTTTAATTATAAGAGTAATGAGCTCTTAATTTATAACCAAAAACGGAAATGCTCTTAATATTTATGAAGGAAAGTGCTCCAAGAATAAGAAATCAATTATCCCATTAGTTAGTATGATGAAAGTAAAAATGCTCTTAATTTTACCTCAAATGACATAGTGCAAGAAACTTAGTAGCGCTGCTGCTGTATTGTGACAAACTTTGTTGCGCTACGCTATGGACCGCTGCATAATTTGATGCGCTTGTTAAGTAGCACTGAAAATGTTGTGGCGCTCCTAATTTAGCGCTACAAAGTTTGTGATGCTACGCTTTTANCTGTGATGCTACGCCTTTTTAAATTTCTAGCTTTTTTTTTTTTGTAAAAGCTTTTCAAGTTTAACTTCATTAATTGTTCTTGTATTATTGATTAGACCTTGGGCCTTTTATTTTTGACATGTAACTAATGAGCTATATTTTGAGACCAAGGGCCCGAGTAGAAAAATGGCTATATTTTGTGGAGGTTATTCGACTTACTCCCAAAAAATAATTGCCAAAATGATGTTTCAAGTGAGACAACTTCCATGTTTTTTTTTCATAAGGGGAAACAAGCAAATGTCATAAGCTTAATGAGATTTTGATGCAAGTGGCTTCATAACTAAATTTAAAAAGAATGTAGCCCCCAAGGTGTATAAGGTGGTGTAAGTATGGAGACTTGTAGCAACAAGAAAGGTCACAAATATGTATGCAAAGCTAGCTAGAAGAGTATGTACAAGCTAGTTATAATGTAAGTATGCTCAAATTAGCTACTAATAATCACGAGGAAAACAACAAAAAATATGCACAAATGAAGACGGAGGTGCCATAGCATGAGTTAGTTGGAAGCAAGGAATGGGGGTGTCTCAACTTTCCCTAAATCGATTTTTTTTTTTTGAAAAAAAAACATGATTATTTTTTTGTATGAGGAGAATGAGGAAGAAAGAATAGTAGAAGTTAAGGATCCAAAATTGATCACAGTTTTTGTATAATGTGCTTGACAGCGGTTATGATTCAAAGGGGAATGAATTTAGCTTGCTCATTTGTTCTTAGATTATGAGCCATCATCTTAAACTTTCGTGATTGTCTTGTTTGAGAAGTTTGTTTCAAATTCACCTATTGGCTATTAGTAATGTTAATCTCTTTAGAGAAATAAGAGATCAATATTATAAATGCTTGCTCAAGTTTTGAAGTGTTGAATATGATGATGCTTGAAGTAAACGAGTTGCCAAGTTTATGAAGACCAAAACTAGAAGAGATAGGAAAGATTTTGGTGATGAGAGGATGATATGGAGTCAAAGTAATGCTTCATGCTGCCATGGATAGGCATAACATAGCTATGAAAATTCACTCTTTAAGAGAAAATGAAGAAGTTAGATGATTTTGCGGAATAAAAAGGAATGAGTAAAGGAAGTATGTGAGTGTTTGAGTTAAAAGATGACACTACAAGAGTTGATGATGATGAGCATGAGAAAGGAAAGAAGCTTGATGAAGAAGAGTATGTATGAAAGAAAGGAAAGAAGGATGATATGTGTAGAAGAAAATGACTTGTTTTATGTGACATTAAGGCAATTTTCTTTTAAGGACGGTTGTGCGTCCTAAAATAAAACACTAAGACCTTAGGTGGGTCTTGTGTTCAAAGGGCCCTTTTTTTCATGGGCCCTCAAAATTTTACTCATGTTATATGTCTTTAAGATGTAGGACTATTAAGACCGCACCTTATGAAAGGTTGCATACGTATCCAATTCGAGTTGGAATCAGGTCTTACGTAGCTCTTGCTTCGGAGTTATTGATCTGTTAAAGGTATAGACGCAAGGTTTTTTTTTTTTTTTTTTTTGCATTTTGTTACACCTAAAGGAGGGCTTTTTCAGGGTTGTATCGTGGCTAAGCTTAGGGTGTAAGAAAGAAATGGAAAGAAGGATCAAATACCCATAATTAACCCAAACTATGCTACAAACTTGTTCTTAGACTTGGGCAACTCTATTACTTAAAACTTTACTTGTTGAAAACTTTTCGTGCATTTCCATTTGCTTGAATTGAAAATCAGAGCTACTTTAACATGATATGCTTTATGGAGTTGCATTTTAATCTATGTCTTTGTAGCATTCCCATCCCCAGGCTAAGTTTGATGTAGGTTGAAAGAAACAAGCTATGTGTTTAGGCACAAACGGGCTACCAAGAAAGTGGATCATAATGTAGGTTATTCAAGATAAGGGAGACATTTTTAGGGTATCAAAGGTGCCTCTTATGTTGGTGTATTGCATCTTTAAATGAACACTAAGTGGACTTGGAGTGAGCCCCCAATTTTTGAGACTTAAATTGAGCCTCAATTAAACTTTTAGGCTCGTGACGACTGAGTCTATGGTTAATAAAGTAAAGTTTGTTTCCCAAAAGAGAACTTATTTGAACCACTTTGCTTTAATAACTTAATTAAGTAATTGACGCATTTAATTTAAAGGATGTAAAATATAGAGTAAGTTGTTCAAGGTGTGGATGCGTCAAATTGAGGGTGCATTTGATATGAACAACGTAGTCTATATTATGCCAATTATGCTTTAACTTGTTCTTGATTGCCATGTTGATTAACTCAACTTGATGAGTTCATTCACTTATAATTGTTTAAGCAAGACATGATGAGTAGAGAGAGAATATACAATTTGAAGATGAAACGAATTTCATTTTATAGATAGTTGAGATTAGTACATAAATGATACTTAGCAGCATAAGTCTCAAACTCTACCATGAAAGAAGAAGAAAAGAAAAGAGAGAAATTAAACTAGGAAAGTGAATGGAGTTCTAGTTTTGGTCCAAATCATGTTTCTTGTATGTATGCGTCTACATCGTCTTGAATAATGTTCTTCGGATTTTCTTGAGCTTGCATTTGAAGAATTTTAAATAATGACCATAATTGATTGAAACTTCATTATATTTCAGTCCAAACTATAGACCTTGGGTCTATTGATCAATAGATTCTAAATCAAACATTTAGGAGTAGGTTGAACCATGGGCTCATAATTGAAACACTTAGAATGATGCGTTTGATGAAAAGGTTGGATGGAGTGTTTAGAAAAGAGTAGTAATATAGCACATATTATCACTTTCTAAAGCAAACAAATTTTCTTTTGTTACATTAGGCATTTTTTCATCATTTTGTATGCAAATAATATGTAGCAACCCTTGCAATTTCATATTATAATTATTGCACTTACAAGATTGTGTCCATTCAGTATGTGTTAATAGATAAAATGTTGAAAAAAAAACCAAAGTGGGTTTTTATTGAACCATAACGAGCTCTAAAATAACTTAAAACTCTTTTAATTGGGGTTAATTATGATTTAATTGTGTATAAGTAATTTCAAATAAATACTACATATTCATCAAAACTACTCAAATACATGACTTTTTAGCGCAAAAAAAGTTCTACCGCTAGCTTTGTAGCGTGACAAAAGAAGTAGCGCTAGCAAGGTAGCGTTATTAAACTTGTGACGCTAACAGTGTAGCGCAATTAGAAGAGTTGCGCTGTTTGTGTAGCGTTGTAGAGTTAGTTATGCTGCAAGTTTCTATTGGTTTTTGCTAAGTTATCATTAAATTTGTATTTAATGGGTTTGGATTCATGTCCATGTTGCCCATATATACGTTATTTAGGCCTATATGGGCCTATTATTAGACCGATCTTTTGAAAGATTGGTGATGATGTTATTTGTATGTGAGTCATTAAAAACATTGATCAAAATCGTGCATTGTCAAGCAATTAGTAATCTTCAGATTATCATTATTGGATCCTTACAAAGAGATGATGAGGGAAGACAAAAAAAGATAGAAGAAAAATGGAAGAAAAAAGAAATGAGACTCAACAATTAGAGTTATAACAATCAAGGTTAATTGATGGGAATCTCATAGGAAAAATAAAAATATNAAATAGAAGAAAAAAGAAACGAGACTCAACAATTAGAGTTATAACAATCAAGGTTAATTGATGGGAAGCTCAAAGGAAAAATAAAAAATATAAATATCATAATTAACCTTGATGGATTTTTTTATTTAGTTTAAAAAAAATTATTCTAAGTGTTCNTTTTTTTTTTTTTTTTTTAAATTATTCTAAGTGTTCGATTTTTTGAAAATAATACAAGGGAAAGTGAGATAGTTAGATTTATTAGAAATTTGGAATTAAACTAATAAAATTCTAAATGAAAGGAATTAATTAGTAAACTTCCAAAAGATTCGAATTGTATTAAAAATCTCAAAAAGTTAAAGTATTTTTGAAATCGTTAATATTTTTTGAATTTTCTAATAAATGTTAAGCGTATCAGTTAGTTTCTATTCAATCAAAGATTCTATTAATCAAATCCTAAGAAGATCAAGGATTTGATTAATAATATCTTTTGCAATATTTTATTAACTAAATCAAATATATTCGTATATATAAAAAAATCTTCCAAGTAATCAAATGATATCAAAGAATATAATTTAAATTATGGAAAATATTTTATGTAATCATATCATTTAGGTAGCTAATAAAATATTGTGATTGAAAAGTTTTGAAAATCTCTAAAAATCTAAATATGCACAAAATATAAAAAAGCAAAACAAGCAACTATACAAAACAAAAAGGAAGCAATAATTACAAAATAATGCAGTCAAACTACGGTCAGTCATTGTCGGTCAAAAAGGTCCTACATCTAAGGTGTGCTCCAACACTTTGCGGTATAATAACCGCTAGATTTGTGAAATTTATCCCATCTAACTACCATGGGCGGCATAGAAACTAATGTATTTGGGATAAGGTTCTATCTTGCTCGGTTGCTTAGAGACCATAGGCCCCAACAAGTCAACAGTTCCTCCCCGAAATATAGAAGTATCACGGTAATCCTAAGGCATGTTTCAAACACATGGAGGCCAAGTGTATGTTACATAAATGCAATATGACTAAAAAAATGCAAATGTTCTAAATATAACAAGTGTATAATTTGAGAGAAAATTTTCAAGTCTCACCCTCTTTTAGTCCCCAGCAGAGTCGCAACTGTAGAGGCCCCGAATTTTAGGATCCCAAATTTTTTGGTCACCTTTTCCAAACCGTCCATAGGTCGAGTTAAACCTAGAAAATTGGCTTAAGGAAAGGTGAAATGGACTTCTTTAGAAATATTTTGCAACAAAACAGGAGCGCAGGAATTTCAGCCGCGCTAGCGTGGTAGCGTCACAAACTTTGTCACGCTGACAGTGCAGCGCAGCAAAGTTTGTCACGCTGCAGCAGTAGCGCTACAAACTTTGTGACGCTGCGACATTAGCGTGACAAAGTGTGTCGCGCTACGCTATTTTAGTGTTTTTTTAATTTTTAATTATCTTTTTTCGAGTGAGATAATATCAACGAATACGGACGATGCTAGTAAGGATTCGCCAATGAGTTTTAGGAATCAAACTCATAAACCGTGTATTTAGATTGATTACGAATGGGACACGAATACGGGACGATAATCTAAATTGCATGAATAACCCTTTCGATCCCATGGGGATGACTCCAAGTTATGATCTTACGAACCAAAGGTTGGATTCGGGCGTAAAGGTACTAATGTGGCGGAGTGCGTCATATTAGCCCGTAGGCGGCCATTACTAGTTTCCTCTCAATTATACACAAGTTATATAAAGAACCACAAAATAATAAATTACAACCTAACACAAAATTACTATTATTAAGGTGAAATCATATAAAACTAATTAATTTAGTCAAATAGTCGTTAAGATTAATTCAAGGTTCCTAGCATGATACAATTTGTCCAAAATAATTATCTTAGTTTAATGTGATAAATTAATTCAATTTAAGTCCGTTAACAAAAACATTGTGAAAAATTGAAATAAATATACAAATAAATAAATACAACAATCAATATATAAAGTTTAATTTAAGACTCTCAGAAAACTTACACTTCTCGCTTGATTACTGTTTCTTCGAGTATTAATTTTGTCAAAGTTTCGAATTTAATTCGTAATAATAAGAAATTAACCTAATTTATTAGAAATGAAATAAAAATAATAATTTGATGGAGAAAAGTTTAAGTGTAAAGAGAAGAGGAGAAAAAAGAGAGAGAAATTAGGTTTAGGAGAATAAGAGAATCGGTTTTGGAAGTGTGAGAATGGGTAGAAAAAATCAAGAAAGTCAAGAGGCCCGTTTTAGAGGAGAAAAAATTGCATTTATAAGAAAAATGTGTAGCGCGACAGGTTTTATCACGCTGGCCAGGTAGTGTTACAAGTTTAGTAACGCTGACCAGCCAGCGTGACATAAGCTGTCACGCTGCGCAGCTAGCGCTGGTTTGCTTGTCACACTGCTGCGTTAGCGCGACTTGCTGAGTCGTGCAACGCTAAAACTCATTGTTTTTTTTTTATAAATCAAATATTGGGCTTATATAAAAATCAAATAATATTAGTGGGCATTTTTAAAAATTATTTTGTAATTTAAGAAAAATAGTAAAACTAAGTCCAATAACATCAATTGTCTAATAATCTTGAGAAATGGGGTTTTATTGTTCATCATGGAGTCTTACCACGGGACCGGGGACTAAATTAGATGTCTACAGAACTAAGTTTATGGTGGAGTTGATTTCTCGCTTCGGTGGCGTTCCCGGAATCTTCTCTGTAAAAACGTCTAGGAAGTCACTCACTACCTCAACATACTCGGGCTTAAAAGACTTGACATGATCTACATCCCTTACACTACAAAGGTAAATTAGAAAACCTTTATTCACATACCTAGCACACCTCACCACTGACACTATTTTGTTATGTTTTGGCCTTCATGCCCATTAACAGATCACCTTATTGCCCCTATTAACTAACGAGATCTTCTGTGGTGATGTGTGCGGTTTTTATTTTCTTTTTCCCCTTGTCTCGGGCCAATTTTATGCCTAATAGTTGTGATTCTGGCTTGATTTTAGCTCATTTGGTGTTCTTTAGCTATTTTGAAGCGTTCCACAAAGTTTGATTGATTTCCGGAAATTTTAGAGCTTTATGGTTTGATTTTATCATTTGCGGTTGTTACGCTCGATTTTGGTATGTTTTGTATTTTCAGGAGCTCAGATTCGAGTTTGGAAGGAAGCTGGGAAGCTTGGACGAAAAGATAATGACGTGTGCATGGGGATGCGTGCCAAAGAGCTATGGAAACAAGCCTTGAAGAAGCTATGAAGAAATAAGAAGAAAAGAAAGCAAAAGCAATTCTGGAGCTTCTATGCGCCCGCATAAAAACCTTATGCGCCCGCATTTTAATCAAAATCGGCCTTCAAAGAGCTTCTGGAGGGTTGATGCGGGCGCACAAAATTGCTATGCGCCCGCATCAGCGGTTTTCCGTAAATTTTGTTTCTTTTATTTTCTTCGTGTTTTGACTTTCAAAACCCAATTTTTGGGGTATTAAGGGCACGACTTCCTAGGCTAGACAACTTTATGCTTTTCATAACTTAGAATTACTCTCTTAGGGTTTAATTAAGCACTTTTCCTCTCTCAAAAATTAGATTAGGAATTAGGGTTTGTTCTCAATAATTAATTTCAATTCAATTCAAGTTCTTCAATTTGGTAATTCTTTTTACTTTTATTTTTTTTGTTTAGTTTAATTTATGCTTTTTAGTTTCATTAGTTTAATAAATTTAGTTTAATTGTTAATTATTTCATGAATTTAATTATGAATTCTATAATTATGATTGCTTTGATTTTCATGTTCATGAGTGAGTAGTCAATTTTCTAGGGTTAGGGAAACCTTGAGTAATTAATGGACTAATTAACATAGATTGTTTCAATTCCACAACCAGTAGTCAAATTCTTATTATTGGCCTTTTCGTTTACAATTGAATTGTGCGCAGATTTAGTTGTAATTTTGGTAATTGTTGAATTTAGTGCCGAGAGGTAAAAATACCACAATCAGACCACTGAATAATAGGCGGAATTAGTCTAGGCATGAGCGAGAGCCGCTAGATGAGTTTTGAGTGAGTCTAAGTTCGAGAGAATTAGTGAGCCCTAATTCGATGACAATTGTGAGATTGAACGATCTTTGTTAGTGAAACCATTAGTTGTTCTTGGTGACCCGAATAACCCTAGGCTTCAATTTATTGATTTTAATCTTCGTCATTCCCCGTAATTGATTAGCAGTTAATTAGTAGTCATTTAGTTAATTAGCATTTCTCAACCAAGGCCCTTTACACGGTTTAAGCTTTTTAGAACTAATAGAGTTCAATTGCTTCCCTGAGGATTCGATCCCTATTTCCCTAGCTACATTAGTTAGTGTTGTTTGGTTTATTTTTGATAGGTGTGCGATAGCCACATCATGTGGCTCACACAAAATATCAGCCTTGTGTTCACTCAACCAATCTATCCCCAGATTCACTTCCAAGTCACCCAAATCAAACTCAATCAGTCTAGTCTTAAACTCCACTCCCTCAATCTCAACCGGAACATCCAAAAATCTCCTTGAACACTGTACTTCTTGTCCCGATGGTAGCACTATTGACATATCTATTGTATCTACCTTTCCTAAAATAGGCATTAACTTTTCCAACATCATAGTGGATACAAGAGAATATGTTGCACTAAAATCAAACAAAACTTTAATAGAAAGAGAGTGAATAGAGAAAGTACCAGTAATCACATCCTTACTAGCATCCGCTTTACTTTGAGCCATCACATTCAGCTTTCCAGTATTCGAGGCCTTAGCCTGATCTCCTCCATTTCCAATTCTATTCCTTTGAATTGAGACCCTTTCCCTTCATTCCCTTGCCCTTAGAGAGGCACTCATAGACATGGTGCCTGGGCTTGTTGCACATACGACAACTCACTGGGTTGCCAGCACAATCCTTGCTCAGGTGATTGTTAGGACATTTCTTGCAGAAGTAAACACGACCACCTTGATTAGACATTTGTACCCTATTCCCATTTCCATTAGCTGGCTTACCAGAGTTTCCCTTATTTCCCTGAAAGTTGTTGTTGAAACGGGGCTTCTTAAATCCACCATGACTCTCTTGTTGGTTAAAGTTTCCTTCGCCATCCTTTCTTTTTTCCCTCGTCTTACTTTCTTTCAGCATCTCCTTCTTCTTCTAATATAGGGCATACAAATGTGAAACCCTTCCATACAACTCATCCAAGGACTCAAATACTTTCCCAGGAAGTTGCAACTGGATGTCTATGGGAAACCCTCTCTAGAAACGACTAGCCTTCAGCTTCTTCGTTGCCACAGGCTCCTTAGCAAACCTAGACAACTCTATAAACTTCGAGTAATACTCAGTAACTGGCATACTTTCCATCTTAAGCTCCAGAAACTCATCAGCTTTCTGCTTCTGAAGGAACACATGATAGAACTAATTGTGAATCTGTTCTTCAAACACAGCCCAATTGAACCCTAGCAAAGCCCTAACCATAACTTCATTCCGTGACTACAAAAGATCAGCTTCTCCTCACATATAGTAAACCACATGGTTTACCTTAGACTCTTCTGGACACTCAACTGCCCCAAACAGCTTATAAAACTTTCTCAACCATCCCTCTAAAACAGTTGGATTGGGTTCTCCTTGGTAAGTAGGCGGCTTACTTTGAGCAATTTTCTTAAAAATTTCCGATCCCCAATGGGGTCACCTCCATTACCATTTCCTCTAACAGCTAATTGTTCAGCCATCGTATCTAATTGCCTCATTACGTCATTCAGCTGATTGTTGTTACATTCAGGCATCGTATTTTTTTTTTTTTTTGTTGAGGGAAAAGACCATTATATTAAACTATGTTTAACTCTAAGTTAGAACAACGCAAGCTTACAACATAACATAAAATCACTTTCTGAATTCGTCTCACAAAGAAATTTCCATTCTTTTAGAGTGAATGATTCACATAGTTTTGATTGTTCCAGAACCATCCAAATATAATAAAGCACATAGTAAATAAAAATGTTTTCCCTTGGTTTCTCTCTACTAAGACATCATTTTAAAAAGACCTGACTCATTTATTATTTTATTCTCATAAGGATTCTTAAATGCTTAGTTTCCTAAAAGTTCCTTATGGCTTATTGCTACTTATTCGCAAAGAAAATAACAATCTAATATGTCCAGCATCCTAAACATCAATAATGCTAAATAATATTAAACTAAACTCATATCCATAACAAAAACTTCTAAACATTAACTTTATCCTTCTTGTCCTTAGACACCACATATTTCTCAACTATGAACTCAGGATCATCTTTAACATCATCTTCCAAATCTTCCTTAACATCTTCATCCATGTCTTGTTTGGGTCAAGCTCATTTTCTTCTTCTTCTTCAAAATTAGTCACTAAGTCCACATACACTATGATCACTAGATTTGGATTCTCAATCTCATAACATGAACTATCCTTCGACTCATAGCCTTGAGAACCTGAAGTAGCTTCATTTTCACTCATTGCATCATTCTCTTGGTCACTTGGGACTTGTGTGGGTGGGGTCTCCTCATCTGCATTTGACTTCAAAAACTCTTGCTCCTTCTTTGCAATGTAATCTTCCAAGTACCTCAATCACAACCCCATTGACCATTTTGATCCTTATACTTAGTGTAGTTGAAAGTCCTCCAATGAAATGAAAGTCACTAAACTTCGCCTTGATCTTTATATAAGGTGGACAATCTGGCAAGCACTTAACAATTGAAGTAGACATGTGATTGGGTTGGTCCCACTGTGGTAACTTCAGCACCGAACTCATGTATGAACAATAGAAACGGATCTTCCATACATACTGAGGTTGACTCTCATAATCCTAGCTTCTTTTCCAAAGTTCCCATCCGAGTTTCCTTACTCGGCATATTATCCACCATCCTACAACGACACTTAAAATTAATGGGCCATCCTTCCCACAACAAAACCAAGCTAACAGTTCTATAAAAAAAATGGTTTGGTGGCTAACATACAATTTCTTCTACACATAAATATCCACATTAGCAACACTTTAAAACAAGTACTTAAATGCATGAAGGAAAAGATATAAAGTCTATCCTACATGCCAAAGCTTCCTACCCATCCTCACCACATGATATGAAAGCAGTAACACATAATACATACCTGAATTCCTTGGATACCTGCACATGTAAATGATTTTAAAACGTTTTATTTTCAAAAACTTCTATTTTTTGAAATTACTATTTTTAGAAAAATTTCTATTTCCAGTAACTTTCTATAATAAGAAATTCCTCTTTCCAAAATAAAACTTAGGGTACCCTCAAATATAAAGTTTTTTCTTTATTACGAAAACTAAGCTCTGGTAACCACTTTGTAACACCATGGAATTTCCTAACTTTCCTCCTTTAAATTTTTTGGAAATATAATATAAATATACTAAAAGAATAATATTTATTAAAGCTTCTAATTAACTAGGAAAAACAAAAGTACTACCGCCACCATGATAACGGCTAAGACTTTATCAAAGTACTACAGCGGAAGTCTTTAAAAACCAAAACCAAATTAAGACTCAAAATGAAACTTGAAATAATCTCAAAAACAAAACAAAGTCAAAACAAAAAGTAAACCAAAGTAAATCTTTGTTACACTTTGGAACCGTCTTAACGGCCCTTCAAAAACAAAATAAACTCTAAACTTTGGAAACAAAAGTCAACATCCAACAATAGCAATATTAAGCATCAAGTTCACATAACTACGAAAACTACAATGCAAGCGCTCACACACCAACCCAACATGATTGACTATGTCCACCCGTATCTGTAGCTTTCTCTCATTCTAGACAACTACTCGCCAACAAGTGGGTCATCGTAGGGCCAAGTCAAAGACAAATCCATGCACACAAAACACACAAAATCAACAAAGTTGAGTACATAAATACCAAAGACTATGCAAAGCATGATCAATATTAAAATAAAATAAAAGTATAACACACATACTTCTTACCGTTAACAACTCTTCAATTGTGCATAGACTCAACTCAAATAAAACTATTTATTATATTTAAGCTTTGGATTTTGCATCGAGTGGGTTTCCTTTCCTTTAAAATTGCCCCATCGGGCACCAACTTGGGAGCGACTTCAAGAAGGTATTATTTATGTCACATACAGTGACAGAATTTCAGTGCATTAAAAATATAAAAGAGTACAACGTCTTGTACCCCAATTAGAAGTCATAGATCACTGTTCCATATGACTCTTCCCATTGTTCATACTCCAGGTATATACGTTCCAAGATTTTTGGTGCAAATTATCTTTCTCTTTACATGACTAACAGGTTTAACAATATTATGACTCACACATAACAACACATAGAAGCATGCATGACATCAAACAAAACCATATTAATTCTCTTGAATTTAAAGTGATTCTATAATTAAATGTGTGTGTCTTTTAATTAAACTAAATTTCCTTTACCACACATTAACTATGAGTGGCTAACTATTTATTTTCCTTGACTACACATTAAACTGTGAGTGGCTATATAAATATTTTCTCATTAAAGTTTTATTAAACATGTGAATAAAAATTCACAAATTACCTTTTTTTTTATTAACTAACCAACTTAACTAATTTTCTTTTCTTCTTATTAACTATTGGCCAACTTTATAAATAACTTCAACATTCCAATTACTCAAGATAAATTAATAATGCTGTAAAAGTGGAATGTCAAAACAATATGAAAATCATACTAGCATACTTCTCACGCAAGTCAACTAAACAACAATTCATATTAACATTCATAACATGTAAATTTTACTGTCGCCTTTAGTACTTACGTACCTTACATAACAGTGATGATCCGCCACAACTCCTAAAATTCAACTAACTCGAGATCTCCAACATAGAGGAAATCGAAACTAAATTAAAACCTTGTTGACTAACTTCTACAAGAACTCTAAACTAACGTTTTATGTTGGAAACTTGTCCAAAACGTTCCTTATATGGTCTCTATTCAATTCCATACTTTATTTTAATTTTTCTTTTGCAAAACACTTGATTTTCTGTAATTTTCCAAAAATGACAGCTTTATAAAATTACTTAAAAACACTTTAAAAATCTTCTAAATATCATATTTTGATCATAAAACATTAAAGTCATGTCCTAATATCATCATACAATATTTTAATGCATTAAGAATAATTATATCTAATTATTTCACGTGTTACTATTCTTATTAAGCATGAACATGTGTTAATAAAATTCACAACTTTATTTATTTATCCAAAACTCCTTTAAAACTCATGAAAACATCATAAATCAAGCATAAAACTCTTTTACAATCTAATACTATCATTATACATCTAATCTATGCTTTAAAATAATATTTCATAAAGTAAAACATATTCTTAATAATTTTACACCATATTTTGACAGCAGTATTAAACAACTTTAAAACCCTTTAAAACCAATCTAAACTTCATAAAATCATCACAAATTCATACTATAACAATTCATGATCATAATATAAAAATTTAGATCATTAAAAACCATAAAACTACAAATTTCATGATTTCATAAACCCTAATTTAAAATTTCATGAAAAACTTTATGAATTCATACTTTAAACATAATCATAACTTTATAAAACATGATTAGAATCATAAAAACATCATTAAACATAATTATAAACATGAATTTTGCAAGATTAAATTGAAAAGAAAAGAGAAGATTTTTTTTTATATAAAGGGTCGAAATTATACCAAGAGAGGGGAGTAGAGGTGGCCGGCAGGCAGGCAGTGGTGCTGGCGGCACACGCAACGAGGGTGGTGGATGAAGGGTCGTGCGGGGGGGGGGGGGGGGGGGGGAGGGAAAAAA